>CM077033.1:37661503-38103370 GCA_039090855.1 Macrothele yani | reverse complement strand
GAACTGGCCTACGTGAAAAATGTCAGTTCATGCGCAGTAAATGATTGAATGTTGGATTTTTCCATTACTTTGACCACAGATTTAAATTAATGAATATTGTATACCGAAATCACAAAATTGTGTTCCAGTATTTAATTATAAAATGTTACTCATCAACTCCATATCTTTGTGGTTTTTCTTACAAACATCTTGTGAAGGCAGGTCTCCTTGCCACGAAATTTCAGGGCAGACATCAGCTGATTGGTTTGCATTTCCATGGGAGAAAGTGATTATCCTGATTTTTCCAATTATAAGCTGTATAATATTATATAGAACGTTTCCTTTGCTACAAAAACATCAACGCAAAGAACTTAGCTTCAAAAGCTTCTGTAATATTTCCATTCTACCAGCGTGTATATTACTGTTTTAAAGATTATATTTTTGTGTATTTGCATACCAAAATTTTCGTTTCTAGTGCTAACCTGTACAAATTGAAAAAGACGGCTGATTGCAGAATGTTACCCAGGAAACTAAGTTCCACTTACATTATTATACACCGAAGATCAAAAAAATTATGACAGCTTGGCGTAATATGGTGCTAGTTATTCACGTGCTACCGAAAAAGCTCTTACCCCGCAAGCATGGGTACTACAGGATTTCTAAAATAGTTTCGTGGCATCTGGTACCAAGACAGTGTCAGAATATCGTTCAACTTTGGGTGTTACGTGGCTCAGCCGCCGCAGATCAGATTTGTTGTTCCAACACAAACCACAGATACCGATTATATTGTCTTAAGAATTTGGAAGCCAGAGCGATAATTGACATCATTTCTCATCATTCGTTGAACTATTTTCGAGTAATATGGGTAGTGTTGCGTAAATCCATTATCCTACTGTAAAAAGACATTACACTAGTGAAGAATACCGTGAAACAAATAAAGGATATACGTGGTCTACAAAGATAAATATATACCTGATAGAAGTCACATATCTCTTCAGATAAATGACAGAATCTAATGTTTCGCAGCAGAACATTACCAAAAGTAGGACACGTCCTTCCACTGGTTTCTTTTTCGTTGAGCGAATCATCTAGGTACCAGCACTTCTGCTAGCAAAAAAATGAAGAACAAGAGCAACACACACATATGCAACGATCACTACATGGTGCAACCTTCGTAACCGTCCAGTTTGAAAGCGGTAATGATGCTGTTATAATTGTTGGTGATATTTGTGTGGAACAAAAAGGAAAACAAAGGCGTATACAAAACACTCTAGGCAAGCACAAATGTGAAGATATGAGCATTGTTTTCTTTCTTGTGCTTTCAGAGTGAAACTCTGTGCGATCTACTGGTTAACGTTTGTGGAGCTCATGATGTAAGTGTACATGAAACTTACGTTCTAATAAATAATGTGAATAATTGTATTAAATTGATTTTAAAATTTGTGAAATGCTGGTGTGATCTGTCCCAGAGATATCGTTTTTGTTGTATCGTGCACAGTTGTTTCTCATAAATTACGCAATTGTTAAAAAAAACTAAACAACAAATCTTAAAAATGAGCTTTTGATCAGTTTACTTCTTTTCGTACAGCCTGAAGTAGTGTTCCAAAAATTCCACGCCGAGTTGTTTTTATGGCGGAACAATCAGGACTTTCGCGCTGATCTCGTAAGATGTTTTACTTAGTTGTAGTATTTCATATAGATGAACTACGATTCTTGTTACATCCTAGACTTGGCTATTGATTTACATCCATATCAGTATGGTAAGGGATAACCTGTCATTCTTGGCCGCCAGGAAAACAAGTGGTAAAATGGGAATTGCTGAAGAAGAATCAGGAGTTGAGCTAAATGTATGACGTTGTGATAAGGTGGACCTGAGCTTAAAAAAGGCAATAAGCGTGATATGAAAAGAACGTATTTCACTTACTTTTTGTTTAATGTTGTCAGTTTCTTGAATGTTTTCGTCTTCCTGTTATTTGTAATGTTATATATCAAAGAGAGGATGTAAGTCTCAGGTGATGCGCAAAATTACTGGCAGCCTCTCCTAGGACAAATGTCAACCCCTGCCTTTTTGTGGTGTATCCTGTTCCCACTAAAGGGGCCTCTGACGACCACTCAATAGCGGTATAACTATACCATCGAGAACAGAGGGAAATGCTATCCTACACTCACCAACCCGCTGGCCAGCGTGGTGAGTTATGGCCAAACCCCTCTAAAATGACTCCACAACTTAAATCTTGGCTCTCAGTGTCCGGCAGCTAGAATGTACTCTGGGTCAAGGCAGTGGCCATTGCGACATGAAGGCAGAGGGTGCTAAGAATCGGCGGAGGACCGGACTAGGCTGCCATTTGATGCTGTCCTTGGCTCTTACAATGGACGCTCCCTATCTTCTGATTCAAGACTTTCTTGAAATGGAAGAGGAACTACAAAGGATCAAGTGGGACATCGTCGGGCTAAGTGGGAGGTAAGAAGAAAAGGAGAAGATTTGATTGAACTGAAAGTGGACATCTTCACTGTCATGGAAGAGATGTTGGCTGAACTATTGGTGTTGGTCTTATAATAAACAAGAAACTGAAGGGTAAAGTAGTAGAAGTTGAGAATGTTTCTCTGACAGAGCTGCATGACTCGATATCCAACTCTCGAGAAGATACCATGCTCAGATTATTCAAACGTATGCACTCACCACAAGTCTTCCTGAAGAAGAAATTAAAGAATTTTTATGAGGAAATTCGTCATCTAAATAATACAAAAGACAAGCAGCACTTGAAGATATTTATGGATATTTCAAAGCAAAAATACGACAACGGCAACAGAATGAAGCTTCAGTAGGTAAATTCGGTCACGGCTATAGAAACCAGGTTGGAAATACCTCGTACAATTTACCAGAGACAGAAGGCAGCTTTTTGTATCGTCCCCAGTGATGACCTGCGACAGGAACATTTCATGCGTCTCCGTTCCCAATTTGACGAGCTTGACGCAAACTTTTTAGTGTTCGCCTCGCTGCTCTTCAGTTTGCAGCCCATGCCGAAATCGCAGCTGTGTTGTATACATGGTCACCAAATATCGAGTAGCACAGCTTTCTCTATGTTCACCAGAACAACGCCACTCGGAACAATGACTCACGAAAAAATCACTGCTCCTCGACCGCTGCAGCACGTGCATCTGCGTACTGGCCATCTTTTGGCGCGCTACATACCTAGTCTGGGACCTTTTTGATCACGACTACGAACTATAATACATTTCATTTATTTTTGCAATATATTTGATTTCTGCCCTGTATCAACTCTCCCGATCAACTGCAAGTACTGTTATTTTGAATAGAAAACGCTAGAGCAAAAACATCGCAATCACGATCTGGGGTGAGCGACGTATAGATTACATGAGCGGGAGCCGTCGAGTGCTCTCTGCGTGCCGGAAAAAATCTGCCTGTTTCCCAGTTTCAGCATTGACTATCGAGTTCCAAAGTGACACTGGCTTCAACGCAAGCACTATAAAGGTTAATGGAAAGCTGAAGAGAATGGATATCCCTTAACCAAAAAGCCTCACTGAAGATAAAGAACAGTAAAATAAACAGTAAGGGATCGTGTTTCCTGATGTACAACTTCTGACGTTATTAGACTCTGGTGCAGTGAACATTTCCATTTCTTCTTAAGAGATCAGAGACAGTCTTCCAGGCCGTTGTCTGTAATGATATGTCCCACAAATACGTGAGCAATACATTATCATGAAAGTCCGGTTACGCCCTTCTTCCTTCAACATTACAATGCACGCTTTCAGTAATCGAAGTAACTGCAGGAATGATTTGATAGAATGTGTGGGAAGGAACTATACTTGTTGTACTCAAAGCTCCGATCTCTACCCCCATGGGACACCTTTTGAGGCGAACTGATATTCCAGCTATGAGTTACGCCGCCCTTTTTTTCCTACTACCAGGGAGCTTCTGGATATGCAAATGACCGGATTTTTTGTTAATAGATAATGCATTTTATTTTTTGTTTTTTAGAGGAGGGAACTATTGTTTGTATGCATGTTGACGTGAGGTAATAAGCTTTACCTCCGTCAATTGGATATTCTTTCCGCAAATACCCTGATATGTAGGATATTTTTAAAGGACTACCTTGTGATGTTTGGATCACGACGTTCTTTTTTAAAAAGGTGGTAATTTCCCTTATTTTCAAATCTCTTATTTCTGAATTTTTTTCAGTACCCACTCAATACAGAGGTATAATTTTTTTTTCGGATAAGGCTTCCTTAAACATTTGCAATTTACAAAACACTTGCTATTACATTCATTTCCCGCACAAAGAAAGTAGAGTCATAGAAAATAGACACCATAACTGAAAGAATCTTATCATTTTGAGAATAATATGTTTATTCCAGTTTCTGTTTTTCCAATTCCACTTAAACTCGGCGGTAGAGAATTGTTTTACAAATCTAAAGAAAAAATATGTATATAAAAATTCCAGAATTTCTGTTACAGTTGATATAGCTCAAATCTTCTGTGTCATAGATCAAACTAGGTCATCTAAAAATGTACTTGGCACTTATCAAGGTTTATTATCGGAGATCCAGGAGTTTAAAATTATTTAAACATGAAACAAAATCGTAAAAAGAGACCAAAAATATTGTTTTCACATTTAGTATATACTTTGCAAAAAGATTTTATAGTTAATTTTCCTATCATAAAACTGAACTTTTCGTTATTTTCTACAAATTTATCTGAAGAAAAAGTAGCAGGAATTGTATAGAATCATTACATCCAAAGTTCAGAGAAGGAAATCACAAATTTTCTGTGGGCTGAATAATTCAACGTGAAGTAAACTTAATTTTGGCTTACGTCTGAGATTGAGGCATACAACGGGAAGTAAATCTTGGTTTGGCTTGTTCCCGTCTGATATTGAGGCATGTTTACGATATAGCTTTCTAAAATTAATTTAGACAGATCGCACCACAAATTATTTGCAAAAAAGGAGGAAATATCTTCTGGCAAGTCTCAACTCCTTTCAAATGCCGGTCACTCCTATCAGAATAAAATACAACGCGTAGTGACCTACCCCTTGCATTTGTATGTCTCTTAAAATATTTTACGAGAAATGCTGATGTGTTCAGTCGTGTGAAAATTCAAAAAGATATCCTATCTGATCTAAAGAGTATACCGGACGTGTGTGCAAAGCGGTGCTTGCCTTTAGGTTATGCTATTTTCATGGCGGAAATTATCTTATTTTTTTTATAGAGCAGAACAGGGTTATGATCAGGGTCAGTTTCTGATGACAGGAGGTTCTACCTCTCTCGTAGTCGGCGTTCAATTCATCCATAGAAACGAGATGTGGAATCGGTTCCGGACAGTCCAGTTCTTCCACACTCATCTTATGAAACAATTGCTGCACCGGATCTTGCTTTTGTTGGCAGGAGTAATCTAATTTAGAAGGGTGTTTTCACCAAAATGATGTAAGTTTGGAAGCATTAAATTTGTCCAGAAGGACATTTTAGGCATCAGCGATAAAATTTCCAAGGGCATTGCAGCTAGAGGGACGTTTACCGAAACCACCAGAAGCCAGTTTAAAGGTATTAATTTTTTAAAGCACTCCACAAATGATGACAACTCACACCAGAAGCTTCAGTGATTGAACAAAAGAGTCGGGAAAGGAAATTGTTCACTTGGCATTCTCCACATCTAGATTCATCCGTCGAACTGTTAGATGGTGAAGGTTGACGCAATATTCCAGAGATTGCGTTTTTCTTGCTTCAGAGTATATTAGCTCCTAGTGTTTCACCATCCATTTTAAAAAAATTTATGTTGTATTCGATTTTACGAATTTGAGTTGGATTCAGTTTGTCAGAACTCATGTTAGTTCGTTTGTTAGAAGATTAAAAGATACAATAAGGATGTAGTGTTGAAGTGGCTTCCAAAAAATGTTTTCGAGGCATTGAATTTAAAATATTAATTTTTTAAAGTACTTTTTTCGTCAAGATATGAAATAAAGTTAAACCGAAAGGTTTTGAATTTTTCAAAAAAAAAATTCTAAACTTTTTTTTTAAACTTTTTTATATAAATTCAAAACAAAAAGTTTTGTGCTGAATTTTTGGTACCTCCGAGCAACATTTCTTCGAGTTCTCCAATTAATACCTCTTTAAATATAGACCCACAGGTTTAAAAAATGCTCTGCAGAAATAGGCAGAAAATCATAGTCTTTTACAACAGATTCATGTGGTTGAATTTTTCAGTCAGCTTTTACCCGACTGGCTGAAAAACTTAATTAATTCTGGTCAAATCCATCATCACTTCCCTAATTGTCTCTTTAGAGGTACTCGCATTTATACTAATTATTAAAGTCAGGGTCACTAAGCTTCTAAATGTAGCACTTATTCGTCTTCAAATTTTTGGAGAGAACAGAATCCACTCTGCCAAACTAGTTTGTTTCTATAAATGGCTTCGAAATTTACATTATTTTTCTCAACCAATATCCTAAACCATAAAATTTAAAATACTAATATAAATTTCGGTAGCCTTTCATGTACAGGTATTGAAGTTACATTTTCTCATGCTATACAACCAAATTTTTTGTGCTGTTGCAGGGAAAGGACTCGGAAACGGGATTGGGAGGTTTTCTGGGAAATGTTCATATAGAACTACTTTATTATCTTACCTAAGTGTCTTGGCATAATTCATTGTTAAAGATTACCCCACAGCTTTAAGGTCGAATTGAAACAGATATCAATTAAATTTTCTTCCATGTCCCAGTGGAATAGATCGATATATTTAAAAGTTAAGGTTAAATGTTTTTTTAACTCTTTCTTGTGTTTTTTCTTTGAATTCCCATAGAAATTCCTGTGATCTTCTCTGTTAAAAGTTCGCTACGTTATTAAACAAGAAATCATAACAAGAATACCATCAGTATGCTTTAATTTTCCGTATTCCGAAGTAAAAATGGCAGTTTGATGAGTGAAATGCATAGTATATTCTGTAGAAAAAAATATGAGTCATTACGGCAAATTTCCACGGTTGACAGAGTCCCATTTAGATCATTAAATGAAAAAATAATTCTTCCTCAACCGTATAACATATGCATTTTTTTCTTAGGGAAGTCATTACTGTTACAAAGATTTTTGTTTCAGTTAATGCGACAACTTTTATGTGACGACTTTAATAAATATAAATAATGCATTTTGTTTTATTTTAAATACTGTGCAATAGCCGGTTGATTTCACGAATGTTATGCAGGAAATGAAGATTATGGATTTTGGCATGCAGGATTGCCATACGTGCAAAAAGGATATTCGAATATAGTACTTACTGTTGCAACTATGATGCGATTATTCAACTGGAAAAAAGTGCTGTCAGAATTACTACATGGATTATGCTTTATCGCTAACCGTGGGTTTCAAAAACTCATGTTAGCAAAGGCAACTCCAGTTGCTTAGATCCTTTATGATAGCGATCACCAGGTTTTCAGATGATGTTATCGATTATAAAAATAATGGAGAGGACATCCCTTGCACATGCTCTTTAGAAATGCATGTACGACATACCACATTATTGTCTCCATGTAAATGCCGTACCTTCTACTATTGTCCTGGCCGCCATGTTTCAGAAATGAATGAAAACTGAATTTCAAATTGAGTTAAATAAAATATTTTGGCGCGCTTGAAGTTGACAAAATTTTGTAAACGCAATAAGTGACTTTGCCGCAAGAAATTTAAGGGAAATTTTCGCGTGTGTTCTAATCTAAGAAATTGTTGTAAAATATATCACTGAAATGGGTTGTCTTTCAAAAACATTAGAAGGTTTGTCCAGTGTTACCAACAATTTCCGTTACAATGTACGTATGTATTTTGAAGCACATATGAGGTAGCAGCACTAACACATAAAGAGAATAATGTGCTTTGCATTAAATTAGACATTTAATAAAATATTTAATCACAATCACCAGAAAACATAATTTGATTTGATTTTTCCTTTAGTCCAGGTGTGCTAAATGTAACATCATTCCGATAATGGTGTTCGCTAACTTACCTAAAAACTAGTTCACTGTTCCTCAAACTGTCGTTTCTTTATGTACGACAAACATGTTTACTGTAATTCATTTTTTTCTTTACATTCTACATATTCTTTATGTTTTGGCAAACTGATCGTTAATTGGATTACAAAACAGAAGAATAAAAACAGGGCTAATACAGATTAAAAAAACCGTCCTGTTTCACTGGAATATGAACTTTGAAAGGGGCGTTCAATTCATGAAAATGTTTGGAATGCCACTACTGTAGTATAACATATACCTTAGCACATTCGCTTTTGAACAAACTTTCATTTTTACAGATCTTCCTCAAACATTATTTTCTTACACACGTTACAATATTTCTGAATACTGATATCGAACATTTTGGGACATAAGAATTAAAACTGATACATGTTCAGATTTTTATTCATCAAGATCTGGTAGTTTGAAAAAATACCACATATTTAAAATGCTCCAAAGATATTTGACAAACTTTTATGAAATCATATTTTAAGGCAACAAATACAATGTAATAAATGAACAGGGTGTTTATAAACTGCTAACACAAATTTTTGGAACTTGTTCTACTGAGATTATGATTTCAAAAATGTAATATTAATGATTTCCAATAATGGTATAGAGCCTGAACAGTAAAGGTACACTCCAGCTACTTCACAGGTGAACAACGGTACATTACAATGTAGACGTAGCGGAACTAGTGAAAGTTCCAACAGGCCGATTCCATCGGCTTCATACCAACGCCTCTACTGGCGAATTTGCAAACATTCCTCTTCGAAGTCTGAAAATATTATATATACACCAGAGATGTCAGATGCAAAATTCAAGAACATCGTTCCTTTGCTAAAAGTAGGAGTCAGCTTGGAAATTTAGGCTAAACACACTGAAGTGGCAAAACTATATCGTTAAACTTATTTCGTTAAATAAACATTAGGGGTGCTAAAGTCTATCAGGCAGAATCTGCATTCTTCCAATAACACAAATTCACAATGGTAGAAAAATATTATCTGTCTATGTTCACTTGGGAAGTTTGTAATGCATGATTTTATTACATATCGTGAATATCGTTGTAGAACAGAGTGTTCGGCTCAATGATAACATCATTATTTCAGCCGACTAAACCGTTCAAGCTGTTCTAAGGTTAACAAATATTTTTAAAAATCCTGGGTATCCGTAGGAAAACTGTACAAAACCTCGTTAAGTATACACTGTAAAGCCAAAACATGATGAACAACTGGTCTTTATGCAAATATAAGTAACTGCAAGTAAACGATAGATCGTGTGATTGTAATGTAACTATAAATAACTCCTGATAGTGAGTTCCGTTAATCATTGCTTTACTTATACTTCAGGTGGAAAAGGCAGCGAACCTAAATGAGTTTGACAAAAGTCAAGTTTTAAAGACCACACGCCTGGGTAATAGTATTTCCGAGACGGGAAAGCTTGCTGGATGCTCACGGTCAGCCATGTTTTGTACCATGGAAAAGACGTTCGATGTAGGAAAACTAAGGAACGACTGAAGGTTCTGGCCGACCATGACTCCTCGATACTTGGAGACAAAAATTGTTATCCCGTATGGTACGAGACAACAAAAGGCATATTGTGCCTAAACTCGCCGGTAATTTGAATGCATGTAACGCGAGGAATGTGTCACATCACACAATACACCCAACCTTGCTGTGCAAATTGGAGTGCGTACCAGCAGGTCGCAATAAGGGCTCATGCTTATGGCGATTCACCAAATAAAGTAGCTACAAAGGGCACGCGAGCTTCAAAACCGAACTCTGAATGTTTGGAATAAGGTAGTCTGCTCCACCCCATCTCGTGTTCTGTTTCACAATGTGGGTGGCCATGTATGTATGCGTTGTTTACCTGGGAAAGTGCACCAGACTGCAACGTAATACGAAAACAAGCCAGTGAAGGAAGTGTAATGCTTCGGAAAATGCTCTGCTGGAAATTTTAGATCCAGACATTCATCTGCAGGAAAACGTGACTTCTACAGTCTATCTAAATATCACTGCAGACGAGGCACATCGTATCATGGCACGGTGGTGTATTCTTTTAGCAAAACAATGCGCTTTGAAACACTTCCCTGTTTGTTTGAGAATGGTTCGTGGAACAGGAGGGAAGTCTTCCAGTTATTGCCCTGTCCTCCGAATTTCCCAAACATCAATCAACTGGAGCAGTATTAGTTTGTATTGTAGCAGCAAATCCTATCTACGGCGGCTCAACCACATATGAAAAGATTCACAGCATTCCTTACTCTGCGATTTGAACGTTAGCTGACTCAGTTTCTCATTTTTCTGATGATTTTCTCATCGTATGGGAAATATTACTTAAGCTGGGAGTATTTGTAAACAGTTAGAAGGATTCTGGTAAAGGTTGTTGTAATAAATTTCAGCTCTCAGCAGATTTTCCATAAAAAAGATTTATAAAAATGTATTAAAACAATAGTGCTTTTTATCTGGATCAAATTAAGATAAATTGTTAAAGCTTCAAAGCTCACGGACAGAAACATTGCTTTTTTTTAAAGTGCGAGAAGTCTCCAGTTAGACAATTGGCGAAAGAGTGCGTTACCTCTCAAGCTTCAGTATCCGCGTAAGAGTGTGAAACTGGAGAGGTTAGTTTTTTTTACAAGGCATTTTAACAAATTTGAGGCTGATACTCGTAGTTCCGTGTCCGAAATTGAAATTGTTTACGCTACGAAGCAGATTTTCCTACGATCAAGGCTCCCAGGGGAGTGTGAATGAGAGGCGAGGAGAGCGAACTAATTACACAGTACATTCCTCAGAGTGTAGCCGCAGTTGGATTATTTTTCTGTATTAGAATACAAATGTCTGCATTTTCAGAATGTTTGTCGTAATTTCAATGGGCGAATGACAGTTTCAACTGTTCCTGTTGCGGATACGTTACAATATTTTTAGGGGAAAACGAATCGATTCAAATTTTCCGCTCGTTGATGTTATCCTAAGGATTTGCCTATGCCTACTCATCATCATCGCTTGTGGTGAAAAACGTTTTTCTGTTTTGAAAACCATCCATAAGTATTTGAGGACTTCTAGTCCTTAGGTAGGAAAGAGTCCATTTGCAGCTTTATCATTTATTTCAAGCATTTTAGAAATACTGACATTTGATGATATAGTAGAAGTTTTGCCCCAATTAAACCGAGAAAAAAGAGTTTATAGTTGTAAGCCAATTTACTAATTTAAGTTTATTAATTTTCTTATTCTCCCAGTCATTCAACTAATTTGCAATAAACATTGTTTGCAGCATTTTGATTAAAATATCCTAAAAATGGTATTGCTTACATTGAAAATTAAAATGAAAATTTTCAGGCAAATGCTTCATAAGTATGCTAAATTCAAGCATTTTCATTTATAAATATAAAAATTGACGGTAAAATGAATTTTCAAACTTTGCAAATTAAACTTGCAAGAAAACGATAATTAAAAAAAAATATTTAAAGGCCCCATTTTATGTAGTATGTGCAAAAAAATTCCACAGCCTTTTTCGATGATTTCTTTTGTGAAGAAAAATATATATGTAATTTAAATTTGAATTTCAATTGAAAGAGAGTATTTATTTTTAATATTAAAATATGTTTACATTGGGGCGTCTCATTTTTCTTGTCCCAGGTGGCTACTTACTTTTTTAAACCCGCCTCTGATACCTATGATATGCGGACAATAACTAGTACTAGAGCAGGAACTTTTATCTCATTTTATTTTTATATTTGAACACGGGACCTGATTATCATTGAAATAGGAATAATGAATAGTTCTTAAATAGTATAACTATAGTAGCAATCTAAAATTTCTTGGCGTAGAATAGAAATAAAAGTTTCCAAGCTTTTGCTCATCAACCAGATGGCTTTCTCAAGGAAGGTAGACAGCAAACTATGTGTCTTCAATTAACTGTTTACCTTCCTTGAGAAAGTCATCTTGTTGATGTGCGAAAGCTTAGAAACTTTTATTTCTATTCTACGCCAAGAAATTTCGGATCGCTGGTATAGTTATACTATTTAAGTACAATTGGTGTATTGTTCCTTGTTATTAATTAATGAGGAGTTTCTTATATTTATATTTTAACAAGAGTAACTAATATCAGAATGTGTTAAAGAGTAACATTGACGGGTTTATCGCAGATGCAATTTTGGAGGTAGGGTTTCTTGTAAATAAAAACCTGATTACACAATATCTGAGCAAAATGAAAGCTATTGGAAAGCTTCGCAGATAACGAGGTAAAGAGAAATCCTTACTGCCATACTACAGAACGTTTTCAATGTATTTAAAATTCTTAGGAATAACTATTAGCTTCATGTTTTGATTGATTTTATACATCAAATATTTGTTTTCCAGCTTAGAACTGTGCGTGGTTACTAAAACATTTAGAACAATTCAGGGATTATTTGGGCCAAATTTAAGCGAGTTGGTGTTTTTATTCAACACTGGCTTTTTTTTAGACATAGATGCATGTTTTACCGTGTCAGTTTCTGCTATAATTTTACTGAGCTGTTGTGCAAATGCAATAAAATTTCTGCCTAAATTGTGTCAGTAATACAAAACAGTTCTTGAACTGTACTCACCTGAAACTGCGTTGCCTCATTCTCCACAATTAAATAATTTTTCTACAGTAAATTGCATCCTCAATGTGAATCTAAATATATTAGACTGACAAAATGTGAAACAGAGAAAACTGTGTTTCAAAGTGTAAACAGAAGAAAAAAGTATATGTGTAATGAACATAAATATTAAAATGTATTTTATAATATATATATATATATATATATATATATATATATATATCATCATCATCATCATTGTCAACCATTATCAATCCACTGCTGGACGAAGGTCTCCCCAAGTTTCCTCCACAACGGTCTGTCTTGTGCCAGTCTCCTCCATGTCACCCCTGCATACTTTCGAATTTCATCCACCCATCTCCTATGTGGTCTTCTTCTGGGTCTTTTCCTGTCCCTTGGAATCCAATCTAAAATTTCGGCTGTCCATCGATGATCTGTCCTTCTGGCAGTATGTCCAGCCCATTGCCATTTCAGGGATTTAACTCTGATCATGATGTCTTCCACTCTTGTCATTTTTCGGATCCACGAGTTCCTCTTCTTATCTCTCCTGGTTACACCAAGCATGTACCTATATATATATATATATATATATATATATATATACAGTACGGGATGTAAGGTCAGGTGATGCGTAACATCACAGCCTCTCCTTGACAAAATGTCAACCACGCCTTCTCGTGGTGCATCCTGTTTCCACTAAAGGGGCTCTGACGACCGCCAATAAGCGGTATAACTATACCATCGGGATTAGAGAAAATGCTATCCCACACTCACCAACCCGCTTGGCCAGCGTGGTGAGTTATGGCCAAACCCCTCCAAAATGACTCCACAACTTAAATCTTGGCCCTCAGTCTCCGGCAGCTGGAATGTACCTGGTCAAGGCAGCGGCCAGTGCGACATGAAGGCAGAGGGTGCTAAGAATCCCCAGGAGGACGGACTAGGCTGCCATCTGATGCTGACCTTTGGCTACGTATAACGGACGCTCCCTATCTTCTGATTCAAGGCTTCTTGAATTGTAAGAGGAACTACAAAGGTTCAAGTGGGACATCGTCGGGCTAAGTGAGGTAAGGAGAAAAGGAGAAGATCTCATTGAACTGAAAAGTGAGTGGACATCTCTTCTACTATCGTGGGACAGATACTGGCAGAACTAGTGGTGTTGGATTTATAATAAACAAGAAACTGAAGGATAAAAATGTAGAAGTTAAAATTTCCTCTGACAGAGCTGCACGACTCGTTATCCAACTCTCGAGAAGATACAAGGCTCAGATTATTCAAACTTATGCACCCACCACAAGTCATGCTGAAGAAGAAATTGAAGAATTTTATGAGGAAATTCGTGATCTAAATAATAAAGGTAAGCAGCACTTGAAGATAATTATGGGAGATTTCAATGCAAAAATAGGGTAACGGCAACAGAATGAAACTTCAGTAGGTAAATTCGGTCACGGCAACAGAAACCAGCGTGGAAATACTCTCGTAGAGTTTGCAGAGGCAGAAGGGTTTTTCATCTTGAACTCCTTTTTCAAGAAAAAAGCCCCACAGGAAATGGACATGGTGACATCCAAATGGGACGACAAGTGAAATTGATTTTATTATGTGTAACAAAAAATTCGTCATAGAAGACTGCAGTGTGCTAAACAAGTTCAACACAGGCAGTGACCATAGATTGGTGAGATGTAAGATGCACCTCAACACTAAACTCGAACGTAGCAAGCTCATAAGACAAACAAAATGTATTGACATAACCAACCTTAAAAAACACCATAATACCTTCAAATTGGAACTGAAGAACAGATTATCTGGTTTAGAAGGCCTAACATCGGACGAAGTGGATATTTCTGAAGTTAACAGAAAAGTAACCAAAGCTCTTATGGAAACAGCAACAAAATTAGCTGGGTCTAAAAACAAATTGCATGTGAACAAATTATCAGGAAAAACCAAAATGTTGATGCAAAAAAGAAGAGTGATGAGGACAACTAAAGAAGAAGTGACTTCCAAAGTGGAATACATAGAGCTATGCAAGGCAGTACGAAAAAGTATCACTGAAGACGTAAGGAAATTCAACTGTGAACTAGTAAGGAAAGCAATTGAAAACAACCAAAGCCTAAAGATAGCAAAGGGACATATCAGTAAAGGGAAAAAACAGATTATGGCACTGAGAAAAGAAAATGGTTCTGTAACAAGAAATAGAGGCAGAAATTTTGGCAAGAGTGAAAAGATTTCTACTCCAAATTATATGAAAGGGATGATACATGTACTCCAGACAACATGAAAGGTACCAGTACCAGAGTTCTTCCAGTCCTTCCAGCAGAAGTTGCACACGCAATCAAGAACATGAAGCGGGGAAAAGCTCAAGGAGAAGATGGAATTACTGTAGACATTATACAAGAAGCAAGTGGAGAAATCGAAACAGTACTCGCCCAAATTTTCACTCGATGCCTTAATGAAGGGAAAATTCCTGAGGATTGGAACAACGCTACAATGATCTTGCTACATAAAAATGGTGACATTGAGGATCTGAGGAACTACAGACCTATCAGCCTCCTATCAGTGGTTTATAAAATCTTCACTAAAGTTCTTTCACACCGCTTGAAGGTGACACTGGACATGGCTCAACCGAGAGAACAAGCTGGATTCAGGAGTGGCTACAGCACAATAGATCATATCCATGTACTGAAAGAACTAATTGAAAGAGCGAGAGAATATGAACTTCCATTGTGCATGGCTTTTATCGATTATGAAAAAACCTTTGATTCGGTGAAACCATCAGCAGTTGCAATGGCTCTGAAATCCTGCGGTATTAAAGATGCATACATTAATATTATTAATAACATCTATGAAAATGCAAGTGCAAAGATTCGGCTGTTTGAAAATACAACACACATAAAAATTGGAAAAGGAGTGAGACAAGGTGACACCATATCTCCAAAGCTCTTTAATGCCACATTGGAAAATGTCTTTCAATCACTGAACTGGGAAAACAAAGGGATAAAGATTAATGGAGATTATCTAACCCACCTTCGTTTTGCTGATGACATAGTCATTTTTGCAACTAATCCTTCAGAGCTACAGAGTATGATCCAGGAACTTGCTGACAAGTGTTAAGAAGTGGGATTAAAAATGAACTTTCAGAAGACAAAAAGTGATTTACAATGCTTTTACAAGAAATGAAGATTTTATCGATTGATGGAGAAAAGCCTTTGATTCGGTGAAACCATCAGCAGTTGCAATGGCTCTGAAATACAGACACGTACGTTTATCTTGGACAGCAGATATCAAGTGAGGGTCACATTGGTGAAGAAATTTATCGGCGTACAAAACTTGCCTGGAGAGCTTTTGGAAGAAACAGAATAATTTTCAAGGGGAATATGCCATTATGTCTTAAAATAAAAGTGTTTGATCAATGCATCCTTCCAGTGCTTACGTATGGTGCAGAGACGTGGACCTTAGCTAAAAGAGACATACAAAGGCTGCAGACAACTCAAAGAAGCATGGACAGGTGCATGCTTGGTGTAACCAAGAGAGATAAGAAGAGGAACACGTGGATCCGAAAAATGACAAGAGAGGAAGACATCATGATCAGAGTTAAATCCCTGAAATGGCAATGGGCTGGACATACTGCCAGAAGAACAGACCATCAATGGACAGCCGACATTTTAGATTGGATTCCAAGGGACGAGGAAAAGACCCAGAAGAAGACCACATGGAAGATAGGTGGATAAAATTCGAAAGTATGCGGGGGTGACATGGAGGAGACTGGCACAAGACAGACCGTTGGGGAGGAAACTTGGGGAGATCTTCGTCCAGCAGTGGATTGATAATGGTTTGACAATGATGATGATGATGATGATTATATACAGTACACTGAAGTGCTAGAAAAACTGGTACAGACGAGCTTATGCAAAATACATAGCAACGTCACCTATGCGCATACTCGGTTGCGTCCGCCAGTGCGTGTATAAAACGATAGACGTCCTTGCAGTTGTCAGAGCTCTTTTCGGTATGAGAATGACAATTAATAACGATTTAAGCGATTTTCAACGCGGAGTCATAGTTGGCGCTCGTGAGATGAGCCAAAGTATTTGCGATGTAGAAACGAAGTCTGAATTTTCACGAACGACCATTGCCAGGGTGTACCGGGACTACAAGAATTACGGCAAAACCTCCAACCTACGATAACAGTGTGGCCGTAAAAAAGACAGTGGGTGAACGTGACCATCGTTGACTGGCATGAATCGTTTCACGCGATAGGCGTGCAACGCTCTCGCAGGTATCATCGGAATTCAATGCTGGAGCCTCAACAAACATGGGCGTCCGGACTGTGCAACGTACCCTGCACGATATGGGCTATGGGAGCCGACGCCCAACTGGAGTCCTCTGGATGGATTCACGACACAGTGATATGCACCTTCATTGTGCACGGCAACACCGCCACTGGACACTTCATGACTGGAAATAAGTAGCCTGGTCTGACGAGTCGCGTTTCCAACTGTATCGGGAAGATGGAAATATTCGTGTATGGCGCAAACCCCATGACGCCATGGATCCCGCCTGTCAACAAGGAACTGTACCGACTGGTGGTGTGTCCGTAATGGCATGGGGTGTGTTTAGCTGGACTACACTGGGACCCTGGTATGTCTACAAACGACTGTGACTGGCCAAACCTATGCGCGCATCCTTTCTGACGAGGTACACCCGTTCATGTCCTGCATTCATGCTGATAGGTAGGGCCTAATTCAACAGGACAATGCACCTCCACACAAGTGTCGGGACGCCACATTATGGTTCGAGGAGCATTCATCTGAGTTTGAGGTGTTGCCATCCCACCCACGTCCCTAGATCTAAAGGTGAAAGAACAGATTTGGGATGCCATGCAACTCGCTATCTAACAAATCAATCCGAGACTTCGGAATACACTTGAATTGTGGATGCTCTGCAGAAAGTATGGTGTGCATTGCCTACAGCATATTTCCAGAAGCTAATGGAGTCTATGCCCCGTCGTATGTCTGCCGTTATGCGCTCCCTTGATGGACCTACCAAGTATTAGGCCGGTGTACAGTTTTACTGGCACTCCAGTGTATATAATACCATGAAAGGGTTGAAACTTTAGATATGGAAAATTCTGTCTTCATCAGCAGAAAAATCGAGCACAAAATACTGAACAAAACAAACATGTTGGCACACATATGTGAAACTACTTATAAATTTAAGGGACAAATGCTTTCTTTTAAACGCACATTTTATATTGCTATCGTCTGACGCTAGTGCTTCAGCTGAGCAATTTCGGTTTCACATGCAGATGAACTTTAGACTTCAGATTAACCTATGAATTAAACTTCCACGACTTCTTTCAAAATGCCATGTGAAAACGAGTAATTCCTAATAGAATCGTTCACTATTATTTAAATAATGAATTGTTGTTTTCGGTTTATCTTTAATATCTTAACATGCTATCACTAATAAACAACATTATACCTATTCAGGTTTCCTAAGCCTTCCTAAAGCGCCAAGGGTTTGGACATTAGGAATTTAATTATTATATACACATTTGTTTACAAGCAGAAATGAAACAATGTAGAACCATAAAAGCTTTTGCAAAATATTTACAAGAAAAAAGATTTACCTTCGAAAAATTATGTTGCATACCTTGGGAAATGGAGCACTTCGAGAGCCATCCCTACGTGAGTAGAAGATCAAATCAGCTGCTTTCAGCTCTCAGCTCGGCATGTAGGAATGCTGTAGTCACGTGACCTTTAAGTGCCTGGTCTGTTCTATCACGTTGGCTGCTTCTGCTTCCCAGATTAAACACATCAGTGCAGGAAGTGTTCTAATAGTAACTTTTCTTGACACCGAAATGATCCTCCTTTCTGTGTAGGGTAACGGCGATAATGCGGAATTCAATGCACAGAATGAAATGTAAACTTTGAGACCCAAATTTTGATACATATATTTGAATATATTGTTAGAGATTGTAAATACCGGAGAGGAGACTATTCATAAAGAGAGACTGACACTACAAAAAACGAAGTAAAATGATTTAAAATAATATATTTTCATTTATGCATACTTTCAAGAAGGTTTTGCGTTTGCACGCGTGCAGTCTGTCTGCTTGCATCTCGTGCTGGGATTGCTTTAGTTTCCAGCTTTGACCCCAACTTGGAGTTATGTAATTCACAGCTAGGCATCAGGGCCGTCAGCCGTGCACTATAAGCTGCCAACCTATGGCTCTGACACCAGCAGTTCGCTACCGTACCGTGAGCGACAGATTTTTGCCAGCAGTGACCCATTACTGCCAGCTGGTGGTCAGCAGTTTCCTCACACTTACCTTTTTGTTGTTCATAGTAGGGAACGGCGTTGATCACCCGACCATCTGGAACTAATTCGTAATGGATTTTCCCCTTGAAATTCAACCACACTCACAGCCTAAACTTCTGCTACAAGGGCCCACGTTCGGCAACAGGTTCCGGAAGCTGGTTTAGGATTAACCACTGCCGTTGTGTGTTAGGATTATGGAAATAAACCCACTTTTCACCGTACACAACAATTCTCTTCATCAAACGTACATCGCGCAGGATTTCTAAGAGTTCCGTACACAATTCCATTGAGCGGTTTGCTTCATTTGGCGTCAGTTCGTGAGGGACAATGCGTTAGTTGCTGTAGACCTTGCCAAGGACCTGAAGGTGGCAAACTATGGTGGTCTTAGATGTGCCCAGCTCGCCAGATAATATCCCAGCGCTGTTTGTTGAATTTACCTCTACGGCCTGGCGAACGGGCTACGGATTCACGGTTCGCATTGACCTTGTCTCGTCGTCGAGGTTTCTGTCCCCTGAGCAGAATTTCTTGAAATACCTGGTTGCTGTGCTGTGATCCAAGGTGCCTTTCCCTTTCGCATGACAAATGTTTCGTGTTGCTTGAGCAGCGTTATGGCGGAGTTCAAATTCGTAAAGGAAAAGGGCCGTAATTAGCCGGTTGTGGCAGTTTATCTTTTAGGCTTTCCAACCACAAACACACCGACGGCATGCAATGCTGTTCACAGGAATGACTACCACTTTATATCCCTTTCGACTGACCGCAATGCGCTACCTGAACTAATTTAAACACGTAACTTATCCAACGCAGCACATGCATTTATGCAAATATTGCAAAACTTTCGACCCCGGCTATGTAGTTATAGTGCCAATTTTTGTTCCAGCAATGTTTCGCACCTGTCATGTCCTTTTTCTTTTTTGAGAATGCAATATCTTTTTAGGTATGCAACTGAAATTAAAAGTTAAATAAAGCAAAATCCGTTTATATGATTTATAATGGAATCACATAAACGTAATTTAAAATTCCATCCTGATGTAATTCAGAAAATAAGAAATAATAAAAAATACAATTGCTAACTGTTTTTTGTGCACAGTACAAGTGTATACGAATGGCTGAAATAAGCCACTTTATGCAGTGAAACGCTACTTTGCTAGTAAACAGGAGGTGGGAATAGGTTTGATAAAACATTTGAGGCCGTTCCTTGTGCTGAATGGCTGAGAGAGCTTTACATGACTTCTGAGTATTACCCCATGTGGGCCTTTCGCCTCAGGTGGAAACAGATACGGTGACTTCGGAGATTATCACCAAATTTCACTCTGGAGTTGATATCATGAGATACCTTGATCTTGGGAGAAAACGATTATTTTAGGATTTTGTTTTACATGTTCGTTCATTACAAAAAAATTGAATGTCAGATGTCCCTCTTATTACGAAATCATTACAGTAATCCAAAAAGAGTTTTGTAGAGAAAGCATATGATATCGAATTATGGGACACAAATTTGATCCCAAACAAATGCTAATTATGATGCTGTTTATATATTTGCGGAGAACAATTTCTTTAACACGATATTTTATGATTGTAATCACTAAAGCCCGGATATTTAAGCGAACTTTTTATTAGGAATATTTAGATTTTATGAATATTAAAAGCATATTTTAACGAATATTGAATATTTTTGCATATATCCTGAAAATATTCTCGAAAAGCACCTTTAAAAACTCAACTTTTTTTTCAGATTTAACTGTTAAAAGCATCGTCACTGCAGGATTTTCTTCTCCTTTTTTTCTTTTGAAAGTTCGCTACACTTTGAAATTTATTTTGAACGATATTATTGCAAGAAATATACAGAGCTAATCCTCCATATATCTTATATTTGAATAATATTTATTTAATGTTACCATTAAAAATGATTTGTCTTTCAAATAACCATTTGCTTTAATTCTGGAAGATATGGAGCCTTTTAAAGGCCTACAGAAGCTTTTTTACAAGTTATCTTTGTACTTGAACCGAAGAAAAATTTTGAGATTTTGTAATATAATTTATTTTACAAATAATTTACTGAAAGTATTACTTTATAAAATACGACACTGCACTTGGATTTTAGAATGTACGACAACTGTGCTACAAGAAGATGAGCATGAGTTATATAATGTCTAATACTTACAACAATGACTTATGTACAAGGTACTCCAGTAGTCAAACAGGAAGTGTTGCAGTAATTGCGCAGCTATCTGGTAATTTTCCGTAAATGTGACTGCTTTATGTGTGCAGTTGATTGTATCTTGGTAGTAACAGTTGCACACTGAAGTGCCAAACATTCGTAACTAAGTAAGGAACGTCAAACTCAAATACAGAAGTAAAAACGCAAGTAGTGAAAACTAGTTTGTGACAAATTTTGTTATTTGATCAGTTACCCGAATAAAAGAACAATGCTTTTTAGCATAACACAAATTGTTTATGCATGAACTCTTAATAACGCTGCTGAGATGGAGAAACAGATTGAATTCATGTCCTGATCCCCGAGTTTGCGCGTGCCGGGAAAAAAGATGTTTTGTCAGCGGGCCAACTGATTCGGGGAATATGGTTTCAGAAAATGGGACTAAGCATCTATATTCGGCGTTAAGTGATAAGTGGTCTTTTAAAAGAACTTCTTATTTAAGAGTGGAATAAAGAATCAACTCCCCTTGCGGTAACAAGTGAAACCTCAAACCTAACATGGGGACAATATGACGTTGGCGCTTTGCTTCATCGGTAAACACACCCAAAAAGGCTATAAAATTTCGTCATATTTGCACAATGATGCCTTTAACTGTCTACGCGTGGTTTTCCTTCTTCATATAACTAATCAAAGATTTAATGGCGCTCTCCTCAGAGCTCAGTGAGAACGAATGTCTGTGGTGCATGGTTACTCCGAACATTGGGATCTACCTTTGGACCGTTTCGTGTTCTCTTGCTACTTATCCGAAAGAGGATTGACCTCATTGGGCGCGAGTGCCCTTACTATTTCGTGAGAGTGTTTTCACGTACCGAAGGCGTTCATTATTGTCCAAAGGACTAAGAGCTTTAATTGGTCCGGTGTGTTCCTAATATAGTCGCAGTGGTTTTGAAGAGCAGGGTACTCCGTAATATGTAATACCTATTTTGTTTTCATAAGACTGCTTCCCCAATCGCTTTTTCTATATTCCCCCAAATAAAAGTGTCATTATGAATAGGTGTAAGTTGTAGCACATACGTTTTTGTGTTACTATTGACAGAAGACATGTGCAACGTATATAAGACGAAGAAACGTGTTACGGCTCCCAAATGGCAAGTCACAATACAGGCGAAGAAAGAAATTCTGGCGATAAAAATGATGTCCTCCTTTCGAAGCGGAAATCTTTACCTGTACTCTTTATGGCGGTCATAGTGGATTCCCAAATTGGTGCTAATTTACATATAACATATCTTCCCACGTTGATAACCGAACTCCAGTAATCGTTAAATTTCATTCCACCACGTTTCTCCTTCGAAACCGCTGTATTTTTAACTTTCTTGTGAATAGTATATATTGTCGTAATTAAATCAGATCTATTTCCAAACCGAATTTAGGATTAATTTATTTGGCATTTCGCCAAAGTTAAAATAATTGAGAAAACAAGCACCGACCACAAGTGGAAACAGAAAAATATATAATAATAAAATCTTACTTACAGTTTACTGGACAATATTTTGTTAAAAATGCGGTTTTCTTTAATCTAGACAACCGTTGAAAAAATTCAAATAATTGTGCACCATATTTAAATAAAACTATAGAGCTACATATGAAATATCTAAAACCATGAGGGAAAATATGTTAATTAAGCTAATGTTTCACAATTTTTCCTACTTGCAATTATATTATTGCATGCAGTATGTAATCCCATGCAGACAATGCTCCATCGAAAATAGCACGCATTCATTTTAATGTTTAAATTTTGAGAAGCAACTTCTATGTTATTATGTACATTTGTGAAATAATGATGTCATTCCCTTCGTGCTTCGTTCATAAGAGATTTAACATTTATGAGAGGGATTATTTTTTGTTTTTGGTTTATTATCTTGCTACAATTTTTCGTACACAATAATTGTCACTATCATCAAAAATATATCATTTTACGCATAGCAAGTCAAAATACTCTGTGCTTTTCTGTAGTTCTTCGGGATTGATTTATTCTTCTTTCAAAATTACATTAATCAGTTGAAAAAAGAAGTCCGTACATCATATAAATTCAGATGCTTTTACAAATTTCGCGCAGTGGTTGCTGATTCGTGGAGAATATTACATCCGTTTTAATACTGTTGCTGGAAATATTTCTGGCATTTTATGAACGTGTCACAGACACGGGTTCTCTTTGATTCTGCTCACATGCTTTATTTATGAATTGTACGAACGTAAAATATTTGTTTGAAATCACCTTTGTGTGAATTATATTGTTAAGAAGGGTTGACATTTTGGACTGTACTTCGGTAGTTTTGATTGCTTTAATGACAGAAAGTGTCCATAGATAGAAGTCCCCGTGGTGTAGGTTCATACCAATGACTTCATAAGTAGGTTCTGACTGCAAGATACTGCGTTATAACGTGCTGCACCTTTGTTGTCTGTATTACGTTATATGAATGAAGAGCGGGCACAGCTATTTAGTATAAAAGAGAACAGAAGTATCGCACAATACTTACTTTACAGGACGTAGTACAGTTACTGCAATAAGATGAATTGTCACAATTCTGATCACACGTCCTAGATGTTTCGATATCCATGCCGCTCGTAACAGGTGGGACACAGATGAAAATATAACGGACAGAAATATTATTCCACAATTATTACAACCTCTGTCCCAAGTACCTCTTTTAGGACATGGATATCATGGATAGTTGTCCAAAAGCGGATAATTTTCTAAAGGTTAGAGAAGGAAGACATTTAAAATTTTGTTCCTCTGCCTGTTTAGAAAAGAATACGAGTGTTTGTTAATGCAAATAGTAAGCAACATTTTTTATTTCTTGGTATAAACATAAAAAATGTTACAACGATCACAGTAGACATCCGCTCTTATAAACAGTTGACCTTCATTTAATTCACGTTTGCTGCTTCATGTGAAGGAGTGAAGGTAGCGCTACACAGAATGCCTGCCTTAACTGTTACATACCTCACATGATGTCGATCCCAGTCGGGTTGATATTTGACGGAGGTCAAAGCTTAAGTCTCTTAGGATAACGAGCTGGCAAGAAATCTGTGTTAACACGCACGTTGAGAAGAAAGTCTACCTTCTTGAAAAGCCATCGGTTGATGTGCGAAAGCTTGAAAACTTCGATTTTTATGTACGCCAATATATTCGGATCACTAGTATAGTTATACTATATTTTTTATAGTTCGTATAACGTTCCTTGCGCTATAATTATGTACGATGATTTATTATTTTTCTTCTGAAGGGCAAATTTTTTAAGATAGTCTTGTTATTCTGGAACACGTAATAAATAACGCATACTAAAATTCAAATAAATCTTGGTGTATTGCAATATATGTGACAAAAATTTCCTTTGAAAATGAGAATGTTTCAATATGCCTGTGCTGCTGATAATGCATCGCGATCTCAAATATCTTCGGATTGAATCACTAATGGTAAATCAATTTCTCACGTTGAAAAATATAATCGGACAATGAAGTCAATATTGAAAAATAAGCGTGCGATTTGTGAAGAAAAATGCCAGAAAAATATATTAGCAATTATGAGAAACGCTTTTGATGAAGCTTTGACTTCTTTGTATACAACGTTTTCTCAATTTCAAAATATTTTACCTAATTTTTGCAATGAATTCAGCTATAGGTAATTCTGCACCTAAGATCTGAAAAGCCTCTGAATTTGATCGCAATTTCACGTTAATGAGTCAAATCAGCAATCACTTCAGACTAAACTTTGCTTCAATATCTTTCCAATGGTTGAAATATTTACTGTATGTCCCATGCACGTGGCAAGTGCTAAGATATTTTATATTGTTCTGTCAGATACTTCATTCGAGGCTGGAATTTTCTAAACTTATATATTTTTATTAATCACAAACTTGAGACTTGATCCTTCCGGGTGGTGTAGTGGTTAGCATACCCGGGTGTTATCTGGGAGACAAGGGTTCGATGCCCGCTCTAGGACGATGAAATTTTTAAGTTTTCGGATATTATCTGACTTACCAGACCTACGTATATTTACACTAAAGAAACGGATTGTCATCTTCAAATATTTGTATTGTATAGTGTAATCCCGTATTCCATTCATGATATATCTTTTCCTTTTTATGAGAGCTTTAAACTATGAAAGGTTCAATGCGTTCGCCATATCTTAAATATGCTTGGAGTTCCATATATGTGAAACGCATAGTTTGCTATTCAGACAAAATTGTTATGCTACACATATACCGGCTTGGTCACATCGCAATGAATAACGTTCTACACGGTACGTTTGAATTCAAAGAAACTCCTTAACATATTTAAAAACTGAAGTGCAGTTGAAATTCTGCGATGTTTGAAAATTTGGAAACACATACCAGAGATATTCAAAGAAGCCATATATATACACTGCTGGCCATTAACAGTGCATCACTAGCAAGACCGTATCCCAGGGTCACGAAAGTCGGAAAAAGTGCAGAACACGGACGCATATGTAAACGATTAACCTGGGGCCACACATATAGAAATCATGTGGGACAGTAACGTCCCCTGTAGACGTCATACAAGAGGGTTGAAAAAGGGGCCGGTATTAAACAATCGAAGTGTGTTTTCTCGCCGTTCCAGGCCAGGAACAGCTGCAAAATGCTCCGTCGAAGACAACGGCAGCGCTATCAGCAGGTTTCCGACTTAGATCGCGGTGGAACTGTGGAATATCGGGATTACGTATGTTCACTCCAATACATCAGCGATCGTGCGGTGCGACCACGGTGGGAATACTATAGCGTCAGTGGGTAGCGGAGGAACAAACACACGGGCGTGCGGGATCCCAACGGCTTCGTCACACCACCGAACGAGAGGGTCGACCTCTCGTGCGCATGGATCTGACGGATCGCACAGGCCCATCGACTACCGCAGCTCGACAGTTCTTGTGTGAGGCGCGACACACCTTCTGGGCACGGACGGATGGACGTCGTCTGCAGCAGCGGGATATTTAAGCACGCCGTCATTGTTTTATTACTTCACGGCTGTTCAACAAGTGTCTGCAACTGCAATTTTGCTAAGAAAGACGGGCATGCAGAAGAGAATGGCAAGGCAGAGTGTTTTCCGACGAATCCATCACCAGTTTCCATCACCATGATGGACAAATCGGTTTCTGACGGTATCGCAGTGACCGGCTGAATCACTCCTGCATTATGCTTCGCAATACCGGTCCGGCAACAGGCTTCATGGTTCGCGATGCCATTGAATCCACTCCCACACTCGGATCGTTGGCATTAAAGGTACGTTGAACAGATATCGTTACGTCACTGAGGTGTTAAAGCCTGTTGCTGTACCATAATTTCACGAAATGTCGTGGCATTTAGCAACAGGATAATGCACAATTGCATGTGTTATGCAAAGTACAAGGCTTCCTGGATCGCCACCATTGCCACGTCTTTCTTAGCCATCGTGGTCCACGAGTATGTCACGTATTGTGCACGTGTGGTCCATGATCGCCGAACGACTGGAACGTCTAAGACCACTACGGCAACAACTGAGAACTGTGGCATTGTACCGAAACTGCTTAGACGGACATTCCCCAAACACACATCCAACATTTCTTCCTCCCGATGTCTGGTCGCGTAGCAACTGTGATTGTCCCTCACACCAGATTTTGATTGTTACATGTTCCCGTCGTCTCATCGTACTGTACGTGTAATCGATTCAGCCTTGTATCATCTGCTTCCTGTACAATAAATATGGATTTGATACCGCTTGCATTTCGTAGTGTTGCACTTTTAATGGCCAGCAGTGTACGTTTTTAAGGAAGGTATGTAAGTTAGAGAACAGGATGTCTCTGTATTATTTCATATCTTACTGTGAGTGACAATGGTTGAATAATTGCATCTTCGTTCCCTAATGCCCTGATTCCAGCTTATGATTTGCGAGAAAAGTTTTGTTTCTGTTGGATGTAGAAATTACATTCAACTCTAATTTAAACTGGATATAAGATCAATGTTTTAGTGAGTTCTATTAATAAGATAATTGTTAATTTCAGACCTGGGAGATAAAGATTGCTATCAACGTAAACTATGCTTGTTGAAATGTAACAAACAGCATTTTACTCAATGAGCAGCGCTTCTACTGTATATCACCTTATGTTGGAGTCAGTGAGTTTCTCATAACAATATTAACTGAACGTTGAAGAAGTGTCTCACAAAAGGCGAAACGATTTTATTTGATGCAGACTGTAACCGCCACCGGTGGTGTAGTGTTCTAAGTGCTGGAAACTGATTGTAACAAATCTCAGGAATTGTGCTAACTTTATTTTGAACTACAGAAGAAATGGAGTGGAAAAATAGATATTTTCGGTTTAGGAATGTTAATTCTTGTGGAACGAGGGACTGCGATTGAGGATTCTGAGTTGAGGAATGACGAATGTGACCATTCGTTCGAGATGCGTGAAGGTTCAAATTCAGTGTGATATGGATACTGCGTACGACGCTTTGTACAAGCGTACTACCATTCTTGGAACCAGAGGCGCTAAATTTGGAACGGGGGGACTGGTTATATCTCATCAAGAAGATGAGATTGCTCCTTGACTTCCAAACACAAATAATTACGAAATGGCATCCACTGATAATCTCACGAACATATTTTACGATAGAGAATCAGTTGGAAAGAACATTTTTAAATTTACATGTCCTTGGTTTTCCAGGCCCAGTCAACACAGTACTACAATGAAAAAGAATGCGTCCAAAAGAATATTGAACAGTACTAGTTTTTTAATAAATGTTATGTATAAGATCCTTTGAGTTTGGAAACCTATGGTTCCTATATAACGAGACTTAAAACAGCGATTAAATACAATGCTGTTTTTTAAAATTGCGACACAGTGAAGGTCTGCTGGTATAAGCTTAAAATTTACAGTATATATATGGGCAACAGATTGAGATATGAAATCAATAGAACGTCACTGCAAATACGCATTTGGTTACTGAACCGCACCTTCTGAACTCTCCGGTCTGGATTATTAAGACCTGTCTCAAACGAAATGTTACAATACTAAAGAACAGACTTTGAGTCGAAAGGGTGTTTCGTTTGTCTTATTACGCCCCGTCGCCGAACAAATTCGCATTATGAACACCTGACGGACTTTGAGAGAAGAAAGATTTTGGGGATCAGAACATCTGCTCTGTCCTTTCGCGAAATTGCCACACGTAAGGAACGAAATGCCAGAACAGTGATCTGAAAGTGCCCTCAGTATACAGATGAGGTTCGGACACACAGAAAGCTGGGTAATGGACCGCAAAATCGCTTGACTGCAAGGAGGGACAGACACATCTACCTCATGGCAGTGACTCGTGGAATAGCGAGATTCACGGTGCTAGTGCAGCAGTGGAGCACTGTCAGAGGGAAGGCTTTTTCTCCAGCACAATTCGACGACGTCTGTTTAACAGAGCATTGGTAGCAGCCCATTGCTGACTCATAACCAAAGATGCCGCAAACTGTAATGGATACTGGAACATAAACATTGGCGCGCTGATTAGCAACAGTTCGTGTTTTTTAAAGAATGCTCGGCCACATGAAGCGCGGAATGTATTATACCTCTTTTATGCACGGCAGACACCGCCTTTTCCCTAGCATGCACGTTTGCCAGATAAGTCTCCCGATCGAACATATCTGGGACATTGTAGCTAAGCGAGTGGACCGTCGAGAGCCTCCCTCTGTCACCACAAATGATCACTGGCTTTGCATAGAAATAGCTTGGCAAAATATGCAACAGGACGATGTCGAAAATTCCTTCCGTTAATTTGCACGCAGGGTACAGGCTATTGTTATTGTTCAAAATGGGTTCTCCCGATACTTAGTTTTGGAGCGAAAATAATGTTGTGTATAAATGAGTTATCACACGTAACATGAGGAAACAATCACATGAATTTCATTTGAATTGCGCGATTCTTTCTTGCTGTGGCAATTTTCACAAACAGTATTGTAGCTTTATTCAGAGGAACAGGCACTGTGAAGACAAGAGTTAGCCACATGTAAAGATGTGGGATATCACGATTTATTTTTTATGATACAACAAAATTTCTTTCTTCGATTAACATGTTCACTACGGTGCTACGGATCAAACCTCTTGCGCTGCGCTATCAACAAAAGAGGTCCTACTCATCTGATTATGAACGCTATTGTCGTTATTGATACTTCTTACGGGACTATCGGAACAGATACTTCACTCAGTTTGAAAATCGTAAAAAAACTTGAAAACTATGCTTAAATGCAATGGCTTTCAGTATTAAAACAGTGGTAGATAAATCGATTTAATGAAAAGTACTTATAGATCACAGAATCTAATAATATAGACATGGTGGTCTCTCTGAACATTTTATATTGAACTTATTCAGTTAAATGTTTATAGCTAAATGTTTCTATAATCTCAAATTCTTTATCCTCAATCTACCATAGGATATGAATTTCGATCTGGTTTGAAAGAAGGATAGTGCATCAGGTATATAGGAAACTATGATTTTACTTCAGAGCACTTCTCAATTTATTATTCCCATACAACCTTTGTAACATCAGTCACTTTATTAGACCCCGACCCTACTCTTGGAGGGGCAGAATGTGACAGGCAAACGGCATCGGAGGCTCCCAAGCAGAATCTGCTTTCATCGCTGAACACGACAGATCGCCATTGTGTTCTCCAGTGCAGAAGTTGGCGACACCACTGCAGCCGTTCTTGACGGTGGGCTGAAGTCAGAGGTACACATGCCAGAGGCACACGTGCACGTAGTCCTGCATCCAGTAGACGGTTGCGGATTGTTCGCACATTCACCTCAGGTGCAACGGCAGCTCGGATTTCCGTCGCAGTGGATGTTCTGCCTGACAACGCCGCTCTTCTTATGCGTCGATCGGGCAGCTCATCAGTCCGTCTGTGACTCCCGGTTCCACGTCTTCTCATGTGGGAATGTTCCTCGGACCAACTACGCTACCTTCGTACCACTACCGATACTTCGCGTCCAATTCGCTCCGTAATAAGACGATACGACCACCCGGCCTCGCGGAGTCCGACTAGACGACCTCGCTCAAAGTCCGATAACTGCTGAAATCTTACACGTCTTTCATGTCCAGGCATTGCAGCTTCTTCAGGTTCTTCGCATGTGTCCGTACGCCGACGACTGATTACTTTACTATGCCGCACTCCTTAAATACCACCGACGTTAATTTGCATATTATGCCATTATGTGACGTAAGCGCTCACCGGTTGGTCCCGGAATTAACATAACTCCTACGTAAACTCGACCCCATTAACATATGCAAATTTCATGATGGTCCGCGAATTTCTTCTTGGTGTTCTTATTTCACTTTCCGCCAGTGTATTTCGTAAAACTTTATTTTACTTTTGGTAATATCTTTTGTGCAACTTTATTTTTCTTTTGGTAATATATTTTGTGCAACTTTATTCTTCTTTTGGTAATACCTTTTGTGCAACTTTTTTTTTCTTTGGTAATATCTTTTGTGCAACTTTATTTTTCTTTTGTTCTACGCAAAATACAGCCATTTCGAAGAGAACTACAAAATGTTGGGCAATACGTCAAATATTAAGGATAATTTAAAACGACAGCATCCAGCTGCTGTCGTTTTAAATGATCCCATAAAAACAAATGAAGAACAGCCTTACTCATAATTTTATTTAATCCGTTTGTCACGAATTAATACCAGGATTTTACTAAACATTATAGAAAAAAATATTTTTAAATACAGAACTGCAGAATTTTATTCTTTAGCTTTTGTAAACAGAAACATAAAAGAATCATACAGTACAAGCAGAAATTTGGAATTAATGATAAACGAATTAGTTTGTTTTTCAGGCAAAACATTTTTTCCTAACTTCTGCTCACTCACTTCGGAAGAATATCGCCAGAATGTAGATTCCTGCCCGGTGGCGCAGTGGTCTAAGCGCTGGCTTCTGGCTGTTCTTAAGAGATGGGTCCGGTTTCGAATCCCATGAGGAAAAGATGTCGTGGTTGTGTTTATCTTACAGCACTGGTCCTCATCCTTCCCTGGAGTCAGTGGCCCTAAATCAGGAATGGGCGAATGCTTACAGTCCTTCGACTTACCCAGGCTGGTCGTTAAACCCCAAAACAAAGGAAAAAATAAAGAAGAAAGGTAATGAGTTTAGAAGTTTATTGGGACTTTGCTTTTTGACTATGCTAAAAAGTAAGAAAATTACTGTCAGAAATAACTTTTCATCCCTAAAAATAAATTTTCTCCTGAGAAACTTTGCCAACAAACTATCGATAGTTATCGATTGTTATTCTTAGAAAATTGACAGTCATAACTAGCGAAAATCCTCCATCTCTAACTGATTGGACTGACATTTTAAGGTTTCGCTATCAGATGTTTTGGTGTATTACACACCTTCAAAAAAACAGTTCAGTCCACACTCTGGGAAACCTTCTTTAAAATATCTGTTTTTTGCGATAAAATACTGAATAATATTATTAATACGTGACCAGTGTACGCAGCACATAAGTGAATCTCTATGTTTCACTTAACACAAAGTAATTCCAAATATCCAGAAAAATTAAGGAATAAAGAAGATGTGCCATGATACTGGATCAGTAAAATGTAAATAAATGTTGAATTTGTTAAAGCACTGAATTCTTCAGCATTCGATTTTTCTGTGGAACATTTACACTAACCTAAGAACAAAAAGAGTGCTAGCTCCGAAAAAGAATGTGCCCAAATATATGTGTGCATGTGTGAAAAAGTAGATTCGTTATTAATCCTCCTTACATGTGTGTTAATGTTTTCGTCATTTACGAATTTAACCCACGTTTCACAACCCGTCGCGGTATAGTCAAGAAATGCGTCCCTAACTTCAGTGTAATGCAGCGAGAATATAAAAGCTGATCCCGTTCTCTGCAATTTGGTCATTTGCCGCTTCCAACGCTGCTTGCAGTAAATGCATGTAACGGTTAGTTTAGCACCATAACTATCCGCAAAAGTTGCACTGTGTGGGCGATCATGATAGAGCAGCTCCAAACAAATCACACATTACTGTCGCAAATGCAAAGCGATGTTTCTAGCGGTGTTTCTCCCATCCTTCCGGGACTGTGGGCGACTAAAAAGCTGTTCGTTGGAGTAATGAGTGAAGCTTTTCACTCTTCTATTCTGACGGACTTGTTTGGATTTGGCAATATTCCGGCGTACAATTTTCCTCGGACTGTGTTCTTCGAACTGTTAAGTACAACGGAAAATAAACCACGGTGTAGAGTTGCTTTTCGTGATCAGACCCGGCCCGTTTATTATTATAATTCAGACCGCGAATTCTGAAGTGTACCTCGCCGATCTGGATAATTATGTCCTACCAAAAATGAGGCAGTATTTTAGAAATTACCGTTGTCTCTTCCAAAACGTTCGAACACCCTGCTAGTTCGCACTGTTTGTGCAGGAAACAGTGCGGGCTAGCAGGGGTTCACCAACCCTTGAAAATGAGATGGAATTGTTAGACTGGCCTGCTCAGGGTCCTGATTTCAATACATAAAATACCTCCTGGAGGAACTTTAGCGACGGATACGGAATGGAATAAATCGACAGTCTTCACTCTCCACTCTGGCAGCAGCTTTGGAGCACAGCGGAAAACCATTTCTGTTAAAACGTAAAGAAAATTGGTTGCATTCTTGCGGATTTCATTGGCATGCATGGTATATGAAACCTTCCTTTATCTACTCCTATTATAATGATCAAGAGTTTGTTCCTATCTCAACTGAATAATAGGACTTAGCAATTGGAAGCCAGGCCGAAGAAAAGGTCACTGCTCTGAAATTTGTCAAGATGTGGGAAAAATTCTTTAGTTAACAGAAAGAAAAATGAAATTTAAGATAGACGTGAAGTGCTGACGTCAATCCTCTGTTTTGGAACTATTAATACTTTGTAATCAAATACGAAAGTTTAACCAAAATCTGCTCTTGTCTGTAGCAAAATTTCAAATATTTGAAATACACATTTCTGCATATTGAGACGATATTCATGAAGAGTGCTTGCTCTGCCCCAACTGTTAAATTCAGACTGTGTGGCACTGAATGTCTCTCTTCAAAATGGTTATTAAAATGGTATTTCCACAACTCTTTCAAAAGGTAATGTAGAGCTGCTGAGGATTCACATATTTTTTGTATAAAATTCTCAGAAATCGCCTATTCTACTGTTTTCATTAGAAATATTCAGGCATAACTGTTTTTCATTTTTTTAAAATACTCGACACTTTGTGGAAATATAAAAATGGTGATTAAAAAACGTTGCATCCTGGAAATTTAACGAATGAAAAAGGTAATGCCGTGTGCAAAAGAGTGTTGACTACAATTTGGTAACGAAATAAAAAACATTAATTCCTAAAAACCATTATTTTGTATCTAAATTTTATGAAAAAAGATGGTGTAGATGTTCTGCACCTGAACTTCAGAAGCATGGCCGTATTTAAGAGGACCACTCCAACTGGTGAGAATCAGCTCCACCCATATTTGAGACGCTCACGCCATTTACTGAAAATTGGTGAATCATAAGCCTCATCATTATGATTTACCTCATTTAAATGTCTCGTATATTCTGGTGCTCAAAGCACCTTAATGATTTCTAAGATTTACAACAGTACTTACCCAAACAAGAAGGCCGAATACTAGTTATATTTGTTTATGGAACAAAATTACTGAAAACTAAATTACGAAATACATTTTCTGCTGTTTAAAAATACATGTAAACGACTTATTCTCCAGCTAGTGAGAAACTTGTAATAAAAGTTAAGATATTTGTCCACTTAATATAAATGCACATATTCTTACCTTATTGGAAACCCCTTCAAAATTTTTACTGCAGGCAATAATTCACTAACTACCAGCTTCTAAAATAAGGCTACTTAAATTTTATTGATAAATCAAGATCAAAAATTTCACCGCACGACTCCCGGTAAATATTACAGACTAGAACATAATCTTACTGAGTATATTCTAAAAATAAAATCTCAAACGAACAAAATCATGTATATACTGTATTAAGCATTTCACTGATATTCAAGAAATGCATTATGTTATAAATCAACCAAATTCTTTATAAGGATAGATTTAGGGACAATATTTCGTGTAACACGAGTTCCTTTGGAAAACCTTGTCTCGTTGCATATATTACTTACTCTAAACGTAAGGTTTAAAGGGAGCGGGATAGACAGTATATTTCAGACTAAGCGTTCAATCGAGCATTAGATAGCGTTCGATCAAAAAAACGGAAAAGGCAAAAATAATAATCTGAACGATTTTCAAAGTGGCAAGATAGTTGGCGACAAACGTGATTCTTCGATAATCATTCAAACGAGTGTCATATTGATTGGCTCATGCTCAATCGCAGTAAGGCTTAATTGTGAATGACATGATAAGCACAAAGAGAAATCGCATAACGTTTGGTTGAAGATAGGCGATGCATTAGAGGGGTGAAGTAACAAGATCTAGAATTGTGCAAGTTAAAACAGGAGACGCTGCTCTCCAAATCAATAGAGGATAGAACACAGGTATGACGGTGGTCATTTTCAAGGGATCCATATATCAAGAATATACACTGCTGGACAATTGCTAAGTACGGATCATAAACGGCTATATAGCGCATAAAAAAGTAAGTGTGGTTGGATGCCAAGTGAAATAAAATAATGTCAGAATGCCAGGACATTACAAGAAAAACAATTTATTGTGCTCTGAAATCCAGAAGGCTTTGGAACGTGTTCAAGGGACAAATAGGCCATTTTGTGCAGAATACATAAACGTGAAAAATGCAATTACCGTCCACAGGCGTTCCGGCGTAAGATGTCAATACGGGACATGGCCACCATGGAGGGCGATGCAAGATTCCACACGTCGTGTCATGCTTTGCACAATATTATCAAGCAGCTGTTGGGGTAATTTATCCCATTCCTCTGTCAGTTGTCGGATGAGGGTTTCCTTATTTATTGGAGGGCATTGGCGACCAGCAAGACTCCTCCCCAAAGCATCCCACACATTTTCAATGGGATTCAGATCTGGAGAACGTGCTGGTCATACGAGGCGTTGAATATCCTCGCTCTCAAGACACACCTGGACAGCGATTGTTCGAAGACATGTTGCGTTGTCGTCCATGAAAATGAATCTATCACCGACAGCACCACGGAACATGCGAACATGAGGTAGCAGAACATCATTAATGTATCGTTGGCCCGTCGTAGTCCCAGTTGGAAGCACATAGAGGGTCGTACGGCCATTGATCATGATGCCAGCCCATACCATGACACTACATGTCGGATATCGTTCCCTTTCCTGTATGTTTGCTGGAAAATATGCAGTACCACTATCACGCCAGATTAGTTGTCGTCGACAATCAGACGATAGACTGTATCTACTCTCATCTGAGAAGAAGACAGCAGACCAGTCGTTATCAGTCCAATTGCGATGTTGATGGCACCATTGCAAACGGGCGGTACGGTGACGTCTGGACAATGGGATGCACACAACAGGACGGCGGGCGTATAGTCCTCCTTCATGCAAACGTCTAGCGAAAGTTTTTCGGGAGATCCGCTTGCCAGTAGCAGCCATAAACTGATTTGCTACCTCACTAGCTGTGCTGCGCCGGTGTCTTTTTGTTAATAGCACTATGTACCGATCTTCTGCAGGTGTCGTACTGCGAACACGACCTCCCCCGTGACGTTTGCTACACTCTCCATTTGTTTGAAATGATTTCCAAAGCCTTGAAACAACACTGTGGCTGACGTCGAACTCCCTGGCAACATCTGTTATTTTTCGCCCTTCTTCAATCTTGCCAATAATACGGCTACGCGTAAAATCATCTAGGTGATGTCGGAAAGACATACTGAAAATTGCAAGTTCGTCAATTGATTCTTTCCCTTACAACTTTGCGTTTGAACAACAACGGTCAATCCGCGTCAAATCCTTTATATCTCTTATCAGCACTATGATGTCACGAACAAGTTCGGCAATCCAAAATTTTCGTACGCACAACACGTCTCACTGTATCCCGCACTTATGCTAATTTCCACATTTTCCTACCTTTCATTTTATGGTTGCTATCGTTGCTATTGTCATCCGTCCTTAGCAGTTCTCCGGCAGTGCATAAAGCAACAAGTTCTGATAATGAAGCGAACGTGACTACAACACCGGAGGTCCATCCCGCGAGTTAACTTTGACTCCTCAAATACACCAACCAGTTGCGTCCACAAGGACGTCAACTACTGGAATTTGTGTTCATGCTGCAACACGCAAGATGTAAACTTAAAACGTTTCTGGCAAAATATTCTCGAATGGAACACGTTTGGGAGATGCATAAACGAACACGTATGGATACAAGTATAATGCCACGTTCAATGGAGATTAGATAATTTTTCTGGCCACTTTCGTCAAACAAATGAACGATAGCCGAACTTGAACGACATGTTGTGCCAGATTTATTCCGCACTTCGCGATAACATACTATTTTGAGAATTCGAGTGAGTGTTTCATACGTGGAGGGCCGGAGTATGTAATAAACTGTTTTTTTCAGTGTATCTACAAAAACCTGTCATTTTGATAAACACTTATCTATATAACGCTATACTTTCTGTTTTTTATTTTGACTTAACCGTGTAAGGGGTAATCATATACCGATCGGATATGCATGAAAGAATGAACATTTGTTTTTTGTAATTTTAATCCTAAAAATCCGCGTTTCATCAAACAGACAACTTAGTTTAATATTCTAAATTATATACCTATAACCAAAAATTTATCAATGCAGTTCAAAGTAAGCCACCAGTTAAGAACAAAATAATTGTCTTGCCATTTTCTTTTAGGCATGGTTGCAACTTCTAATTCGATCTGTCTGAAAAAAGCTGTATGTGCAAGTTTATATTAAAAATATGTAATTTTGTGTCTGCATTAAAACGGAGTATACATTTTCCAACGAAAATGTTTACCTAATTAAACATTTACTTGGTGTGCATTTGAGATAAAATCCGTCTACGACATCTTTAACAGCATAAGGTACAGCTTGCTCTTAGGAATCTCTGGGTTTGAAAGCAACGTCACTGATGTTCCATTGACATCTAAAAGAAACTTACATTCTGATGTTCAATTGACATCTAAAAGAAACTTACGTTCCTCAAAAAATGTTCTTTCGAAGGACGTCAGAAAGGCGTTGAGAATTCTGAAACTGGCTTGACGGTTGAAATCTACATTTATCCAATTAATAATAATGATGAAAGGAGACAGATGAGTAAGCTTGTGTCAGGTGCACGCTGTAGAGTAGTGATCACGGTGTGTTCGCCTATCCCAACGTGAGACCAGGTTTCCTGAACATGATCTCGCGTGAAAGCACAATTTTCACTTTTGTGTGTTCTCTAGCTCTCTGTTTTCCGTTATAGTATTTAACGAAATAATCGGCATGACACAGTTTAATGACAGCTGATACGGTGCAATACACAACGCAGAAGGAATGCCATCCTCGCATGGAGAGGATGCATAAGCATGGCGGCATGCTTCAATCCAGAAATGATGCAGCAAGTGGCGCCGATTTCAAGGAGCAAAAAAGTGTGATTACACCGTACAACAGTGCATAATGCAGTTTTCCAGGCAGCGAGAGTCTGGACAATAGGAAAAAATTTTTCCTGCAAGAAGCATAGAACTGAAAGAAAATACTCGAAATGGGCAGTCTGTTTGCAATTGCTGTTTTCAAGGTATTCCCGATATGTTCTATCGGGCTCAGGACTGGACAACTAGCAGACCACTCCATGTTGCGGATATCCTCACTCTCCATGTATTCGTAGACTAGACAGCATGTTTCGTAAGAAGCCGCACATTAGGGCAAGATATCATTCCTTCAGCATTCAGCAGTGATGGTGTCTGTTGCAAACACGTGTAGCGACGCAAATCCGTCCAACATGATGCCAGCCAGAACCAGTGGTGCGCCTCCACAAGAATGGTCGGTTTCTCAATCCTTGGAAAAAAATGTCGTCTTAAGGATCTGTGTTTAGGCTGTCGTCCAGAAACAATCTTTAGGCATTAACGCAACTTGTCATTGAAGAAAGCACAGAATCAGGGTTCTACGGTTAATGTTGTAGAGAACATTTCAGACAAAAACCTTTGCGCGACTCCATGAGAGGAATTAAAAGCATTAGCGTTGTTGCATACAAAACTCTGTCATAGTCTTGTGCAACATGATTGCCTCGATATCGTCGTTCCGATAGTGAAGGAGATCTTCAGTGAAAGTTGTCTGGTGGTCAAGTTCTTAAGGCGGCGAGCTAATACAGACAAATACCGGTTGTCTTGACTTTTGCTTCATGAGTGTACACACTCCGGCAATTTGATTATTGCTCCTGTTTGCCATTATTGTCTCCAGAGATTGGAGACCACATGCCTCGACACATTCCGCCATCTTGTTACGACAGCTTGCGATTGCCCTACTTCTAATCTACTGATCGCTCTCTACGGTAAAGGGTTTTATAAGGAATGGTGCGAAGCCATTCTTGAAAGAATATTCGAAATCACGTGTCATTTGCCACGCGCCGTTCAGAATAATGTATAACAATTGGGCGTGCCAGCAAGTTTGAAAAGGTACAGTCGTGATTTGTCTATTTCCACAGAAGCTAGCACAATATTGCCTGAGTTGGTGGACTTAGCGTTTCCCCTGCACACATCTCTGAAAAATCTTTAGACTAGGTCATTTTGTTTTGAACACATACGCGAATTTTTGTGTGTTTCCATAATTCTGGACACCAGTGTACATATAATGCTATACAGAGAAACGAAGTTTTGCAGCCTGCACACTTACTAAAACGCAACAGTTTTTTACCAGGCTAATATTCAAATAACTTTACACTATAATATTCTTATAGAAATTTCTATTAAAAATAATATTTCACAAGTTACCTGGATTCTTAAAATTTAACTGCTCATTGAAATGTGTACTTCGTCTAACATATCTTCCTCTAGGTGCTGAACAATGTGCGATTGTGTGTATTCGGTATGGAAATGAGGTAAATTAATAAATTTGGCTGCATAACAGGTAAATATTCTTCTTCATGCAGTATCGTCTTCCCCTGAAACAGACCTAAATCATCCGAAATTGATATAAAGTTGAATTTTCCTAAAATTGATGCACTTTTTATGTTTAATTAGTATGCATCAAAGGGTTTTACAACAACGATTTTTTAAATTTTGCAATTGTCACAATGTTTGTAGTGCACAATTTGAGATATCCCTTGAGTCAACGGCCTATAGTATTATCCTTCCTGCAAATCGTTAAATTGAGAGCGAATTCGCCGTAAATTCCTTTTAGTTGATAAGCCATTATAGAAAAGCCGCAATATACGGATGAAACAGGAGCCCAAAGAGGAGGGGGAAATCAACTTTGGTATTTTAAAAATGTGTAAGTGTCAATTTTAAATGAATTTGTATTTATTTAATTAGTTAAAATGAAAACATTTTTTAACAGTTACGAAGTACATCTGCTATATTTAATAGTTAAACATTCTAGATCCACAGACATCTGTAGCACTGAGCTTTTGGTACCATGTGTTCTTCTGCGAGAACGAACGATATCGCCTTCTTTGAATGGTATTCTCTAGAAAAATTCTGCCAATTAAGAAATAAATATTTTGAAATGTTCGCTGACGTCAATCTCCTTCCTTATCGCGATACGTTTGCCTGTTTGAAACATATTTCTAGTGATTTCCCAAACATACGACGTCTCTTAACAATTATAATGCAAGTTTTTCAATAAGTCCAAGGGCAGAAAAAGTGTTTAATTTTCTTCAAGCGTCGAATGATCCGCTTCGGCATATACTACAAAGAACCTAAATTTATAACTTTTTTAACAGATAATCATGGGTTGTATGACGAAAAATACGGAAACTTGACTACACCAGTGTGTCCTTAGCATATCCAACTAACAATCTTAAGTGGAGCCAATATATCACGGATGGTCTGCGATTTCGATTTTACTGATTACATAAATTTTAATCAAAGCAGAAATTTTCTTCATTCAGTGTTCCTCAACAGATTATAACTCACCTAAATATGACTAAAACCGCTTTTTGAAGTTCTGAATAAAAAAGTTAGGTTTATTGAATCGTTTAAATTTCTTACCACGATTCAAAATGTGTCATATATTACCCAACTTTATTTCATTCGGTTGTACCTTTAGACCTTAGATTATTTGAAAAAAAACTTTTTCTTTTTTCTTAATGAAGATACCCTAAAATAGTGTGATCTGCCCTTTTCTCTTGTTATGCTCCATCGAGTTAATGGTTAGGTTCTTATATTATAATGAAAAATTAAGAAGAATAAAAAACAGTTACGTCCGACTCCAAGGTCCAATGCGGAAAATCAGTCACATACCGGGACACTTTAGTTCCATACTATCAAATATTCTGTTGGAAAACTAAGATTATATATACATGCATAAGAACCTCACATGAGTTTTGCATAATTTCGTGTATTCTTATGTTCTTGTCACAGACATGTGTGGAAAAACACCAAATACAAGCATAAGGAAAAAGGTAGCTAACTTACCTAACTCAATTTCCTTATTTGTACTTCATACAGTTCAATAAATCAGATTCCACCCCGTATTCATATCTAAGACTATGACAGCTTAAACAAACAATTTGGAAATCAAGCGTAACCGATTATTCTCGACGGTGCATAAGCATGTATGTACATACATGCAATACAATTTAAACTTCTAATCTACCGATGTACCATAACATTTTGCTCAAAGTTTTGTGCGGTTCCTAAACTAAAATCTTTATCTAGCGCTGGGTTGTATGAAAGTTAAGTGAAATCAATGCCTTTCTATATAACATCTCAACCCTACCGATTATGAGCTTGTAAAGGACTATGACCCCTCCCTTCAATTCCTTTATTTTTCGTTTCATGACGCAAATCATGATATGAGAATCTTAAATGATGGTAATTTGCTTTCCTGGCGCAGACATAATGCCACAAGGAAGAAACAAGTTACTCAAATATCTAAGAAGCAATTTACTGAAATATCTCATCTCTCCTTTCATAGGTATATCGTGAATTTCATTGCCCGATTCGCAAGTAATCAGTCAGAAATCGTTTGTGTCAATTATTTGCGAAGTGACCACTTTGAATAACAGAAGCTTAAGGGAATCGAACGCTTTCTCATGAGCGCGTTAATTCTTTACTTTGTCGTTTCATCTAACTTTTAGAGAGCGAACATATTCATTCGAGCTCATTTAAGCCTATTTTCTTACTCTTAGTCAATTTTTCCTTCCGGTCAAAGGTTAAGGTCGTCAATATTAAATATTCTGGTAAAACATTTTTTAACCCTGCTTCAGATAATATAACAACAGAAAGTGAGCGAATCGACATTTCCGGAGTAACTACTGCTCAATTGATTGCCGAGGTCCCTATAGGCCAGAGAATATCTCGTTAACTTTAAGGTAGATTAATACGCAGTTGGAATAATTGCAAAATTCCAGATTTTTCACAGGTTCGTTTCAACACATTCGAACAGTTTCTTTCAGAGTTTCGTAGAATGTTGAAGCGAATAAGTCTTATATTGCTTCTACCATTGTTCTAGCTGCTTTTATTCGATATAGCTTAACAGAAAAAGGTACTAGGCAGATTTTCAAAAAAAATAAATTGCACACACAGTATGTAGGTCTGAAATAGCTGCACGAAAGCGCCACGGAAAATTTTGCTGCTAAGTCTTTCTTTTGAATATTTGGCTAAAAGCCAAATACATTTCCCAATAATATTAGGGGTAATAATCTCAATTCACGGAAACACTTCCTTGCACAAATTATACACTGGTGTGCAAAAATTAAGGACGAACAGGAGAAATTAGCATAACAGCGGAACGAGCAGGCAAAATGGACCGAAGGGCCACTCAAGAGATTGACTAGGGTCCGGTACGGTAGAGACTGCGCATATATGCAGCATGACGTAGAGGGGGGGTAGTGTCGGAAGGGTATAAAGCACATGAGCGGTGTACGCTCAGAAATTCGGTGAAAGTGTTTGACCAGGTGTACATCGGTTTGAACGGCGTCGAGTTGCTGCCACCGTGCAATATGCCCAATAGGCAATACAGTAGACGACATCTGGACGACTTTACCGCAGGTTGCGTCATTGGGAATTTGGAAGGAGGTCGAAGTGTGACTAGTGCGGCTGAGGAGTTCGGGATCGCTCACAGCATCGTTTCACGAGCTTGGTGAACATTTCAAACGACAGGAACAGCTGTCTGAGAGTTTAGCAGTGGTCGTCCACGAGCAACCACGGCTGCGGACGACCGGTATATTGTCCTACAGGCGAGAAGACACAAACGGCAGACGGCGAAAGAAATCGCAAAGGCACATGCAACAGACAACTGGACGTCCGTTATCGCGTTTTACCGTGGCCAGCAGGCTGGACAAAGCTGGTCTATTTACACGACGACCAGTACGCTGTGTGCCATTAAAGTCTGCTCATTAGAGATGGCCGTTTTTGTGGTGCCAAGAACAAAAGAACTGGAAACATCAGCAATGGGGTTGAGTTCTCTTTACGAATGAGAGCCGACTTAGTCTGACAAGCAATTCTGGACTTATACACATCTGGAGAGAGCACAGAACACGCTAATGCAACTCCAATATCATCAAAAGGGACAGGTTTGGAGGTGGCGGCGTTCTCGTTTGGGGCGGTATAATACTTAGTAGCCGTATTGACCTCCACATCTTCTAAGGAGGTTCAGTCACTGGTGTCCGCTATTGTACCGAGGTTCTCCTGCCTCACGTGTCAATGTTTAGAGGGGCTGTGTGTCTTGAGTTCCTCTTCATGGACGACAACGCTACACCTCATCGTACATTGGCTGTTGCAGAGTGAAGATATTCAACGCATGGATTGACCCGCAAGGTCTCCGGATCTAAATCCAGTCAAACACGTGTGCGACCTTCTCGGGAGACGCCTGGCAGCACGTCACAAGCCGCCTTCAACGATTCCGCAGCTGCGATTGGCGCTACAAGAGGAATGGGCCACGATGCCTCAACAGCTCATTGACAACCTCGTCCTCAGCATGGACAGATGTTGTAAATCCTGGAACGCAGTCAGGGGTGATTATATCCCCTACTAAAGACTCGATTTTTTTTTGACAGCCGCCTGTCACATGGACGTTTCTGTGTTCTGTCCAGTTGTGCTGGAAGCTACCTTTTCAATAAAGTGCCTTTGTATTCCTGGTTTGGATGGTTTTACTCCCTTGTCCCATATTCTTACACTTTAGGGATCTTATGGTATGATTTGAGTCGATATGGAACAATTTTGCACGACGTTACATTTGAGAAACCTTCTAGTCCAAAAGTTTTGCCCGCAATTATATAAATATTACTTTATAAATAAAATACCACAACGTTCTTACAAAATGTTATGCAGTGTTTTAAAATGACAATTAAATTTCCTAATTGAACAAAATCTCATTCCGTATTCAATGTCCATAACTTTTTTTACTGCAACTGAATACCTCACAGATAAAGGAAAGTTCATAGAAACGTCATTCAATAATGCTGTTTTGGTGATATACTTTCGTATCTTTATTGTTTTCCAGTAAGTCAAGCATGTTAAAAGCCCATATGCCTTCTTAATATGTATTTTAACACTAGATTTTATATCGGTTCCATATAAACACGGCCTTTATGAACTTGTACTTTTCATTAACATTTTGTTTAGATTTTTTCAAAGAATTAAATCCTGTAATCATATCACTTGTACGCATATATGCATTAAGTCCATTCTCGCTGTGTTTCTGCAAGTCCTGTAATCATATCATATATACAAGTATATACATTAAATCCATTTATGCGGTGTTTCTGCTTTTGCAGCAGAAATAATGAACTCTAACAGTACTACATGTATTCTGTTTCCAAATATGAAATACGGAAAATTAATGTTCTTATTCAGACTACCTTTAATTTAGCAGGAGAGGCAAAGGGTGTTTAATGATATGTAATTCATATTATCCCTTGAATTTTACAAATCCTATCTTTGAAGAAAATTTTAAGGGTCTTTTGTTGATGAGCTTTTCGATACCACTTTTCTTACCAATAATGTGCGTGCGAACAATAAGTATTAAGCTGCTATGAAAACACCATGCAGAAGATTAGTAAAAAAGTTGCTGACAAAAAATTCTGGCAGTCAATGGATGAGACAACTAACTCTCTTGGACGTTATGTAGCTAACGTAGTGGTAGGTACGATAGACGAAATAGGCTTGTTGAACATCTACCTAAAGGGAATTGTTCTACAATAAGCAAACTCTTTGATATATACTTGAGTTTAATATGGCCAAATGACATCACACAGAACAATGTCCTGCTCTTCGTGACTGTCACATGATAAAGGCTGCCAATGCCCGGAAAGCCCTGTACTAAAAAATGGTGCACCTGACATGTCTATCACATGCCTGTCATATAGTTGTAGAAGAGGTACGAGGACAGTTTGTCAAAAATCACCAGCTGATTGGGTGCGTGGAGAATCTCGATTGGCATCATTCAATTCGGAGGCCACAAACGTTCGTTTGCCGCCTACTGCCATTTTAACTAGATGTAGGATTTGGTTTGAAGCATGAAACTATTACTATGACAACTTTACTGGGGCGAAGATCATCGGCTCGTCTAAAAACAGTGAATACGCTTTTAGACGAGCGTCTTCATTGCTTTAGACATGAAGACAATTAAGTTTGCCAAGAGTCTACTTTCTGATCCTGAAATTGCAGGTAAATTTCCAAAATACCATCAAACTTGGATTTCCGCCTGGTGCCATTACTTTCTTGGCGAAGTCAACAGTGCTATTAGTGGACCAAATAGATTTGATAAAGAATGTTCGGATATACTTCGGTATGCTGCCCCTGTTGTCTGATACAAGAGACGCGGTGCTGAAAACGAGCTGCCATTTATCGAGCGACATGAAATATATGGCGTGGGTTACTTCTGTAACGGATCTGTTTCTGCAGTATTTTGGCGGGCCTTTAAGAAGGCCTTTATTGCATTTTCGTTGTGTACCTATTCTGAAACATTGACTGGGACGAAAAATGTGTGTTTCCACCAGAATGAAAACCTGTCTTTCTGGTACAATAATTAAATTATATTTACTAAATTACAAGAAAAAACTGCTGGATTATGCTATACACCTCAAAGCAGTGTTCTGAGGAAAGATGACATATCGTCGGAATAAATTTCGAGAATGTGATTTGCCAAATGATTTTTGTGGCGCCGATCTGCAAGGCGCCACTTACTCTCTACACCTTCAGTGTGAGAACCAGTACAAGGATCCACGATATAGGCGGAGGAGTTTACTGTTAGATGTTGGAATCCACAGCTTGGAAGTTACGGTACGCTGCACACTGATCCGTTATTATAGTACTTCCTGGTTGCACATGTTTCTGGATGAAGGGCAGCAACGTCTGCTCAGACTCGTCATTTTCAGGGCAGATCACCGGCCTGAATCGTTTGGTTTCTTGTTCATAGATACAAGGGATCCAGGTACCCTCAACGAGAAGACCAGAGTTGTACTTTTGCTTTCCAACCTTGGCTTCATACACTTCAACGATTATTCCTGCGCAACCAAGCTTTCTGTTTGCACAGGAATAATCGCATCCGACTGGAAAAAGTGGGAAAGGATGTGCAAAAGAAAATTGAGCAGGTCTTTTAAAAAAAGTAGGTAAATGTGGTGATGTGCTGTCTGGAAGAAACTTTTCTCTTGTTGAAAGTTCAGAAGACTTTAAAAAAAGTGACCTATGTTATCTCAAGGTATGCTTCTGTTGTATGAGTGGAAGGGGAAATGAACTTTTCTATGTCGAAAGCTTTGTTGGCTGACAATAGAATAACGTTATCTTTTGAAAATCTGCACATGGTTTTAATTGTGCTCTGCAATTCTGGACTGATCAGATAAAAACTTTGCCCATGGCAAACTAAAAATATTAAAATAAGTATGTTTCTTTTTTTGAAAAATGAAAAGAATTGCCTCAGGAATTGTCAGAAAATGTTAGAATCATTTTTGTTTTTTTCTTGTTTTCTTTTATATGGCATATTCTTTGTTAACAAAAAATCTGTTTTCACAAAAACTGCAGAAAATTTTAAGATAGTACAACTGTACTAGTTATCCGAATTTATTGGCGTATATAAAATCAAGGTTTCCAAGCTTTCGCACATCAACCAGATGGCTTTCTCAAGGAAGGTAGACAGCAAACTGTCTACCTTCCTTGAGAAAGCCATCTGGTTGATGTGCGAAAGCTTGGAAACCTTGATTTTATATACGCCAATAAATTCGGATAACTAGTACAGTTGTACTATCTTATATATAGTTGGTGTACAGTTCCTTGTGTTATTATTTAGAAAATTTTAATTTTACTTTTTAGGTTTTTTTTTGTCTTAAAATGCATGTTTTTGAGCAAAACATTTTATTTTGGCACAGAAACAGTAAAACAATTAAGTTGTATTTACTGTCTGTTTGTTTCATATATGTCCTGTGTTGGTTAATAAAATTACAAATTTCAGTTGGCACGCCAACATATTAAGTTATGATTTTTAGATCGATTTTGTTTAGTTTTACGCGCCTTTTCTTCTTTTTTTAATTTATTTATTTTGCAAGGAAATAAATGCCCATTTATTGGTATTTTTATGTTTTATAGGACTTTTTTATTAGTTTTTACGTCTTAAATGCGTTTTGTATTGGGCACCTTTTAGCATTTTTAGGTCATAAAAATCCTAGCCCTATTAATAAGCATTCCTGAATTTATTTTGACTTATGATGTGCCACAATTTTCTAATAAAATCTTATATCTGTCAATATAGAAAGGATACAGTGCCGCTTTTCTGTAAGAAAACACATGTAGTCAAGAGATACTGTTCTTCAAATTTAACTGGAAAAGAGAAACAATCTTTTTTCTTAAAATAAACATTATCAAGATAAGGTAATTAATACTAATGGTGTTCAAATGAAAAGGTACGAAACGACACTGTGGGTATAAATGAAGACTTTATTCAAAGTATACACCATAGGCCGCAGCACAACGATCCCATTGATTAACGAGCCGAAGGATTCCTTGTTCCCAGAATTCCTGTGGCCGTGACGAGACCTAGTCCTGCACAGCGTCCTTGAGTTCGTCGTCCGAGTGGAAGCGCTTCCCTTTCAGATGTTTTTTCTGGGGACCAGACACATGGAAATCGCAGGGCGACATGTCCGGGCTGTAGACCGGATGGTCAAGCTGCTCCCACTGGAACTTGGCCAGTTCCGTGCGTGTGACCCTGGAGATGTGTGGACGCGCGTTATCATGGAGCAGAACCACACCCTCCGTGAGCAGCCCAGGTCTTTTGTTCTTGATGGACCTGCGTAGGTTTCGGAGTGTCTCGCAGTGCACATCGGAGTTAATGGTTCGTCTGTGCTGGAGGAATTCAACAAGTAGTCAATTGGACGGCGCTCTTCATAAGTGCCTCTGCTCTCTCCTGCGCATGCGGGCGCCCGCGCATGCTCCGATCCACGCCGGCGACTCCAATCGCATCCCTAGATGTGTCGCTACGTTCTCCCATAGCGGCATAGGCAAATATGTTAACGGTTACATTCTTATGACGTTTCGTACCTTTTCATTTGAACACCCCTAGTATAAATTGATGTCCAAATGTTCTGCACCAGTATACCAAAAGTAAATGTTTGGTGTTTGAAGTCAACTTCATACAGCGTAATGATAAAGACAGGGATGCACATTATTCATTATTTTAAAGGAAATTTTATGCTGAATCCAATTATTTTTGCAGAACGTTATTACCAGTAATTGAAGCATTTACAAGCAAAAATGTGCAAGCGAGGAAACAAAAATCAAGTTCTGAAAAAGCGTTCGCGCCCCTCTAATCCACTATTGCTTTCTCCGACGTTCGCTAGTGAGATATAAGAGGAAGCAGAATCGTCTGCCGACTTAGAACGTTGTCGCTTATAGTCTGTTGGCTGAAGTTTATGCAGAATTACTGGCGGTATTGGAATTTTGAAATGTCAAAAACACAAAAATTGGCCCTGCCTCTTTAAACCAGGGTAAAACCATTACTTCGCAGGAACATTGATGCAGTAGTCGTAAAATTTCTGTCAAATGTAATTGTGATCATTCCAGTTCCATGCGCGCCATTAAAAGATTAGCAAAAACTGGATGTGTGGGAAACAGAAAAAAAAAGTTCGAATAAGGCTGTGTACTGAACGTGGTGATTGAATGTTTATTGATCGTTCCTTAAAATCCAGGTTTCAAACAGCCACTGATTTAAAAAATGAATGCGAGAGTGAAATAGGCATTATTTCATCAGCACTTAAAGTTCATCGTAGACTACAATAAATTGGACGGACTGCACGAAAGCTGCAGGAAAAATTTTCCTTACTGAACAACAATGGCTCAAAAGAATTGCTTGGGCAAAGGTACACAAGAACTGAACTATTGATGAATATAAAAATGTTATTTTCAGTGATGAAACAACTGTTATCATTTCCACTAAGTAACGGAAATAATTATGTACGTCGTCGGGCTGATGAAAGATATAAGGCATGCTGCACCCAGCCAACAATCAAGCACCCACATTTGGTGATGTTATGGTCCTGTATTTCAGCCAGTGGTGTTGGCACTCTGCACATTGTTGATGGCACGTTGAATGGATCGAAATATGGGGATAATTTTGGAGTCCAAACTGCTACCATCTGCACAAGACATGGGTTTACGGAATTTTACCTTTCAGGACGATAACGCGCCATATAATCAGTCAAAGTTAGTCGACGAATGGTTTAATCGAAAAGGTATAAGGAAACTTCATTGGCCGCGACAGTCACCGGATCTTAATGCCATGGAGAATCTGTTGGTGAGATTGAAGCAATAGATCCGTCAACAAGAACCCACATGTAAAACAGCATAATTGAGCCTGTAAGGGCCGTATGGCACCGTGTTATCACCAATGGACAACTACAGAAGCTCATTGTTTCCATGTCAAGAAGGTGCACGTTGTTACTAAGAAACCGTAGTTATCCAATTAAATATTAAAGCTCATTTTGCTTATTGGAGAGTTATTTCAAGTACCCTGCAAGTTTCAATGATGAATTGTAAAGTTTTTTTTTTATGTTAAATGCATTATACACTAATTTCATAAATTCCACTACTTTCTGCTTTTTATGACTGGACGCTGTACGTTTCCTTGCGACTTTACTTCAATGGCTATTGATAACATTCTGTAAAACTATTTGAATTCAGCATGAAAAAAATTAAATTGATGAATAACATGTGTTCCTGACTGTTCCTTTAGGCTGAATCAGTTGACTTTAAACATAAAAAATTGACTTTCTGTTAACTAGTGCAGGACTTTTGGCCACTACTGTTAATTACATCGTAGATATAAACAACAGCATTTATTAAAACATATCTAAATTTATGTAAACGAACAGGAATACACAGCATGTCGTCTTAGAGTTTCTGTAAAATATAAAGTTATAATAACTGTTTCTGTATTGAAAAGACTAAAATGAAATTCTTTCAAAATATTTTAACGCAACATAACACTCAATAAGCCACCAAAATGGTTCACACAATATATTTGGCAAAATAAATAATAATTGTAATTAAGTTTCGAATGAATTCAAGCTTGTTTGCTGTATGTCACATTCCCGGAAATTTGCCATTCTGCCAAATGAAATGCATTCAGATTTTGTCTGAAAGAATGGTAACAAAGTGGCCATGTTCAGTTTTTTAGATCTAACATGACTTTTTCATTTTCGTAGTATTTTCTCTACTGCATAATTTGTCGTCATTTACTTTATATGGCTTGCTTTTATTATTAGGTAACAAACTGTACAAAAAGAAGTTTTGAGTTGTATCAAGATTTTTCCAATCTGGCGGAATCCATTCCAGTAGAGAATTTTGTAGTATTTCTTCTCAGCTGGTAAATATTACAAATGCATTTTTTGCCATAGAATTAATTTGGTGTTTAGCTACTGACTTCTGGCACTGTGGCTTGGAAAGTCTTCGTGTGCTCTGCCGTGAGACATTGCATTTGAAGAGAGGAGTTTCGCTTGAGAAAGAAAAAAAATCACCTCAATCGTGTGAATGTAAAGATTTAAAGTGAAATTATTAATGACACTAACAATATGTTAAAATAGGTGAATATACTGCTTAGAAACAATTAGAGAAGATCCTTAAGTGACTATATTTCAATACGCCGCCCCGGTGGCGCAGTGGTCTAAGGCGTTGGCCTCTGATCATTCGTCCGAAGGGGTCCGGGTTCGAATCCCGGTGAGGCATGGATGTTGTGTTTGTCTTACGGCACTGGCTCTCTCCCTTCCCTGGAACCAGTGACCCTAAATTAGGGACGGGCGACTGCTCATAGCCCATTGAGTTGCTCACGGTGGTCGTTAAACCTCCAATCAAAAAAAAAATGTTTCAATATCCTCCGTTTCAATACTAGGCATTATTATATTCCAAGGGAAAAGTGGTATTCCATTAGTAGCATAATGTCGTCTGTGTAACTGAAGAGGAGCGAAATTTATTTTTTTATTGACGGACATAATTCAGTTATTCTACACTTTAACGAAGGATGACCATAAAATTAGGTAGATGGCTTGAAAATTCCTTAAACTCTAACTCATTAGTATGTTTAACTTATAAAAAGACGGCGAACAAGAACTTGCATAATGAACAATATAAATCTAATTCTAATTTGCCCAAAATAATTTGATTGGAAAAAAATATGCGCGAACTCAAAATGCTTATATTGAACATGTGTGTGTGTGTGTGTGTGTGTGTGATATTCTATATGACACACTGAGTCTTCTCGCTTAGTGGATTGCTAAATTCTGGTTTTGATAGTTCATAAAACGTCACGACCCTGGATCCATAGTTCACACGAGGAGTAACTTACGGGTTGGTCGTCTGCACGGTCGAGCGAAATCAGACAGAGTAAATTTTTAACCTGAAGAGGAGATCACATAAATTTTCTACAAGGAAAAACTTTACAAAAGAACTTATTGTATTAGCCTCAATTGTATGAAATAAATGGAAAATTCGTCGAATTAAAAAAAATATATATTTCCACGGCATAATTCAGCTACGAATAAAAATTTTATTGTAACTTGTCATGTACCGTAATACAGAGATGTTCTAGTGGTCAGTGTCAGTGTGCATTTTAATTTGCCAGGACATCACTGACCACAAAAATATACTTCATGAAGCCTTATATTTGGCGGATACGCTTGCCTATGAAGGACATCTTTCGTCCAGTTTCATCACATACTGTATGAATCGCAGTTTTCCGTTAAATAAATGTAAGTTACATTACATTTTCTGCAAATCGTCCGTTCTAAGTGGTTGATTTGAAAGAATCAGTTTGCCTTCGATGTTTTTCTTTTGTGATTTTAGATTTAATGACCACCGTGACAACGCAATGGGCTATAAGCAGTCTCCAGTCCCTAATTTAGGGTCACTTGTTCCACAGAAGGGAGAGAGCCAGTGCCGTAAGACAAACAGAAAATCCATGCCTCACCAATATTCGAATTCGGATCCCTTCCGGACAAATGATCAGAGTCCATCGATTAGACCACTGTGGCAACGGGGCGGCCTTCGATAATACCTCTGAGAATTACGATGCACTGATAACGCACATATGTTTTCTGCTAGTAGGTGCAAGATATTCCTACAGTTCCAAATGTCTGGCCATTTCTGTAAATCACGCAGGATGCTCTTTTGTCTCCTACGACTGACTAGCGAGCATCACTGGCACCGGTTGCTGTGCTATGCACCCCGATCAAAGTGGTATAGTATTAAGTGGCGTCAGTTGTCTTCAGTGATTGTCACAGTTTGCATTTGGCACCGATGACCAACGCATGCGTGTAGAGAGTTGAACTGTCGAGCGCACGGACCCTGCTTTTTTCGTGGAACGGGAAGCGGGCGCAGACCGTGATTGAGCGTTTGTGGAGCCTTTTCCTGCGATAGACGCGCACGCATGGCAGTCCTGCACAACACCCGCACGGTTAAGCAATACCGTGACGAAATTCTACGACATCTGTGTGGCTATTCCTATCCCAGAACCTACAGGTAATGTTTCAACATGATAATTCCTTGGCACATACTGCACGACGCTCCCAGTCCTGTGTCCGTAATGTCAATAGCCTTGCATGTCCATCTCGATCGACTGATCTCTCACCGATCGAACATTTTGGGACATGATGGGAACCAGCGTACGCCGATCCCGGACTGTCTTTGAACTGCCTCACCTGGACCACCTGGTGCGCTGTACCTCAGAGCAGTATACGTGAACTGTTTGCGTCTATAGCACTCAGAGTTACAGCTTGCATTCAGGAATTTACAGCAGTATTAAACATTTTAAAATTTCCATTTTTTGCTTTTGTTTTTCCACTGTACGTTATTTTTATGGGCTACCCATAAAATAACTTATAACCGAGGTTCCACAGCATATTTCTTTTAAAATTCAAATCCGGGGAATGGTGGGTTATGGAGTTCCTATATGATTCTTATGAAAACATGTTTCACAAGCGCATGTTTATGGCATGCATATTCCGATATTATTTTGAAGATATTATATATCGAGAAAGTATTGCGTTCAGCAGCTGGAATCATGACATTCAGCAAAGACGAAGTTTTGAAACTAGAATTACTCACACGTTACTTCATTTAACTGCTCCACTGGTACCTTTGTAGCTTCTAATCAAGAGTGCGCATTTGCTGTTAATTGTTCCTCGTAATAAGACTGTGATTTCTTGTTCCTATAAGAGTGAGTATTTGCTGCTAAAAACTTTTAGTAGAATTAAAAGAAAAACGTTTTTCAAAAGTGAAAACTCTTTTGGCAATCTTTTGCAAAATCACAAAATATTTCTTGAAAAAATAATAAGCTTTTTTATTCCCTCTCCAAAAATGTACCATGACCACTGGTTGATGCTGTATTCTGGATTTAGAGGTTGCATTTTGTGTCATTCTTTTAAAGCCAATTATATGTTTAATTTAAATTAATTATGCGTTAGATTTTTTTAAGAGTGTAATTCTTATACCTTATATTACTGTAACTGCAGTTTCCAAAAGAATAATTGTTGTACCTAATACAGCTGTAGCTGCATTTCCTTTACATTACACTAACTGCAGTTTCCAAAAGAATAATTGTTGTACCTAATACAGCTGTAGCTGCATTTCCTTTACATTACACTAACTGCATTATACATTGCTTAAGAGTAATTGTTAGGTATTTTAAAATTAGTCTCAGGGTAAAAATACTGAATTCTCTTTGTAATTACATACATAAATACATTTCATAAAGCTGTCTTCTGGAATCAGATTCTCCACAAAGAGAAAACAAACTACCAGATATTTTTAACTAATTATTTACTTACTGTTGCCGTATGAAACTATTTCATTTAGAGCGATCTTGACATACAACTTGGGCTTCACTGACATCCATCACACAAAGCAATCTCTTTGCAATTAGCAAGGAAATAAACTTTACTAATTTATGTAAATGTCAGTAAAAGGACCTTTTTGTTTGATTTTTCTGTGATTTTACTTTCTGTGCCCGAAATGATCATCTAATTAATACATGTGTTTCCTGAATGTAATATGTGTCTCAGTTAAAGCTTCAGCTATAAAGTACTGAAATCTCTCTATTAGACATGTGAAGTTGGCTTAGGGTAACCACAGAGCTCTGTCATTATTTTACTGTTATGTCTCTGCAAGTACAGGGGAAATAGTCTGAAACGGTCACAGTTACTGAACACTCTAATAATCTCTGAAAATGGTAGAAGACAATGATAAAAGCTCTCTCCTTCGGTTTCTTAGGCTTAAAATGCAGCTTATTGCAAAAAAATTAAATTAAATTTATCACCTTAAGAATTTAAGATAAACTATTTATATATTTATGTTTTCCGTTCTATACTGCGAACTAAATTAAAAAGTTGATGTGATACATTTAAATTCTGCATTTTATTTATATATTTCACACCCTTTAACTTCACATTATGCGAAATATATCAGAATGGCTATAGAAGGATAAAAACAGACACTATTTTGTTTGCATATGCGATATGATATTTGAAACTTATTTTTTTTTCACACTTACAGGGGCTGTGAGTTAATGATCCCAACAGCAGAATGAGACTAACGCAGAAGAACCAAATTTTATCGAGACGGAGATGAAGACGGAGCATCAGATTTTAAATATTTTCTGTTCCAAATGACGTAGACTGAAATCACAACAGAGCTTTATCCTAAAAATTTGCTTTCTCTGAAGCAGAGCAAAATTGGCCTGTCTTGTGAAATTATCAAGAAATAAATCAAGGATTTATCTCTGTCGCGAAGAATTGATTCCAAGTTCCAGATACCTCTTCTTCCGAAAAGTACCTATGTTGTTTCCTCGACTAAAATATTTTATTTATTCTACAATTATTATTGTGAGAAACTTCCAAAGGGACATTGAAAAGTGCTGCTTGTTCGACAAGTACTACTGCAGAAAAGTCGCAAACTGTTTGCAGTAAATGTCGGAGAACTCTTGACGAACATCTTAAACGGGAAAGGTCTGCGAGCGCTTCTAGGTAAACAGGACATTCTGAGATTACCCTCCGAATTTCGAGCACGGGCAGGAGGGCGGGCCGAAATTTTTTTTTCTTGGAACAGTTGCCATTTCGGTCAGCAAGAATAAAAATAGATTTTTTGTTAATCGACCAATATCTTACATATCCGCACGGCACACTAAGTTCGCGTTTTTCCGACCGCATTGGGCAGTAAGTAAAAACGGAATAATTTTTTTGTAATTGAAATCGAGTAATCCTTAGTGCGGAAAAGTGTCCTTTAGTATTCCCAATAATAGTGAAAAAAAAAGTTTTGAAGTTGATCAATATGCTATGTCTCCGCACCGCACGCGAAATTCACCATTTCCTTCCCACATTTGGCTCGTAGGGGCATGTAGGACATCGGTAAATTTCGTTGGAAATTGCACTGGTATAAGTGGACTATGCGTGTGCATGTGTAGTACACTCAGTTTGCTTTGCAATGTGTAGTGTGTAGCTATTCGTGTGCTTCCAATGTCACATATGGAAATAAGCCAGACCTCACCACGAGGAGGTGGCTACACTTGGAGTTCTCCCACTCTCCCTCCAGCTCAGCATTTTTTCTACGTGGTATAATATCTTGTTCGGTAATCGGCTTTACTCGAAAAATGTGGCATTAGATGATTTAAAAAATAGGAATAAATTTACAATTTTCTTAAATAGAATTTTTACATGATGTAAGCTGATACCTTCGCGAAAACGTTGGCATACATTTGCTTCTTATTTTCCTTTTTCTTAAGAGCAGTAGACCAAATTGGACATCAGTATTTTGTGCAACATTTCCGCACACTATGAAATGGGTATTTACCTACAGATCTTAGTCTCAGTATTTATATTTTACTAAAATTGTAATTAAATATAAAAATTTACTAGAGCAATAGATATACTTCATAAAATGAACGTTTGCGAAAGGGGTGTAAAGCACTGCTGATGCTGAGAGACATGCATGGTAAAATTTATGATTGAGAGACTTTATAGATATCTTGCAGGAAAGCTTTTTACGGTTTCCTGGATAAATCAGCTGCTGATACACGGCTGTCTAAATTTTAAGATAGTGCAAAACTGTTAGGACTTAGCCGAAATTACTTTCAATCAACAAATTCAGATAATCTTAATTTCAACTATCTTCGAAGTGTGTTGTTTATATCCAAATCCTGTTTATATTTGGATATAAACAACATACCATAGGTTGAAGGTGCAAATTATGAGCCTGTTGCAGCAGAAATAGCAAGTATTGTCGCGGACAAAGTGCTAAGAATATGGAAGAAAGCATCTCTTCCCACATCGCTCCACAAATCAGTTGTAAAGCTTATAACCGCATACAACACTGAAATTCAAAAGCTGAAAAAACGCGCTGCAAGAATAGATGAAACCTACCGAAAGCAGGTTGAACAATTTCGTGCAGATTCGCAACGTATCTTTGACATATTCTCATACAAGTGCAAATGTTTTAGAACCTGCAAATGCAGCTCTGCAAAAAAGGTACCCATGAAAGAGGGGTACTTTCTAAAGTACCAGAGCACAAACAGAAGAATGATAGTAAGTGGGCATGATGCAAAAACCACCAGTGCACTGAAAAAAAGATCAGCTCGAAAGAGTGATAGGCAAGAGCATTTCCGTAGGAAATTACAGAAAACTGTATCCCTGAAATCGGCCCTGCACGTTGTGACGTACTAGAGAGGAGAAAACATGTGTCACGACGATAAATCTGCAGCGAGAAATTCTGTCTGCATAGCTCAGTTGGGAGAGAGACTTACTCCGGAGTGAGGGACACGGACAAACTTGTGTTTTCACAAAGACACATTTGCAAGGCGAAAGGCAATTCTTATTTATGAGTGATGCATTACAGGGGAAGCAACGGTAATTATGTCTTCCAACTTCATTTTAGACACTTAGTAAACTAATAAAAAAAAGCATCACCTAAGTTATTATGGGGGTGAGAGGGCTCCAGAAAAGCTTTAGGGCTAGGGACTTTGCACGTGTTTTATGTTCAACAGGTACTGACTAGTGATAGTATTTCATTTCATGTTTACACATGATAGCATTACAGCAAAACACTGTGGACACACCGCTGATAAATGTAACCCGAAAAGCACGATTTTCTCATAAATTATTTTCTCATTATCGGTGTTTTCTGATTAAGTCATATTTATACATATTAATATTGTTCTGTTCCTTCTACAATGAGTTTTTTCCGCCATTTTTGGAACACACTACACCTGATGAGCAAATTCGGAACACGATGACCTTGTAATTGTAGGTGACATTATGCGGCTGAGCAGGGGAAATGTTCTGACTAGATGTGTCAAGTGCTTAGTTGAAATTAATACTTTTCTTCATGAAATTAAAAAATATATCATGTTTCTAGCAGATGTAAGAAAACATTAGCCACGAGCTGGCTCGTTTTGCTTTTATCAAGATATGGACGTTTCTTCTTTATTTTCTAGAAGGGGGCGTTTTTCCCTCATTTACTTTACACGTATCGTAAATTATATTGAATCAGAATTAGCGAAAAAAAAACCCGCGAAAAATCATACGTAAAGAAATACTTATTTCAACATTCACCGGAATGTTTTTTCAACAAGATCACCACTATAACTGACATGAATCTCTCTCTCTCTCTCTCTTTTAAGTTTAGTAACACTACAGTGAGCAACTTGTGGACTTCACCGAATTGTTCGTCCTTAATTCATGGTGAATTTGAAAAAGCAAATTATAAAATATGATTTAAAATGCCATCAATGCTTCACGGAGCAGTGGAATCCGAACCTAATCATTTGTCCTACCAAATAAAAATTCTATAGGGAACAACGCTGCATACAATTTAAGTAAACACAATTGTAAGAAAGAAAAAATATGTATAAAGAGACTACATACCTTATATGATAACTTGTAGCTGAAGAATCAATGATTTCTTTGTTGAAAGGTAGGAGAATTGCTACTTATTTTTTTCTAAGGAAGACGAACTAACGACCGTTTTGAAGGAAGAACAACTTACGACTGTTTTATGCCACTTGATTTATACCCGTAGAAGGGATGTTTTAATTCGCTCTTCTATCCTAATTGGATTTCATTCCGGTAAGGAGATTGGTCAATTAAGACAAATGAACCCACACCTTTCCCACTCGAGGATAAACCCCACGGATTATTCAAGCAAATATATTCGGTGGAGGATTATCCTCTAGAGGATTACTCTTTTAAGCTTCTCATGAAAATCTGCCAGAATTGTTATCCATTGTATATATGTTTCTTCGGTTTCCTTCCAAGGATTTTGGGATCAAATTTTAATCATTAAATTTTTTACACGTTATACGTTGCATATATTTAGTGGTGAGCGGAAACTTTTTATTTTATTATATATTTAATGGCGAGCAGAAACTTTTTATTTACTTTTTTTATTGGGTTGGGGCCGCGGGTGGCCTAGTGGGCAGCGTTCGTGACTGTCATGGAGATAACCTCAGGTTCGATCCTGGACAGGTACGAACGTTCGAACCACTAAATACCCGCCGTGCGTCAGATGGGCACGTTAAGCCGTCGGACCCCGGGCACTGGCCCCCGGTAATAAATAAGGGCGTCTTCCTACCCCTTTAAACCTCGTTTCCGTGTCACTTTTCTGTCGGGCACTCTAGCACAAATCTCCTAGCTTCCTATTTCTAAGGGTTGTTTAAGACTTGGGGTCAGACACTCTCTTCCTAAAATGCTCTACATCTAACCTGATCTGATATTTTTATTAAGTGAACAGAATCCAGGGGTTCATCCAGGAACTTTGAATGGGGGGGGGGTTGCTTTTAAATTTGGATTCGGGTTGAAATGTGAAGATAGTGGAAACCCACCCTAATGAACTTGTTAGGGGCGCTGTTGATTACAATCCCAGCGAATTCCTTAGGTATCCCAGAACAAATGCATCGATCGTTGACATAGAGAGAGTAAGTATGTGAACACTGGTGGGTGTTTGACATACCACCACCACTTTCTTTATCAGATTGGCATTGAGATGGTGAAAATGGATTCTGATCTGGTATTTGGATTTGGTCTCGTTGAGTTTCAGTCACTCCCTGGTGCGTCGGCGGCCAGCTGGTGTTGTGGATGGTTCTCGGTGATGTTGTGAGGTGTTTGGTTCCCCTAGCCTTCCTTCCCCCAGGACGGGTGTAACTGTTCACATGATATGTCACCCTATCCTTTCACTCATTTTCTTTTTTATCTTTCCTATTGAGTTCACTTACTCAGATCTCCTAGCTTCCTAGATCTAAGGGTAATTTTAGACCTGGGGTCTGGCACTCCCTTCCTAAAACTTCTTGAAATATCGTACCGTATCGAAATGTGAAAACACAAATTTGTTTGTGACGGGGATCAAAGCATATTCCTTTTGCTCCGGAAGCCGAATGCTTTCCCAATTAAGTTACACCGGCGAAGTCTATCGCTGCAACTTTGCCGTCTTGGCATGGGCTTTACTCTGTAGTACATTATAGGAAAGCTAGGGCACTGGATAACAAAAACATTCTCCAAGAGTAAAATAATTAAACTCAAGGTTTTAAATCTGGCATTGGAACTTGATAAAACATCTCAAAAAATGGAGAACTGATGATTTTTTAGCTAACAATGAATGAAACCAGAAATATTTTTTTCTATAGCTCCACACTGCTAATTCGTTCTTATATTGGGCTTACTTTTTGTCTCGTATCGAAATGCGTCGTTAATAATAATGAAACGAAATATTATTACGTGTAAATTTTACAGGAGATATGAATATCTACATAACTACTGTGCATGTTGAAATGACTCAGAAGTACACCTACAAAATCTGTAGCAGACCAAAATAAAGAGATCCGTACATACATTTTGTAGTTGATCATATATCATCATTGTCAACCATTATCAATCCACTGCTGGACGAAGGTCTCCCCAAGTTTCCTCCACAACGGTCTGTCTTGTGCCAGTCTCCTCCATGTCACTCCCGCATATTTACGAATTTCATCCACCCATCTCCCATGTGGTCTTTTTCTGGGTCTTTTCCTGTCCCTTGGAATCCAATCTAAAATTTCGGCTGTCCATCTATGGTCTGTCCTTCTGGCAGTATGTCCAGCCCATTGCCATTTCAGGGATTTAACTCTGATCATGATGTCTTCCACTCTCGTCATTTTTCGGATCCACGAGTTCCTCTTCTTATCTCTCCTGGTTATACCATATATATATATATATATATATATATATATATATCAGCTATAAACATAGAATTTAACGTAAAAAAATAATATTTTAACATGGTAAAAGTTACTTCAAAAAAAAAAAAAAAGAAAGCAGAAAATCCATTGCAATGAAAAGTTCTTTTGAATCCTCTCAGATGCGAATAAAAGTTTTCAAAGTTATTCATACCCAGGAAAAACACAAGTGTTGTGAAACTGCTGGCCAGCAGCTGGCAGTTTTAGGTCACTGTTGGCTGAAATCTGCCGCTCATGGCGTGGTAGCTGCCCGCTGTTGGCGACGAAATCGGTTGGCGGCCATTTATGGCCCTGCAGCAACGCCGTGAATTGCGAGCCTCCAAGCAAGTGCCTCTAGTTACCCGTAGCTGGCAACCGAAACAAGCCCAACACGATGTCGAAGCAACAGGACTATTCGCATCGAGTTATTTTAGTGGATGTTAAGAAAAAAATACATGTGTAGAGAGGCGAATGTATTTCCTAATGAAATTCCACGTCGACGAAGATTACCTTCGGAAGAAAATGATATAAATACTTATTAACGAAACGGAAGAAATAGTCAATTACTCTCATGCATTTATAGAAACTAATTTCATAGCCAAGTTTTTGTCCTAACACACTAAGAATCGAGAGTACAGACAACCATAAAATACACACAATCCATTCACATGAATAAAAAGAACAAAAAATTATCTGTAATCATTTTTTTATCATACACTAAACCACTTCAAACAAAGGTCCCCGAGAGACATTAAAAAATCGTCATGTTGGTTAAAAATAAAAATTATACGCGTACAAAATTTTTCAATTACTTGAACAAAAAAAAAAAAAAAAGCAATGCTATGTGGATAAAATGTACTCATCCACGGGTTGATTACACAAGATTGGAGGAATTCGCTTTTTAAAATAACGACAAGTAAAATGAAATATTTTTCCTCTTTAGAAGAAATGTAGCTTCGGACAGAGGAAAGAAAAGATGTAGCGGTAAATATGTAACAGAATGTGACATGAACGGATAAATATGTTATTAATGGAACAATCGACTTTCAGGACCACAAGTACAGCACAAAACTTTGGAATGTGCTGTTAAGTTGGTACACTTCTTTAAAATGTGTGAAGTTCTCCTAAGCTAAAAGAAACAGTCATTACGTTGAAAAAATAAATTTATGAAACGGACATTTATGAAAAATTCCTCGCAATATTGTTAAATTAAAAAGACAACCCTTAGTTTCACATCGCGCAAGAAAGAGATTCAGTTTCAAGTAAAGGCGCGTACGTGCGATATTAGCGTAGTGGCCAGTGCCACCGCTTCGCAAGCAGACTGTCGTTGTTTCGATGCCAGCCAGATCCAAAAGTACGTTTTTCGGGTCTTGTTCAGAAAATTTCCCAGCGGCGTGACGTCATGCAGAAGTTTCGTAGCAGGGAAAGGAAGAGTAGTTGTGCCTTCCGGAAACTGCGGTTAACTTTTTCTTCTTTTTATGGCAACTACTGGAAAATTAGCGGACAAGATGCAGCAAGCCATCAGTTACGTCACGTGATTTCCGTCTGCCACTGCCGGGGAAACTAGCGGACCACATTAGGCTAGCCATCATTTATGGCACGTGCTTGCATGTCCGCTTGTGGCAGCCACTGCCTGTGATGGATAACTGATGGCCCTGTTCTGGCATATGACAACTAATCGGGTGCCAACTGTAGGCCACCTGCTGGCCCATGTTGTGGCCGCCGGGACATTTTATTGACCGTTGGGCAACGGCAACATAGTGCTGGGTCACTGCTGACTGCTAGTTCTGGTTTGAGCGATGGCCCAGCAACACTATTTTTGTTGGGTATTCATTGGATTCCGTCATAAAAACATCAACCGGTTTTCTAGAATTCATAAAACATCCACAAATCGAAACCGCTACTTACGCAGACTAACTTCTCAAAAGTATGTTACAAAAATTAACAAATTTCCACAAAAAGTGGAAGTAAGATATTTGAAAAAAAAAGGGACTTTCATATAAGCAGTGATGTATTCAGGCATCTTTTCGAGAGTGCTTAACTTCTCCGAAAATCCATGAACGCCAACCTCCCTACCCCCGTAGGTTTTTGGACGATCTACCCTTGTATGTAATCTAATTGTTTTCGTTTATATTTGGAGAAATTAATTAAAAACAAGAACTTTAGAAAATGAGGGATAATAGTATAATAATAAAAACAACAACATCCACATGGACTTCAGTCTGAAATTTCTATCATCCTTTAATAAAACCTTAAACAGTCCTCGCTGAAGGGACAATTTTAAAGCACTGATGACTTAGACTACTTCCACAATAAAAACCCAATGCCACAGAGTAGAGATGTTTGCACTGCAACACATCATTATATTTTGGAAGCTGGCATTCAGTTTTATTTCACTCTTCTGGATGCCGACTTTCCATCTATGCGGTTAAGCCTTAGTGTAGCTAACGTGATGCTACTGCTTCTAATACAACAAAATATTTGGTAACTAATTTTTAGCAATAGCAAATTATGAGTAATTGTTCGCACAAAAAGGTGGGTTTTTTTCTGAGGCGATGGGTGATTTACGCTCTGTGAAAGAAGGAAAGAAAATCAAGGCACCTTAAACTGTCATTCACCCACACAAACGGTTAGTTAGTTGTTGTTTTTTTTTACTATGTGCTAATCTAAATAATCAAAAGTGGCTGAACCCAAATGGCAGTGGAAAAACAGTGCCAATTGCGGACAGATCCTCTTTCTATCCGCAACTGGGAAAACTGTAAAGGACTTAGTGAGGGATTAGAGAAATTCCTAATCCCTCACCAGAATTTTATTTAAAATCATTCAAATATTGGAAAAGTGGTATTCGGACAAATGGGTTATTTATTTCATTCTATTGAATATTTTCTCATCAGCCTATTTAAAAATGTTTTTTTTGTACGCTACTGTGGGTCGTCAACAGAAAACAGTAGAGTGTATAAACATAAATTTATACAATATAGTGCCGGTCCATTCCATCTATGAGAATGAACTTGTAGTGTAGCTATAACTTTTTTCAACCCCAATTTCTGAAGAAGATAATATTTTGTTATTAATCTGTTTTATTTCTTTTTGTCTTCTTTAATTCAAAACATAAAGTTAAAAAGATAACACAAATATTCTCATAAAACATACTGTATATCAGTTTCAAAATAAAATTACAAAACTGAAGGTAGCTGTTGATTTCTTCTTCATTATTCCAACTTCTGAATAAATGATAGATTCTTCAAACAACGTCGGATATTCGCAGTTGTGTAAAACTCTGCCGTAGTTTTGCTGATCCGCTCATACAATTTGATTGTTGTTTTATGTGTTCGTTCTTGCCCTCGAGTTTTAGGCACTTTCTGTCGTACAGGAAGTCGTTGCTCCTCGCTTCATCTTTCAAGCACGTTATTAACTCCGTGACTTTAGGATGAGCATTCTTGATAGCTGCATTTAACCAATGGTTCCAGACTTCTACGACATGATTTGCCCTGTGTTGTTTGTTGTTGCAATTCCATATTTCTACAATTGTTACCGGATTTTCCAGGCAATTATTTAAGAAATAGTCATAAAATTTCTGAAGGCTTTCATTAAGGGGATTGGATTCTTGAATGCATATCCAACCATCGTCTTCATTTTCCACAGAAAGATAGGCCAATGAAGCACACATTCGGAGGTTTTGGCTTATCTCCTGGTTATTGTTATATTCATTCACTAATCCCAGTTCTTGGATTTTTCGCCAAAGGGAGGGTTTACCTAATCTCTCAGTAAAACTCTTCCTCGTTTCCTAGTTGCGGACAGAACTGCAGAACTGTGTTTCCGCAATTGACACTGTTTTCCCTCTGTCCGCAACTGGGACGGCAGCAATTGGGACCAAACCGTTTTCAGGTAACGCTGTAAAGATTTCTCAGGTAATTAGAAACACGCTTGTAGTAAGGCGAGGACATTTTTTCCACGCCTAATATTGGGAGTGGGGGAATTTCTCCAGCACAGTTTTATCTTACTAGCATCCTCAATATTTTATACCACCCGAGGGTGAAGTCAGTGGCGTTACTGAATTAAAGCCATGGTAAAACATTTTTGCATTTTTAATCACTTGTATGTGTAGATTTATTGGATTTCGCATTTGTAATATACGTGTAGATTTCTTAAAATTTGCATTTGCGATATAGTGGTATCTGAAAGAAAGACAATTTTAAATGTTTTCAGTTGGGTGTTTGGTCTCCCAGATATTGCTGCAAATATGTTGTCAAAGGACACGCAGACATACGCCCTCTAATAGCACACCCGTGCTTTAGTTTTCTTTTCAAATGATAGGCAAAACATTTTGCACCAGAAGGGACCTCAGATGAAGAAACAATTTTTCAAACCGGAATATTAGAAGCAGAGATATCGACAAAAATATGTTATTCATGTGTGCCCTGCGGCGAAAAGACAGTGCACTATTTTAAGCAGAAAGTATTCTCAAAAACCTTTCCATGGTATACGATAACGGTCCGCGCAAGAATTTTTTTAATCGAGTCTCGAGAAGCACACATTTTTCTGCAAAAATGCCAGAAAAAGAAATGAAATTTTACGCCACCCTTGGTGGACGAACAGTCTTTCCCAAAAATTTAAAAAAATCTGTGGAAGATTTCACACCAGGCTCTATCCGATACAGAAATAATTTTTCAAATAGGACTTTTAGAAGCAGCTATATCGAGGAAAACATAGTATCACTTTACGCCACCTATCGCAAAATCTATGCGTTACTTGAAACACAAACTGTATTCAAAACAGTCTTTGTTTTAAATGACGTATAAAGGAAGAAAAAAGATTTCCAATCGGATATTTAGAAGGAAATATATGTAATAATATATATTTTGAATACGAAGTTATCTCCAGTGATCCCCTCTAGCGGTGTGTCGTAAAAAAATCCGGGAAGCAAGGATCCACGTTCTCACAATTCAACCTTTGCAATGCAAGGATCACTTTTTAAATCGAACTAATAGTTGCAGAGATGTGGTGCCCACAGGCGACAAAATGATGATATAAGCACGAAATCTTTTTTTACAACAGACATCCTTTCAGAAAGGCACAATTATTAAAAATTAGGTGTTTATAGATTGATAGATTTATCTCATCCTCATTTTGCAGATGACGTAATCATTTTCGCAACTGCCCCTTCAGAGCTATAGAGTATGAGCCAGGAACTTGCTCACAAAAGTGAAGAATTGGGATTTTTTTTAATTGGGGTTTAACGACCACCGTGAGCAACTCAATAAGCTATAAGCAGTCGTCCGTCCCTAATTGGGAGCGACTGACTACACAGGGAAGTGAGAGAGCCAGTGCCGTAAGATAAACACAGCATCCATGCATCACTGGATTCGAACCAGGGTCCATCTCGGAAGAATGGTCAGAAGCCATCGATTACAACACTGCGCCACCGGGGCAGCAGAATTAGGATTAAAAATGATTTTTCAGAAAACAAAACTGATGCCAACACTTTACATAACATGTCAATTTGGTGCACATTGAAGTATCTGAAATATGACTGATGAACTTTAAAATCCATGAAAAGGTAAAACGTCCACTTCACACTAAGCTATGACATATAAAATACCCATGCAGCTTTCACTGATTACGACATCCCCAAGAAATCTTGAAGTATGGCGATAATGCGTTTTTTCTGAATTTACTATGATGCATATGAATGGCTCCAGCAGACTCGAATATCACACAGAGATACACACTCAGACATAGTGCGTGTTGCCAGCCGCGTTTCGTTCTCATCTTCGAGGACATCCTCAGTGGATCCTGGTCGCAATACAAGGTTTGTCCGGAAAGTATTGAGACAACTTTTCCTCGGCCAATCAGAATTACCGGAGAGCGAAGTCTCCGGGCGTGACGGGTGGCGGGTATGTTAGGTAAAAGATCGATGTCTCGTCTGTTGGCTCTGAGCTTTTACAGAGTGAGGATCGCTTGCGAAGTGGACAGCTGCGTGAGCGTCGCGTAACGATCAAAATGCAGAAGAGTGTGGAACAGGGATACGCGGCAACGTTTTGTGGTAAACTTGAAAACTGCGCGAACGAAACGCTTGCTATGATACAGAAAGCCTACGGAAAGGATGCTTTATCGAAAGCACAAGTGTTTCGATGGCACAAAGCGTTCACAGAGGGAAGAGAGAGCGTCGAGGATGAGCAACGCCCAGGGCGTGCTTCAACGTCTCACACTTCGGACAATGTGGAAAAGGTGAAAGCGGTTTTGGACTCTAACCGACGTCTGAGTATTAGGTTGGTAGCAGAACACATGGGACTTGCGAAATTAATTGTGCATGAAATCATCACACAAGAATTGCAGATGCGGAAAGTTTGCGGCAAATTGGTTCCTAAGGTGTTGATCGATGAACAAATGAACAACCGTGTGTCGATTTATCGTGAGCTAGTGGACCGTGTGAGGAGTGAACCTGGTGTTTTGGAGAAAGTGATAACAGGTGATGAAACGTGGGTATTTGAGTACGATCCGGAGACGAAAATACAGAGCTCAGAGTGGCATACTCCCGAGTCTCCTCGACCAAGGAAGGCTCGAATGTGTAAATCGAAGATGAAATCGACGCTCATTTTCTTCTTTGACTGTAAAGGCGCTGTCCATAAAGAGTTCGTACCACCCGGACAAACGGTCAACTCTGCATTTTACGTGGAAGTGCTTCAACGGCTGAAGAACAGAGTTGCGCGCGTCCGCCAGGAAATCACCAACACTTGGGTTCTTCACCAACCACGATAATGCGCCGAGCCATGCGTCGCTGAGAATTAGTTAGTTTCTGGTGAAACATAACGTGGCAACGCTGCCTCAACATCCCTACAGCCCAGACTTGGCCCCGGCTGACTTCCTTTTGTTTCCAAATCCAGACTGAAAGGGCACCATTTTGGGCCTGTTACAAACGTGCAAACTGCCGCGACGAGTGCTTTGAAAGCGATCCCTGTTCCCGACTTCCAGGCAAGCTACGTGGCGTGCAGAACCGCTGGCAGCGGTGTATTGATGTTCAAGGATGTTATTTCGAGGAATTTTAATGTTGTGTAAGTACAACTTTAATTAAGCGTCTGTTATTGAATGAGTCTCATTACTTTCCGGACAGAATTTGTACATCCGCACAAACCCCAAAGCTGGTCACCGCATTCCCTGAATATATATTCCCCGCCGTCAAATCAAATTCTCTAGTCAGCATGTCGTGTGCTTGTGTTCTATGTAATCGGGCAGATGCAAATCGCTTATTCCTCTTCTTTTTTGATTATGTGTAGCTACAACAAGCTACATAATAAAACAATAATAACATAACAGAATATGCCCAATTACAACAAGCTACACATAATAAAATATGCCCAATTACAACGAGCTCCACATAATAAAATAAAGAAGATTGATAAACTATTTGCATCGGCCCAATCACATGGAACAGAAGCACACGACATGCGTACTAGAGATTTTGATTTGACGGCGGGGGATATATATTCAGGGAATGCGGTGACCAGGTTTGGGGTTTGTGCGGATGTATTGCGACCATGAGCCGCTGAGGATGTCCTCGAAGATGAAGATGAAACGCGTCTGGCAACAAGCACTATGTCTGAGTGTGTATCTCTGGGTGATATTCGAGTCTGCTGTAGCCATCCATATACATCTGAGTAAATTTAGAAAACCCGCATTATCGCCATACTTCATGATTTCTTGGGGATGTCGTAATCAGTGAAAGCTGCATGGGTATTTTATATGTCACAGCTTAGTGTCAAGGGGACGTTTTAATTTTCATGGATTTTAAAGTTCATCAGTCATATTTCAGATACTTCAACGTGCACCAAATTGACATGTTATGTGAAGTGTTGGCAATGAACTTTCATGTTTCACATCTGGGCATGAACTGTGTGTGTTTTTCTACAACCGAGTTGGACTGAGGGGTGAGTGTTAAGGACACATTTAGGTAATTATATGAAAGTTTTGGCACATATGAGATGACTATAGGTATAAAAAATAGCTCTTTATCTAGTTGTGGTGACTTTTAACCGGCTCTGACAGTCGATTTTGTCTTCCTCCCATGACATTGGGAATGAATGTATGATATTTTACATCACAAGTCAGAACCAATTTTATTAGTTTCAAATGTGTATGTATATATTGTAATGTAACGTTCAGTTTTCATGAGTAAATATTAGTATATTTGTCATCTACTAAATATCGATTGACCATTGATCACCTTATCGCGGATGTCTTTTCAAGAATTTTTCAATCAATAAATTTTTAAAATTACAGTATATAGTTAGATGGTGTATCTCACAGATGCATATTATACAGGGGCATTCCGTGGTGTTTAAATCCTTTAAAACAAACGTGTGAAACAAAAATTTGACGTTCATTAAACCGTCACAGCTACAAGTACGGATAACCACGTAATGCAGCTTTGATTCCTAAGCTAAATTAAGAAATGTTTTTATTATCCAACACAGAAACAAATTTTAAACATAGCCGTATGTTCTCTGGCATTTCCTTGGCAAGGAAGAATTAAAAGATTAGACATCGTTTATTAAATAGTTTAAATGATGTCTACTCTTTTTTTACAAAAGGTAGAGTAGACATCATTTTAATTATTTAATGAAAAAGTTTCTTTCTATTAAATTAATGGTGTGAAATCTTCAGCTGTCCATTCATAGATTATGTTCTCTTGACAGCTGTCGGTAGATCTCGCTTTTTTTAAGGAAACGAAATCTATTTCTGACAGTAAACCAAAAACATCATTTACATCTGCAGGGATTGTCAAAAACAATTCCTGTGTGTGTGTGTAGCTTCACAAATAATCTTGAAGACTTCTTTGACGACCATATGCGGCTCACCTTCCATTACTATGTACAGTTTGGGCAATTTTATGAGACACGGAATATGTCGGAAAGGCTTATTGTCCAAAATTGGGCAATTCAGAGAAATATCAAACAGAGACAAGTCTTCTAAATTGTGACACATGCGCAGTACATATTGGAGGTCTCTTGTGTCGAAGGAAAGGTTTTCTTGTATATCTCCAAAAAAGCGTATAAACTGTATTTGACGACCTCTGCTGATCCAGAACATCTTCATGCTTTCACCGATACGATCACTGCTTGAACATGGAAGCGAAATGCCTCTTAGTTTAGTGAGACTACACATGGCTAGTGCCTGGTCTCTGAGTTTATTATTATCATTACTAATGAATAAATCTAATACCCGTATACCTGGACATACACTAAAAACAGTTTCCAAGTTTCCATCGAATTTCCGACACCATAGTGACGTTAGCTGAACATTTAGTCGGGGCATTCCACATCTATTTCGCTGCATGTCGATGTCACACAAGATGTGAGGTACATCTTCATAGGAAGGGGTATTAGATCTCGAAGCGTCGGCATAGGTGTTAGAATACAAGCTACTCCAGCCTTGATGGCTTCTATTCCACGTATCTGGAGTTCCAAGAGTTGCAATGGACTGTTCATTCTACACTTTTGTGTATAGCAACAATTTGGTATGTCTTCATCATCTTGTCTTTTATGACCAGAAAGAATGAACAAAGCATCGTCATTTATGTTAGTATAAAGCAGCTTCAGGGATTTCAGTTCAGTGAGGGAACTGGAAATACCTTCTATGGTTTCCACAGTGAGATTTTTGTAAAGGCTCAAACTAAGAGCGGTCAAGTTCTTCATGTTTCTGAGAAAAGGGTTGTACACAGCCCGATCCAGATCCCTTCCTTTGGAAAGGAATGACTTCAACTTCTGAAACAAAAAAAGAGGAAATTCCAATCACTTAACAATTTAACTGAATATATGCAGGCACTGTTAAAAATAGGTACTTAAAAATAAGCAAAATATACAGGTTTTTGGGTACATTCTTGGCTTATAATATCTCCGAGTACTTGTGTTTTATTTTTGGAATCAATTGTGAGTATATCTGGTATTTCAAATATGAAATAGCACTATATTGACAAAAGTAACAGGACACCCCTTTAAAAGCAAATGAACGGATCCGCTGCGTTGTTAAGATGCGCGGTACAGCTGCAAACGGTATAAAAACAAGCCTGCAGTTAACCGCCATCATATCGCACTCTGAGGTTGAGTGAAAATGTTGCAATGGGAGAGAATTGACTTTCAGAAAGGAAAGATTGTTGGGTGTTATATTAGGGGGTGGCCCATAACAGAAACCGAGAGGCGTTTAAACATACCCAAGTCAACTGTTTTGGTTGAACTGAAAAAGTGGAAGACACATGGCGTGCCTGAAGCAGCAAAACGTACTGGCAGACCAAAGCAAATCAGTGATAGAGGACGTCGAAACCTCAGGAGAGTCGTTACAGGTAATTGACGGAGTACGGCACAAGACCTCAGTGTACAGGTTGATACGGTAATTACCAGTGTCGCCACTTGTTGCGGTAACGTGGGTCGTTATCCTACCGCATCCAACAATTGATACGATATTTGGATCCGAAACTTGTGGGTTCTTTTAAATTCGGGAGCTGGTATATATGAGCGAGAACGCTAGCTGAAATACAGGAATTTAATACAACAGAGCCTATAGAATAAATAGAGTAAGATTAAAACACTTACACATTTTCCCAATTTCGACATTTAATTTTATGCTCTTACCCAGCCACCTAATTATTGTCAGGTCTCGTTTTTTTCCCTACTCTAGCGACTTACAGCAGCGTCAAGCATCATTGCATATTTCTTTCATTTTGTGGCGGGCTCTCGCGGACGACTTACTACAGCGGACGGAGAAATCCAACTGTTCTTACTTTTCGTCTGCCTCTTCGTGGAGGCGAACAAAAATTGCCTCTATTCACTATCAAGTAGCTTCGCCTGCATCTTTTCTGTCAACACTTGAGATTTCTCTCATCCGTGGACACGCTTGTCGCTGGCCCTTGACCCCCAATGGCCATAAATTTCAGCGTTCCCTACGGACTTTTGGCACTAATGTCTCACTTGAAGGCGTATTTATGAGGGACCGTGTGCCGCCGCGTCGCCCGTCAGGGTGGCCTCCTTGTTGTTGATTACGTTTCCAAAAGCGATCTCTCAATTCCTTTGTTTTCACCTAGTCAAAGCGAATTACCAGACTTGCCCCAATTAAAGCGTGTTAATTTTTCCCTATAATTTTGTAATAGGCCAAATATTTAATTTAATCATCGACATAATTTAACTATCGATTCCGTCCCCCATTTTAATAGTTTATTAATTTAGACCCAATTTTCGTATCATGCTGAATAAAAATGCTGGAACTTCGGTATGTACACGTACTATTCGCAGAGAACTTCATTCCATGGGTTACAGTGATCGTGTGGCTCCTCATAAGCCTATCATTTCCACTCGGAATGCTACTTGTCGTTTAGCATGGTGTAAAGATCAATGGAGATCAATGGAAACGGGTCCTATGGACTGATGAATCCAGATACACGATCCATCAGTCTGATGGCCGTGTGAGTGTGTGTCGCGGCTGCCGGGGGAATGCAATTTACTGTAGTGTACTGTTCCTACAGTCAAGTTTGCAGCTTACAGTGTACTCGTGTCGGGGTGTTTCTCGTGGTATCGTCCCGGCCCATTGGTTATCGTGGACAAACCTGTTAACCAGCACGTCTACCTCGATATTATGGAAAATTATGTCCTACCAACTCTGGTAATACTATGAAACCGAGCCTTGTTGGTACCAGCAGGATAATGCACCGAGCCAGAAAGCAAGGACTGTTACGGGGTGGTTTGACGATAATTTCGTATGGTGTGTAAACTGGCCAGCTGATCTTAATCCATAGAGAACCTATGGGATCAGTTAGAGCGCCGCATAAGAATTTTGGAAGCAAGGCCTACTACTAAGCAAGTGTTAGCGGCAGCATTATGTACTGAATGGAAGCGCGTACCTATCGCTCTGTTCCAAGATACTTGTCATAAGCATTTCTCGAATGGTCTGAGCATGCATTAAGGTCAAAGGTGGACTGACACTGTACTAATGTATGTCAATAAATGCTATGTTGTGTTTTTCTTCTAGTTGTCCGGCAACTTTTGCGAATATAGTGTATGTACTCATTTTTGAGCACATATATTTCAAATATATGTACTCAAAAAAATCTTTAGATTTCGAATATATGTGGTCCAATTTTATTCATTTTCTGTGCAATTTCGTTCAGGGCACAGAAACTGAAGGAAGTTAGACCGAATGTACCGATTCTGACAGGATAGTTTGTATGTGAGAGAGATCACCCTGGATGGTGCCACCGTAGAAGCGTAAGATTTTGCGCATAGAAGGCATTGAGAAATTAGGGGAAGGGGGCATACGAATGTAGTCCTTCATATGTACCCGGGGCATTCCTACCCTGGGCCGACACTTAACGTGCTCGTCCGATAAACAGCGAATATTCAGCGATTGTTAGACATTCACACCACCACGGAGAGCCCCCAGGTTCAAGCCTATCAGGCAAGGTTTGAACCTGGGGTTCCTCCATCAGTAGTCTGAATCTCTAACCACTAAACCATCCGCTGCTCGATTGGCAATACGTATACTCCATGCATGCCTATTTATTGATAAAATCAACTTGAAGTATATTATTCGATGGCACATCTGGGATAATAGATGTACTGGAAGTCACATTTATAATACGTGTACTCCACACATACTCATTTATTCATAGAATCAACTGGAAGTATATTACTTGATGGTACATCTGGGATAATAGATATACTCGATGTCACATTTGGAATACGTGTGCTCCACACATACTCATTTATTCATAGAATCAACTGGAAGTATATTATTTGCTGGTACATCTGGGATTATAGATATACTCGATGTCACATTTCGAATACGTGTACTCCACACATACTCATTTATTCATAGAATCAACTGGAAGTATATTATTCGATGGCACATCGGGGATAATAGATATACTCGATGTCACATTTGGAATACGTGTACTCCACACATACTCATTTATTCATAGAATCAACTGGAAGTATATTATTCGATGGTACATCTGGGATAATATATATACTCGATGTCACATTTGGAATACGTGTACAGCACACATACTCATTTATTCATAGAATCAACTGAAAGTATATTATTCGATGGCACATCTGGGATAATAGATATACTCGATGTCACATTTGGAATACGTGTACAGCACACATACTCATTTATTCATAGAATCAACTGGAAGTATATTATTCGATGGTACATCTGGGATAATATATATACTCGATGTCACATTTGGAATACGTGTACAGCACACATTCTCATTTATTCATAGAATCAACTGGAAGTATATTATTCGATGGTACATCTGGGATAATAGATATACTCCAATGTCACATTTGGAATACGTGTACTCCACACATACTCATTTATTCATAGAATCAACTGGAAGTATATTATTCGATGGTACATCTGGGATAATAGATATACTCGATGTCACATTTGGAATACGTGTACAGCACACATACTCATTTATTCTTAGAATCAACTGGAAGTATATTATTCGATGGTACATCTGGGATAATAGATATACTCGATGTCACATTTGGAATACGTGTACAGCACACATACTCATTTATTCATAGAATCAACTGGAAGTATATTATTCGATGGTACATCTGGGATAATAGATATACTCGATGTCACATTTGGAATACGTGTACTCCACACATACTCATTTATTCATAGAATCAACTGGAAGTATATTATTCGATGGTACATCTGGAATAATAGATATACTCAATGTCACATTTGGAATACGTGTACTCCATACATACTCATTTATTCACAGAATCAACTGGAAGTATATTATTCGATGGCACATCTGGGATAATAGATATACTCGATGTTACATCTGGAATATGTGTACTCCACAAATACTCATTTATTCATAGAATCAACTGGAAGTATATTATTCGATGGCACATCTAGGACAATAGATATACTCAATATCACATTTGGAATAGGTGTACTCCACACATATTCATTTATGCATAGAATCAACTGGAAGTATATTATTCGATGGCACATCCGAGATAATAGATATGCTCGTTGTCACATGCTGGGAAAATGAACCGCACAGTTTTATGACAAAAATAGTGATGAAGCGACAATATATTATTTATGAGATTGACACAAATATAGTCAATGTAAAAACGTACACGAAGATACTTTATCCATAATTAAATAACTTGTGATCAGTGAGTTTGTTGTACTAATTCTTTATGTGTGTGACTTTACACATTTATTAAACAAGTTCTCTTGAAATCTATAATATATAAAATGAAGTAATATGGAATTATATTTACATTTATTGATGCAGTTATTTGTATGTACTCGCTTACGATACGATTGTACTTTTAAAAATAAACCTTGAAATCCATAATATCTAAAGTGAAGTAATACGAGATTATATTTATATTTATTGACGCAGTTATTTGTAAGTACGTATGGTTACTTGTATTTGAGCATGTCATGTACTCGCTTACAATTGGATTGTACTTAAAAAAAACCTTGAAATCCATAATATCTGAAATGAAGTAATACGAGATTATATTTATATTTCTTGACTCAATTATTTGTAAGTACGTATGGTTACTTATATTTGAGCATGTCATGTACTCGATTAAGATACGATTGTACTTAAAAAAAACGAGCAGGCTCCGATTTTCATTTTTAAGTGGATTTTTTTAACACTGTGCATATTGATATTTCTTCATCAGAATAAAAAATACAATAACATAGTTCTAGAAGGAAAATCTTCTAAAACTATAGATATCAGATAGTATTAGGAGTAAAAATAAGTTTTACAGCATTTTTCGTATGACGTATACGTATACCGCTAATTTACATATCTGACATTCCCCCGCGTTGTTGTCTTGTGACCGTAACTGGTCCAGATTATAAAATGTGACACCGAAGTTTGCCCAACAGTCAAACGCACTTGCACATTGGTAGGTGAAAGATGGCAAACGATACTGCATTTATTCGACACTGCATTCTTTACGAATACCATCAAGGAAAAAGTGCTGTAAAAGCATGTGCATCGATCTGTCCTGTTCTGGGGAGAATATTGAATCGAAAAGCCCTTGAGAGTTTTGGTTTAGACGGTTTAAAGAGGTGATTTTGATATTAGCGATCGACAACGTAGCGGCGCCCTGAAGAAGGTTACACATGAGAAACTGCAAGCATTGCTGGATGAAGATTCATCTCAAACGCAAAATGGAACTAAGTAATTTTGTTTCCTATACTTTTAATGGAAAAACTTTTTAACACATTTCCTTCACAATTAATGTGTTTCCAAGGATAAAAATTTGAACACCGATTAAAATAACTTCATATTATAACTTGGAATACTTAATATTTTCTAAAACACAACCATAATTATATTAAAAATCAATAACAGTTCCTTTGGTTGTGTTAAATCCAGAAAACAGAAGGCGCGACCTGTACTTTGATGACGTCAGTAGTCAAACAACTGCTGGATTGCATAATTATAGTTATGCTTTAGAAAATATTAGGCATTCCAAGTTATGAAAAGAAGTTATTTTAATCGATGTTCAATTTTTTATCCTTGGAAACGCATTAATTGTGAAGAAAATGTGTACAGAAGTTTTTCCGTTTGAAGTATAGGAAGCAAAATTACTTGAGGTCCACTTTAAGGATGGCATATCTGACGAACCACAAAATTGGCGCCCGATTGCGATCCTTAATGTTGATTATAAAATTTTCTCTAAAATTGTTGCAAATCGATCCGTCCAGTCTTAAAACATTAAATACATGACGGTCAAATGTGCTCGGTTCCGGAACGTGATATCCAATTTAATATATTAGCGCTGAAGGAAATTTTTCAGTACATAAATAGTAGTAAATTTATCAGTACATAAATTAAGATGGCTTTGATTTCTTAAGAGCAAAAAATAGGCTTTGAACCTAATAAATGCAGAACAAATGTTTATATTATTATTAGCTTATGGTTTCATTACAAAATTTATAAATGTAATAGAAAATATGTACCAAAATTTTAACACACGTTTAATTATAGACAACAAAGTTTCGAAAGAGATTAAAGTCTCTCGAGGAGTTCAATAGGGTTGCCCACTATCTCCAATATTATATACAGGGTGTCCGAGAATTATTGGACACATTACAAATTTATATAAAACAAAACATTAACCAGATAGAAAGCCACTGACTGTACTACATTACAATGTAACTACAGAAGTTAATAAATTTCGGTGTGAGATCCTTTGGTTGCTCATAGTACGTCCAAGCGATACTCGATTTCATGCCATGTATTGGCAAACATGTGAGGAGTTATGTAATTAATAGCAGCTGTGACACGCTGCTTCAGTTCCTGCAAATCAGTACAAGGTGTTTGATAGACACAATCCTTCACATAACCCCACATGAAATAATCCAATGGAGTTATTCTGAAGAGCAACGAGGCCACGGAATGGGACCACCACGCCCAGTCCATCTCTTGGGGAAATGCTGATTTCGGCACTTACGTACACACGTTTACCAATGCCGAGGCGCGCCGTCTTGTTAGAAAACGACATTGTAATGTCTTTTGACATGGGGTATAGCGACATTTTCTAGCATATCTAAGTAAATGTCACCATTTATGGTTTCTTCTCAGAAGAAGAAAGGGCCAATCACTTCTCTTTTTGACAGGGCGTACCACACATTAACTTTTGGATAATCACGTTCCTGTTCAATAGTAGGATGAGGCGGTTCACTGCCCCATATCCAACAGTTGTGACGATTCACAATACCTGATACATGAAATGTGGAATCATCACTAAAAATTACAGTACTAAGAAAGTTTTCTTCGTTTTCCAACAATTCAGCATATTCACAGCGAATTCGTATCGCAGAGTGAGATCATTTACATGCATCTTTTGCACTAGTTGAATTTTATAAGCACGAAACTTTAATTTATTGTGCAAGATATCGTGAACTGATGATTTCGGAATTCACAGTTCCCTGCTTGCTTTACGAAAGGATTTCCTAGGGCTTCGTCGGAAACTTTCATTAACTTGTTAGCGGCAGGATTATGTACCGGCTCCTCCACGATGTTCCACACTGCCAGTTTCTTTAAACTGTTTCATCCACCGTTTAATTGAAATCGTTGATTTAGGATTACATCCATACTCTAAATGGTACCGCCTTTTAACTTTAATGAGAGACTTTAATTCCGCAAGCCATAACACACACACACACATCACCTTCTGCTGTATGGATGATATGACTACTGATTGCGCATTTCTCATGCATTCCTCATCAGGTCACATCTAGCGCCATCTATCAGATTCTGGGAATAACAATTCTGCCAAATAAAAATATAGAAACCGTGTTTTTAATACGTGACATAAAAACAGGCAATGATCAGTTGTTTTTTTTACATAATTTTTTAATGTGTCCAATGATTTTCTGACACCCTGTATATTAGTTATAAATTACTTCCTTATTGGCTTAAATAATTAGAAAAATATAATTGGAATTTCGGTTCCTGGACAAGTTAATTCTGTAAAGTCACTTTCTTTTGCGGATGATGTGCGTTTTTTTTTTTTGCTAAGGATGAAAATTAAATTTCAAAAAATGAAGAGATATACAAACAATTTAGTTCTATTTTCGTCTCAAGTTTGAATGTAGAAAAAAAGTAAAGGGTTTTTATTTGGAAATTGGAAGAATTTAAAACATTTTTTTTTAAATTTCTAATACACAAACTCACATTTTGGGATTACTATCTCAGACTTCAGGTCCATGCCTCTCAAAGAAAGGACAAGACTGTTTAACTAATATAGAAAAATATAATGAAATACTCGAAAATAAAATTTGTTCCCTATTTTCAAAAGCTAAAATCATGAATAATTTACGTTTTTCAAAATTCTGTTACTATTTCAGAACCGCGCCATATTGCTCATGGCGATAAATTAAAGCTGCTATTGCAAAAACATCCGAAATATTAGCCTTCAGATTTATTTCGGAGGGGAGGGAGGACAAAATAAAACTTGAAATTTTATATAATAATGCTGAGTTTGGGGGGGGGAACTCGCAGGTAAAATACTAAGATTTTTGACACACAGAAAACTTTTACAAAACGAAAGACATCCGGATTTTAATATTTTAAAGTTTAAGGTTGGTTGTGATCTAGAATGTTTATGTTCCTTGAGATCAGAACAGCCTTTCCCTTTTTAGGCGGGAGGGGACATATTGATCTTCGTAAGCTATGCGAAAAATAAATGAAATATCTGTTCTAGAAAATATTACTCATGGCGATAAATTAAAAGATATCTATATGGCTTTAAATTTAAAAAATCAGACAAAATTAGAAATCATAATGAATAGTCACTTCATAAATTCCATTTGGAAACAGCAACTTCAAATTAAATTAAATACTCACATCCGCTATCTACATTTTAAAATTTCACACAACATTATTCGTAATCGTAAACGGTTACATAAAATACATTTGACAAATGATCAGTATTGTAAACATTGTGGTCTCTTGGAGAACACTGAACACATTTTTGTTAAGTGTGATTTTGCAAAAAACATTTGGACATGGTTAAAGAATTACTTAAATTTAAAGGAAGGTTTGACAGTAAACAAATTTTATATCATGCACCTTTAAAATATAGTGATTTGAAAAGTAATGCCATCCATTATCTAACAGCAATTACAAAATATAATCTGGAGAAGAATAGAAATTTAATGACATTTAATCAGAAATACCAGAATTCAGAGCAGATAAAATTAGCAATAAAATGCGATTTTCGAAGAGTTCTTAAATTTGAAAATGGGAAAAACTTTTAAAAAGTAGATAGCAATAAAACCAATAAATTATAGGAAAGGTTTTGGTATTGTTAATAAAATATTGGAATAAAATAATATTTAAAAAGTCGCAATTTCAAAGTAGGATCCAGAGTCAAATTTTAATTTTTCATGTGTTGGAAACTGTTTTTCTTCCTGTGGCTATTTTTTTTCGCACTTTCACTTTCTTTCATGGTTAGTTTTTTTCTCTAAGTTTTAAGAATTACTTCAGTATGGGTCTCTTCATACTGCTACCTGATAGTGTGCCCAGTACGGGTCTCTTCATACTGCTCCCTGATAGTGCGCCCTGTTAGTGAGCCTCAGTACGGGTCTCTTCATAGTCGTCCCTGACAGTACCCCAGGTGGCGCAGTGGTCTAAGCGATGGATACTGATCCGGGTTCGAATCCCGGAGAGGCATGGATGTTGTGTTTCAGTTTGTCTTATGGCACTGTCTCTCTCCACTCCCTGAAATCAGTGACCCTAAATTAGGGACGGGCGACTTCTTATAGCCCATTGAGTTGCTCACGGTGGTCGTTATATCAAGTCAAAAAAAAAAAAAAATTCTAAATTAATTGTATTAAACCTGCTTCTGATGGTTTTTCCCGGGCAGGCATATCCCCCATTCCCCCTTCAGAAAAGATGTTTCGCGAGATCTGTATGAAAGATGTGAAAGAATATTGCTAAAATTTATAAGTACTTATTGAGAAATTTTGTCACTTGGATCCACATTGAAATTTAGCCTGAATAGTATATCTGTGAGAAATAATTTAACTTGGTGTTCTTTGTTTTTTTTAAGCCATGAACTCGTTTATCTATGCATTCTGCAAAATAGTAGCTTAAATAAATTAAACATTTTTAGATCAATCTTTAGATTAAGTAAATGGTATGAAAGCGAATAAAAGTTGTGTTTAAATGTGATTCAGGAAAAAAAAAATCTTTAACAATTCTTTATGAATTTCTCATGGTCGGCTTTCATTAAAGTTGGGTATGAGATATAAAATAAAGAAACAGAAAGACATCGGTTAATTATAGGGTGAAGACAGTGGAATTTTAGAAGAGATGTTTTCTAATTAATGACTAAAAAGGTTAGACATAGCTTTCTGGCTCGTTCGGACCCGGGCTGACGTACTTCGGGCTAGGACGCGCTCTTAAGATTGAGCCCCAACTCAGCACTATGTTCTAGTGCACTTTACGCATTTTGAATAAGTACGCAGAGCACACTACGCACTTTGAGAACTGTTGTTCTAGTTCATCTTAGGCATTCTACCGTGCAATGCATGGTAGTCGCCTTATAGAGATAAAGCAGAGAAAAAATATTGTCTTATAAAGGTAGTTTAGTAATCATTTAAGTGAGATGATCTAACATCTAATACATACCTTACAGTTACGACCAATCGCTGTAATGATTTCTGGACTGTATCCTCCGTAAGGCTCTTCTATTCTGCCAACAAATTGGGTGAACATGAAATCTGAAAACTGCTGCAGTGATCTCATATAACTCTCCCCTTCTGGAGATTTTTCTTCATCAAAAGAAGAAGACAATTCTTTATAAATCATGTGTAAAGTATTATCAGCAAATATGCCTTCTGAAAAGAAAGAGAAAATAATTTTGAACTACGAAAACATCGCATCATTTCGGAACAATACATTGATGTAAATATATTTGCAAATTATTTCAAACAAAATTTCATATGATATTCTGATAAGTCAAAATTCTTTGGCACTATAGAATATGTAAATATGTCATTTATTATTTACGCTTTCCAACCGTAAGTTGAAAAAACCTAAATGCTCCAGCTTTGTTTGTCTGTCCGCACGATAACTCGCGCAAAAATGGTTCGATTTCGATGAAATGTTAGTATGTGAAATGTCAATGGTTCGATTTCGATAAAATGTTAGTACCTGGGGACGAACCCTTTTGTAAATGGACGAAATGGGTTAAAAGGTCAGGCCATAGGAGCGAAATACATTTCATCGCCCGCTTTGAGTCATAACGTACGTAAAAATGCTTCTATTGCGAAAAAACTTTAGTACGGTGTTTCGGAGGAATACTGAACAGGTTCTGTTGAATATAATCGAAATGGGGTCGAAGATCACGGCACATAGGAGCAAGATTTATTACACAGCCATTATTATCATAACTTTAGTAAAAATGGTTTTTTTGCAACAAAACTTTAATATGTTGTTCCGGAGGTATACTGAACCGGATCTGATTAATATAATCGAAATGGAGTCAAAGGTCAGGGCACAGAAGCGAAATTTATTCCACAGCCATTATTTTCATAACTTGACTAAAAATGCTTCCACTGCACTGCGACAAAACTTTAGTATGTTGTTTCCGAAGTATACTGAACCAATTCTGTTTAATATCATCGAAATAGGGTCAAAGGCCAGGGCACAGGAACGAAATTTATTCCTCAACCGTTATCCGCATAACTGGACTAAAAATGCTTCGATTGCGACAACAATTTAGTATGTTGTTCCGGAGATACACTGAACCAATTCTGTTTGATATCGTCGAAATGGGGTCTAAGGTCAGGGCACAGGAGCGAGATTTACTCCTCAACCATTATCCCCATAACTTGAATAAAAATGCTACTATTTCGACAAAACTTTAGTATGTTGTTCCGGAGACATGCTCAAACAATTCTGTTTGATATCGTCGAAATGGCGTCAAACGTCATGGAACAGAAACGAAATTTATTCTACAGCCATTATCCTCATAACTTGAGCAAGAACTTGTGTAATGAATTCTGGTATGTTGGAAAGCGTATCATAATCAATGCATTGCATGATTTTACTAACTTGTGTGTATTTGGATAAAGATCATAGACAACACATTTTTAGAAGTTGAAGAATGAGGTGTCCGGATTACTCATTCCTTCTGCCGACAGTCTGCACCCAGAAGATTTCTATTTCTAAATGTCAAAAGCATAAAAAAGGCTTTATTCTTAAATTAGTTATATAAACACCCAGATCCGTCTCTCAGGAACGCTTGACGTCACACCAACGTCTGCAATTGTTGCCTCAACATTTATCGATCAATTCGTTTGTGATCTCGCGATAAATGATTGCCTGCTATATAAAAGCACGCGATCACTTTCAGATGTCAAGGTGACCGCGTGCTAATTTAAAAGCTTTGTATTGTTAATGACTCGCGTTCTATTTTTCCAATCAAAATTCAAATTGAATTCTTAACATCCCAGCAAGTTGAGTTTGCACTCGATCACATTGAGATGTCAAGATTATCGCAGGCTCATTTAAAAACACTGGATTATCAATAACTTGGATACTACTTATCCGATCTACAAAATTCGAATTCAATTCTTAATATCACGGCAAGTTGCGTTTGTATATTGATAAAATTTAGCACAATTCGAAAATTAATCTGTACGCTTTAATTATTTTTTTACTTTCTAATTAAACTAACTTTCCGGGTTTAATGCTGATTACACTGGGTGTTGGAGAATTATTGGACATATTACAAAATTATGTACAAGAAAAACTATGAGCATTGTCTGTTTTTCTATGTCACGTATTAAAAACACGGTTTCTATATTTTTATTTGGCAGAATTGTTATTCCCAGAATCTGATAGATGGCGCTAGATGTGACCTGATGAGGAATGCATGAGAAATGCGCAATCAGTAGTCATATCATCCATACAGCAGAAGGTGATGTGTGTGTGTGTGTTATGGCTTGCGGAATTAAAGTCTGTCATTAAAGTTAAAAAACGGTACCGTTTAGAGTATGGTTGTAATCCTCTGTCAACGAATTCGATTAAGCGGTGGATGAAACAGTTTAAAGAGACTGGCAATGTGGAACATCGTGGAGGAGCTGGTAGGCCTAGCTTCAGCGGTGAGACGGTTGACCAAGTTAATGAAATTTTCCGACGAAGCCCCAGGAAATCCGTTCGCAAAGCAAGCAAAGAACTGTGCAATTCGAAATCGACAGTTCACTTGCACAAGAAATTAAAGTTTCATGCTTAGAAAATTCAAATTGTGCAAAAGATGCATGTAAATGATCACACTCAGCGATACGATTTCGCTGTGGATATGCTGAATCGAGTGGAAAACGACGAAAACTTTCTTAGTACTGAAAATTTTAATGATGAATCCACATTTCATGTATCGGGTATTGTGAATCGTCACAACTGCAGGATATGGGGCAGTGGAGCGCCTCTCGCTGCTATTGAACTGGAACGTGATTCTCCAAAAGTTAATGTGTGGTGCGCCCCATCAAAAAGAGAAGTGATTGGACCTTTCTTCATTTGCGAAAAAACTACAAATGGTGGCATTTACTTGGATATGCTAGCAAATTTCGATATACCCCAGATCAAAAGATATGGCAACATCGTTTTCCAACAAGACGCCGCGCCTCCGCATTGGTCAACTTGTAAGTGCCTAAATGAGCGTTTCCCCAACAGATGGATTGTGCTTGATGGTCCCATTCCGTGGCCTCCTAGCTCTCCAGATCTAGCTACATTTGATTATTTTATGTGGGGTTATGTGAAGGATCGTGTCTATCAGACGCCTTGTACTGATTTGCCGGTACTGAAGCAGCGTATCACAGCTGCTATTAATTCCATAACTCCCCAGATGCTTGCCAATACATTTTTTTTTTTTTTTTTTTTTTTTTTTTTTTGGAGGTTTAACGACCACCGTGAGCAACTCAATGGGCCAATACATGGCATGAAATCAAGTATCGCTTCGACGTACTACGAGCAACCAAGGGATCTCACATCGAAATTTACTAACTTGTGTAGTTACATTGTACATTAGTACAGTCAGTTTCTTTCTATCTGTTTAATGTTTTGTTTTATATAATTTTGTAATGTGTGCAATAATTCTCGGACACCCTGTAATATGCGTTTTGCAAAATATTGATCTGTCTAAACGCCCTAACTTACAATAAAAACTAAAATCTTGAGATATCAAAGTGAGCGAAATTGCATCTAAAAACAGATGTCGCCCCAACACCACATTGTCGATAATTTAGATAGTTCCGATTTGTAATACCAGATAGCGCATTACTTTCTAGAAAAAGCTTCGGTATGAAGTTTCAAACTAACCGTCGAATAGCACAGTAAAAAACAAGCCAAGAACGGAATAACAAGTGTGCCGGAAAAAAAGTCGTTTAACGCAAAAAATCAAAGCCAAAGTTTTTGAGGTAAGTTTACACGAAAACAACTGGACAGCAAAGACAATTGTTAAACAAGAGCAAATATTTTACACAGAATGTTAATCGCGAGGTTTGGTGAAAAACAGAAATAAATAGCGTATAATTTTCAGTTCTAACATGAATGAGATCTTAGTCTACAAGTTTTTACTATATTTCCTTACAAAAAGCCGGCGTCTATTTGATTTATTTTCAATCTGCTTTTATTAAAAATTTCACCCTGTCTTAGGACAGGAAACACCCCCTATATGTTAATTTTTATTTAAAGCAAAAAAAAAAAAAAAAAACGTCCTTACACTGGCTATATAAGCTTGTTTACAATAATACTCTATTCATCGGCACAACATTCTTTGGAGAAAAGACTAAATGTGTTAGTTCGCAATTCCTATTAGGTATATTACGGGCGACAAACTGCAATAATTTTGGTTTTATTAACAAACCTATACGATCCAAAGAATTTGAATTATTAATTCACCCATAAAACCTTGGTAATAATATGGAATTAAAAGATTTCAGTAAAGGAAAGAAAATTAATTTTCCCCAAAAGGTCCCCGAAAATATTTTTTTGCGGGCGTGGGGTTGAGGCCAAGATTTCCCGGTATGCCACTGTGTTTAATAGCAGAATAAACACCATTAACACAAGTAAGAGTCAAAATTTAATATTTTGAAAGTATGTTATGAAACTAATTACGCGCTAGAATGTGCTTTGTTACCTTTTATTTTGGTACTATTTGCATAGCAAACTGACACACGGAGAGTGTATCAGTATACTATGGAGGGAAACTTAAACAAGACCGACAAGACATGGCATTGTGGAATTACACATTTTTTACAGTACTTTATTTGGAAAGGTTCTCGCTGTTCTGACTTCACGCCCATATAATTTATTTGCTGCAAGACATATTCGCAGCTCTAGAAATGGAAAATGTCTTTTGATGAATAACTGAAGTAATGTGTTTATGGTCAATTTCATCTGATTGATTGGTTGGTTGCTTGTAGATACAGCATATGTCTTCAACTTCTTTTTTGCAAGGTAAGCCAACCGATTCGAATTATACAGTATTAGTATAACTGTAATCAGTAAAGTATTTACAGAAAATTCCAGCATTTTTAACTGTGAGTAATAATTTTTTGTCACAGTTGTACCCACATTTTTCTCAAATTTGAATCCGCAGGAAAAGTATTTTAAACAATATGTATATATTTAGATTACCCGCTTAAGGACAGACCCAGACATGTTGATGTAATACAGGATACTATCCATAATTGCTGCAGAAGATGAAATAGAAGTGTCTCATGATATTCCGCCCGAGGCGTTACCTAATTGGAGGGCACCGATCACCTGGAAAAGCAGACAGCCCCAATTGGTGTCATCCTTTAGAATACATATCACATATGCTTTGATCATTGAAATGAAACATCAGGAAGTAAAGATGTGCGAATCAATAATATGACTATATGCTTTGTAGATACCTTAAAAAAGTTTCGTATTGACTGAAACCAGAAATTCTTCTTTTCGGTTTAGAAATGTTGTAGTCCACTTCATCTTACACAAGGCATTTTCACTTTCTTTAATCTGTGTTTTATATTTGAGTCTGAATAAGTAGAAAAGTTGTGGATTCCGATATAATTCAGTTCTAGTTTATTGATCGACTGAATCCATTGTGATCTTCTGCCATCCTCGACTTTCTTGAACAAAGGAATCCATTGTAATCTGGTGCTGAATAAGTGGTAAGTATTCACTAGTCCAGCAAACTTTTTCACATGCCCGAATTTTTCGAAAAGCTCGTGTAATGCAATGGATAGTTCTCATACATTTCTCTAGACGTTTTAGAAATGCTATATTAAACTGTTCTCTCTAAAATTTCTTCGCCAATTTATGTCTTTACAACAAAAATTGTTAACTGTTGATAAAACAAAATTTTTCACAATACAGATTAAGGGAGATTATCTAACTCCCCTTCGTTTAGCTAATGACGTAGTCACTTTTACAACTATCCCATCAAAGCTACAGAGTATGATCCAGGAACATGCCGACAAGAGTAAAGAAGTGGAATTAAAAATGAAATTTCAGAAGACAATGTACATGTATGTAATAGAAATGAAATGATGTACAATGCTTTAAGAGAAATGGAGATTCATCGAGTAATGGGGGATATCTGGAGATAACCAATACCTATATTTACCTTAGACAGCAGATATCAAGTGAATATAACATTGATGAAGAAATTGGTCGGCATATAAAACTTGCCTGGAGTGCTTTTGGAAGATACAATATAATTTTCAAGAGCAATATGCCATTATATCTTAAAAGAAAAAATATTTGATCAATGCATCCTTCCAGTGCTTACGTATGGTGCAGAGACGTGAACCTTAACTAAAAGATACATAAAATGACTGCAGACAACTCAAAGTAGTATGGAGATATGCATGATTGATGTAGGCAGGAAAGATAAGAAGAAGAACTCGGGGATAAGGGAAATAACAGGACTGGCCGACATCCTGATCAGAGCAAAATCCCAGAAATGGCCATAGGCTGGACATATTGCCAGAAGGGCAGACCATCGATGGACGGCTGTAATTTTAGACTGGATTCCAAGAGAGAGGCAAAGATTCAGAAGAAGACCACGTGGGAGGTGGGTGGATGAAATTCGAAAGTATGCAGGAGTAACAAGGAGAAGACTGGCACAAGACAGACGGTTCTGGAAGAAACTTATGGAGACTTTCATCCAGCAGTGGATTGATAATGGTTGACAATGATTATGATGAAAGACGGCGTTTCCTCAAATGGTCATTCACTGCAGTAAAAATAAGAATTCCTGGAAATTTTGGCGACTTTTTATAACAAGCATGATCTCAATTAGAATTTCTAGTACAGTGCAGTACGAGACTAAAATTGCTAAGAATGAACCCGCGTTAACTTCAAAAATAAGCACCTGTTTTTTCCTTTTTTTTTTTTTTGGTATCTAGAAAGAAGGTAGTCACACATGATTTTGAACCTTTACCTCACTGTGTTTCATTCTGCTGATCAAGACTTTAGGTATTCTAGCGGGTTTGCATTCCCACGTGACCGACTTCATCCGATGAGAAGTCGCAGTGGATGGTGCAGGAATCTGCTTATTAGACACTACTGATCAAGCAATAAGCAATTACAAAGTTTACTTAGAAAAAAGTTACGAATTACTATGAGAAAAGTAACGAATTACAATGAAAAAAAGTAACGAATTACTATGAAAAAAAGTAACGAATCGGATTTGCTCCAATATTTACAAATTATAAAAAAACAGTAATTATTCACACAATGACCTGTTCGCTGAGTAGAAATGACCTAAATAAAGTATCCGCATGAAGGTTTGCTCATTGTGTACTCACGCCGAAATTCTGCTCCGACTACACAGCTCCTTTCAGAGCAGCCAATAATATTTATGAGTTAAAAATATTTCTTGAAATCAAATGTATGTCATATAATATATTATTATTTTTTTTTACTATACACAAATATAAAGTTTTAACCCATGGATTAGGCTGTCTACTTTCTCATGAACCTCGCCAACTGAGACTACACTTTTCTGAAAAATCATAAAAAAAGGATTTGAAATTACTGATTTCTTTAGAACTTCATTATATTTCTTTCTCGATTTCGGAAGCAACACCATGAAAGCAAAATGTGTAATTTTTCCCAGTTTTGATTTAAAGAATAAATCACAATACAATGGTCAGAATACATAAACATAACGGTAAATTTGAAGTGTGTCAAACTGAAATAAAAGTAAAAGAGTTATAGGCAAACAGAAGGAAAATAGAAGTTATTCGTGTTGTGAGCGCTCTCGTTTCATTTCAAAATCATAAAATGCAACGTTCATACTTGCAAACAATAAAGCAAGATTTAACCAGCAAAAATCCATAGTTTTTATTTTTATTTAAAAATTAAAATAGTTATCGTTATTCCTATTAACTATATTACCAAGGTTACTGATATTTTACCTTAAGCCAGCATTCTTAGTGATACAAACAATTCAAACAACTGGGGATTCAAACAATTCATACGGCATTTTTTATGAACTGTTCTTAATTAAAATATCTCTGAAAATTTTTATGTGGGTTACTGTCATTTTTAACATCACTAACAGCAAATTTTACGCTGCGGACAATATTTTGCCCACCGTTGAAACAAATTCTAGAAAGGTAATCGAGGTTTTATACATATGCGTTTACTGATTTCATGTTTGTAGTAATTTGCAATATAGAAAGGTAAACATCTTCAACTTGTATACAGCGAACTGTACATAATATCAAATTCCTGTGTAGTCACACCAGGGATATATACTAGAATTTATTAATTAAAAAACATATCTATGGAGAAACATGGACTATGTTTCCAACTGCTTCCTTTCACCATTAATTATTTTTGGTTAACGTGCCAGATAAGAACTGTCTTTTGACACCTTCCTTTAGAGTAGCCATGTTAAGAATTAATTCAACATCCCAAAAAGTTCAAACGTTTCCACCAAACATCTAACCTAATTACAGAAGAAGACAGTTTAGCAACCTGGTTACCACGACGTCCTCACACACTCGTAACTTCCCTCTTGCAACTGCTTCGTGTCACTGCATGTTTGACATGAGTTCTGAACGAGCAGGCCAATCTCTTTATGCTGATCTGTTCTGTAATTGGCATTCACATCTTCACAGGGGCTTATTGAGATAGCGTATAGATGAACGCCAGGCATGGCTGGAGATAGTAATACAAACATCGAGGTTCACACCAAATCATTGAAGAAACGTCGAGGTTTTACTCGATATATCTGGCGTTTTAACAAATATTTTTTTACTGAATGTTGAATTAGTAAGCTTCACTGGTATATTGAACATAATTTTATAATTTTACAAATCTATCATTGATGCAGACCGAAAAGCGAAGAAGATTGTTCAGTTTGTTTGCAAAAAAAATAAAAAAAAAAAAAAAAAAAAGGTTGACACTGATGCATCGAAGAAGCATTGAGATGACCACCAAAACATCGAACATATTAACAAATATTATTAGTTAATGGATGTTATTCGTGACTAATCACTGTGATATTGAAAAGAGATTTTATTGATCTATTAAGCCCAGTACTGTTCCCTACTTTCATGTGGGGGAGTGTTCGTGCTCTGACAACCCCAAGTGGTAGGATTGCGGTAGTCTAGCTAACTGTACGAACTACCCAGATGGATAGGTCTTCGAGGGGTGTTAGCCAGCCTAAGAAAAATACCATGGGAGAGGGCAGCAGCACACACCATTTCTGTAAGGAGCTGAAAAAAAATGGTATCGCCAGTCTCAAGATCAGATCTAGCGGCAATGACATAGTGTCAGTAATGGCCATGGTACTGTGAAGTGGAAAGTAACGGGAACCCACCACTTTATTTTCACAAATTTTTCTTGCATGGAACTCAAAACAAAGGAAAATAAGCATAGGGAATTATGCTTTTCTGTTTACAGTAGGGATGTCCCGGTAGGAGAAAATTGATGTTCTTGGAATTAGCGAAGTAAGATTGCTAAGTAACAGAAATTTCTGACCGGACACTGCAAAATTATACAAGAATCAGTTCAAACGTTTTGTATAATATTTGGTTATCTCTAAAAAAACGAATTTATTTCACAACAAACCTTTACAGGTTTTAGATGTAATTTCCATTTTTCTTTATGACAGCTTCCCAACGTTTGGGTAAATTTTGTATTCCAGTCAGGGCACCTCCATTGTTGAGACGTCGGATTTCGCCGGTCACTTCATTCGAAACATCCGGAATCGTTTGCCGCGGATTGGTGTCTTTAGTTGTGGGAACTTTTCAACATCTGGTAAGCTCATGTCAGGACTTTCGGCTGTATCAAAAATTCTGTCTAAATACTCCAAAACCACAAAACCTACTGCTTTCTGTCTCGTACCGCTGAAGCAATTCTTCTACATTCCCTTTGTGAACTCCTTCTTTCCACTCAGATTATGTGGAACCCGGTTCGCAGCCGCTTTTCTCTTCTGTAATTTTTCAGTTAGGATTCGGAAAACGAAGTCGTTAACATGTTCGCTTGATATGCAATCTCTTCCCATATTTTCCATCGATCTTCTTTCAAAATGCTGTTGCCGATAACCACAGCAGTGTCGTCTCTTGCATCTGATGTCGGTCCGCTTCTTCCGTCGTTTTCAATGCTTTCCGGACTTTGGCGGAAACGTGAAGCCTACTGCGGCACTCTGTTATTATCCACTACACTGACCCTATAAAATTAACACAAAACGTTATAAATTTTGGTAAATGTTTTTCCTCGCAAAATTTCAATTTTACTGTAGGATCACTTGTCGCTGCGTGAGATCTGACTTGACTCACTTCTTTTCGCCATTGCTATGCAGCATTTTTTGAAACAAAAACAAATTACCCAGCAAATGCAGACACACGTTTGGATACTGAAGTCTGATTTACAAATGGCGCAAAGATTGGAGCGGTTGAATCTGTTAGAAATTATTATTAGAAATATGACTGTCAGAGTTTTTCGAACCAGACGCCTCAGCGAACATTTAACAGAATTGCAGGTGGCGCTGCTCGATACGTTTTTAGTTGTTTACTCTAGCGAGCGTTGCCTGAGAAAAAAAAAGAAGATCCCCTTCTGCTGCTCACGTCGGTTAGTAATCTACGTGGTTGATCTTTGACTGAACAACAACAATGTCGGTGATATGTAGAGGGTGTGCGTCTTGGAATAGTGGATTATTAGCTTTTTGTGGAGATGTACAATAAATATTAGTGTGTTGTCTTTGAAGCATTTATATGTGTGGAATCCCCTTTTTCTCTGTGTGATTACTAAGGATAGATCTTCCTGCAGCTGGTAAGTGGCTTATTGCGTTACTTAAAAGAATAATAGATTTTAATTGTTCAGAAATATTTAACAATCGTGATTATGAGACTGAAATCTCACTGCTGTCAGGAAGATTAAAAGCAAAGTTCGTCAAATTCATCAAGCACTTGAGTCGAGTGGATTGAAAGCGTATTTGTTACTGCGTAGTTCCTCATTCGAGAATCGAAAGCGGAACAAAATGGCTTCATTCATAGGAAGCGGCATGTACAGTATAACAAAGTGAGATAATTTTAATTATCAAATTTGGAAAGTAAGAATGGAAATGATTCTTATTAAAGGTAATTTATTGGAAGGTTGTTTCAGAGCCAATTCCAGAAGAAAAAGAGTGATGCATGGTTGAGAAATGACGAACTGGCTAAAGCTACAATAACACTTTGCGTGTCTGATGATCAAATTATTCACGTACGCGATAAGAGAACAAGTTCCGAAATGTTGAATGCTTTGAAAATGGTTTACGAAAGAGAAAGTTTGAGTAGTAAATTGTATTTGCTTAGAAAACTGTATAGTTTACGTTTTCAAGAAAATGGACCAACTATGCAAGAGTATGTAAATAAAATGCTGGAAATAGTTCACAAGCTTAAAGCACAAGCAGAAGAATTCAAAGACACACATTTGGGGGCTATCTTGCTAAATAGTTTACCAAGTACCTATGAAAATTTAGTTACTGCATTAGAAGCAAGACAGGAAGAAGATTTACCACTTGAGTTTATCAAATGTAAAGTGATAGATGAATCTAATAGAAGGAAAGAAAACTCACAGGCACACACCGATCACACAACTGTTTTAAAAACAAGTTATAAAAAGAAAAATTACAGCTCCAAACAAGAAAGATTTCGCACTTTTTGTAAAAGAAAGAGTCATGTCAAAGATGACTGTTGGCATTACAAAAGGATGAGATGTGTTCCCGTATGCTTGGAGTGTTGTTCCATGATGCTCACATTCCTATTGATATCGTGATGATACTAGTGTATTGCTTCGCCACAGAATTTTTCTACAATACGGCAATCGAAGAATCGTCATAGGGTGAAGTTACCTGATCCAGTGAGACACTTAAAGACTATTACCAGCGTTATAGATAACTAATTTGCGTCACGTCAAACGCAAACTATTAGATGGAAATCAGGAATTTATTTGACAGACCGTGTTTTAGAATATTTATGTTCATGTATACTTGTAAAGGGATGTAAGGTCAGGTGATGCGTAACATCACAGCCTCTCCTTGACAAATGTCAACCCCGCCTTCTCGTGGTGCATCCTGTTCCCACTAAAGGGGCTCTGACGACCGCCAATAGCGGTATAACTATACCATCGGGATCAGAGGAAATGCTATCCCACACTCACCAACCCGCTTGGCCAGCGTGGTGAGTTATGGCCAAACACCTCCAAAATGACTCTACAACTTAAATCTTGGCCCTCAGTCTCCGGCAGCTGGAATGTACCTGGCCAAGGCAGCGGCCAGTGCGACATGAAGGCAGAGGGTGCTAAGAATCCCCGGAGGACCGGACTAGGCTGCCATTTGATGCTGACCTTGGCTACCTATAACGGACGCTCCCTATCTTCTGATTCAAGGCTTCTTGAATTGGAAGAGGAACTACAAAGGATCAAGTGGGACATCGTCGGGCTAAGTGAGGTAAGGAGAAAAGGAGAAGATCTCATTGAACTGAAAAGTGGACATCTCTTCTATTATCGTGGGACAGATACTGGCAGAACTAGTGGTGTTGGATTTATAATAAACAAGAAACTGAAGGATAAAGTGGTAGAAGTTGAAAGTTCCTCTGACAGAGCTGCACGACTCGTTATCCAACTATCGAGAAGATACCAGGCTCAGATTATTCAAACTTATGCACCCACCACAAGTCATCCTGAAGAAGAAATTGAAGAATTTTATGAGGAAATTCGTCATCTAAATAATAAAGGTAAGCAGCACTTGAAGATAATTATGGGAGATTTCAATGCAAAAATAGGGCAACGGCAACAGAATGAAACTTCAGTAGGTAAATTCGGTCACGGCAACAGAAACCAGCGTGGAAATACTCTCGTTGAGTTTGCAGAGGCAGAAGGGTTTTTCATCTTGAACTCCTTTTTCAAGAAAAAGCCACACAGGAAATGGACATGGAGACATCCAATTGGGACGACAAGTGAAATTGATTTTATTATGTGTAACAAAAAATTCGTCATCGAAGACTGCAGTGTGCTGAACAAGTTCAACACAGGTAGTGACCATAGATTGGTGAGATGTAAGATGCACCTCAACACTAAACTGGAACGTGGCAAGCTCATAAGACAAACAAAATGTATTGACATAACCAACCTTAAAAAACACCATAATACTTTCAAGTTGGAACTGAAGAACAGATTCTCTGCTTTAGAAGGCCTAACATCGGAAGAAGTGGATATTTCGGAAGTTAACAGAAAAGTAACCAAAGCTCTAATGGAAACAGCAACAAAATTAGCTGGGTCTAAGAACAAGTTGCATGTGAACAAATTATCAGGAAAAACCAAAATGTTGATGCAAAAAAGAAGAGAGATGAGGACAACTAAAGTAGATGTGACTTCCAAAGTGGAATATATAGAGCTATGCAAGACAACACGAAAAAGTATCACTGAAGACGTAAGGAAATTCAACTGTGAGCTAGTGAGGAAAGCAATTGAAAACAACCAAAGCCTTAAGATAGCAAAGGGACATCTCAGTAAGGGAAGAAAACAGATTATGGCTCTGAGAAAAGATGATGGTTCTATAACAAGAAATAGAGGCGAAATTTTGACAAGAGTGAATGATTTCTACTCCAAATTATATGAAAGGGATGATACATGTACTCCAGACATCATGAAAGGTACCAGAGTTCTTCCAGTCCTCCCAGCAGAAGTTGCTCATGCAATCAAGAACATGAAGCGAGGGAAAGCTCCAGGAGAAGATGGAATTACTATAGACATCATACAAGAAGCAAGTGGAGAAATTGAAACAGTACTCGCCCAAATTTTCACTCGATGCCTTAATGAAGGGAAGATTCCTGAGGATTGGAACAATGCTACAATGATCCTGCTACATAAAAAAGGTGACATTGAGGATCTCAGGAACTACAGACCTATCAGCCTCCTATCAGTGGTTTATAAAATCTTCACTAAAGTTCTTTCACACCGCTTGAAGGTAACACTGGACATGGCTCAACCGAGAGAACAAGCTGGATTCAGGAGTGGCTACAGCACAATAGATCATATCCACGTACTGAGAGAACTGATTGAAAGAGCGAGGGAATATGAACTTCCATTGTGCATGGCTTTTATCGATTATGAAAAAGCCTTTGATTCGGTGAAACCATCAGCAGTTACCACGGCTCTGAAATCCTGCGGTATTGAAGATGCATACATTAATATTATTAATAACATCTATGAAAATGCAAGTGCAAAGATTCGGCTGTTTGAAAATACAACACACATAAAAATTGGAAAGGGAGTGAGACAAGGTGACACCATATCTCCGAAGCTCTTTAATGCCACATTGGAAAATGTCTTTCAATCACTGAACTGGGAAAACAAAGGGATAAAGATTAATGGAGATTATCTAACCCACCTTCGTTTTGCTGATGACGTAGTCATTTTTGCAACTACCCCATCAGAGCTGCAGAGTATGATCCAGGAACTTGCTGACAAGAGTAAAGAAGTGGGATTAAAAATGAACTTTCAGAAGACAAAGGTGATGTTCAATGCTTTTACAAGAAATGAAGATTTATCGATTGATGGAGAAAAACTGGAGATAACAGATACATATGTTTATCTTGGACAGCAGATATCAAGTGAGGGTCACATTGATGAAGAAATTAATCGGCGTACAAGACTTGCCTGGAGAGCTTTTGGAAGAAACAGCATAATTTTCAAGAGCAATATGCCATTATGTCTTAAAAGAAAAGTGTTTGATCAATGCATCCTTCCAGTGCTTACGTATGGTGCAGAGACGTGGACCTTAACTAAAAGAGACATACAAAGGCTGCAGACAACTCAAAGAAGCATGGAGAGGTGCATGCTTGGTATAACCAGGAGAGATAAGAAGAGGAACTCGTGGATCCGAAAAATGACGAGAGTGGAAGACATCATGATCAGAGTTAAATCCCTGAAATGGCAATGGGCTGGACATACTGCCAGAAGGACAGACCATAGATGGACAGCCGAAATTTTAGATTGGATTCCAAGGGACAGGAAAAGACCCAGAAAAAGACCACATGGGAGATGGGTGGATGAAATTCGTAAATATGCGGGAGTGACATGGAGGAGACTGGCACAAGACAGACCGTTGTGGAGGAAACTTGGGGAGACCTTCGTCCAGCAGTGGATTGATAATGGTTGACAATGATGATGATGATGATGATGATACTTGTAAAGTGGATCCATGATGCTCATATTCCTCTTGATAACGTGGTGATTGTAGTGCATTTTCGCCAAAGGTTTGTTCTACACCTAAGCAATTGAGGAATCGTCATAGGGTGAAGTTACCAGGTCCACTGAGACAGTTAGGGACTAGTATCATTGTTATAGATCACTTGTTTGCGTCACTTCAACCGCAAACTAGTAGAGGGAAATCACAAATTTATTTGCCAGTCCATATTTTCTTAGTACTTATTTCCGACAGAATTGCCTTATTCGCAAAGAACACTGCTTCTAGTCGTTGATGATCATCAACAGACATTTCTGAACTGAAATGTAATCAATTGATTTGAAATTCACTTAATCAGTTGAATTATTTTGCCAAATAGGCACTATCCCATTCATGAGGGAAAAAACAAACTTTTTCATCATGAGATACACTCATTGTCATAAAAATTCGCGCACCAAGAAAGTGACGTCGAATTGAAATCATCTTTTACTAGTGAGATGGTGCACACAAAGGACAGAAGTGATTACAATATCACAGCAGCAGGATGATTACTCGCAGACATACGATACATATTCCGGTCAGCTTTAGTATCATGTCGGATCGCCTCGTAGTGGGATACATGCGGTAAAACGGTCCGACATGGAGTCAAAGAGATGCCGTATGTTATCCTGGGACAGATTGGCCCACACTTTTAGAAACTGACGCTCTAAAGCACAAACACTGAGACAAAGAGAAAGCTGTCGTCTCATCTGGTTCCTCACATGCTCGATGGGCGAGAGCTCAGGCGATCTGGAAGGTCGCGGAAGCATTGAAGCATCACGTAGACAATCCTGTGTAACACGAACCGTGTGCGCACGGGGTCATCTTGTCGGAAAATGGTTCGGGGCGCCCAGCCAGGAAAGGCAGCACATAGGACAACAGGATCTCCTGTACGTAGTGCTGGGCTGTCGACGTCCCTCGGATCACTGTGAGGGAAGTCTGGCTGCATTATGTTTTGAAATATTAAAAGGTAATCATTTCTATCCTAGATAAATAGCATTTCCGGTCCATCTCTCCAAACACTACCCTACACTACGTATCCAACTCTGTCATGGATATAATTTCCTTATGATACATAAAACCTACGAACTTATTATTATAACAGACATCTCATTCATCTCTCTTAGCCAAATGATTTGGGGAGTTCTAAGTGGCAATACATTATCTCCAAAAAACAAAATATGACTCATATCCGCAGGTAACTAAGACGTAGTAGCCATTGAGAAGAGAAAGCCATGTCACATGTTTACAAATTTATGTGATGTCACGATGCAGATCATTTAAATTTTGCCCCACATTACTTCTGATCTCAAAACGAAATGTCATAACAAAATCGTCGGAAAGTATTGGTAACTATTAATTCTAATGGAACGTCGCCTATTAGATCCGAAACGCTTCGGAAAGGAAAAATCGGTGTCGAAATTTCGGATGTATCTCGCTGAATATTTCTCCCAATGCCGTATTATTCAGAAGCTTTTACGCATGCGTTAAGTCATAGACATCTGCCTCAACTGTTCCTTTTACCGCATCGGTAAACGTGAGTGTGAGGAAACAAAGCGTATGTGTCCAAATATCAGTAAGTCTCACTAAATCTTCTAAGTGAAGAATTTTTCTTTTCCCATTTGATAAAAAACATATTTAATTAAACAAAATACATACTTATATAAGAAACCAGCGTCCGTAGGTTAGCGCATTTTTTTTCTATACGATCATTTAATTATATGTTTTTTATGTAAAACTTTATTACAGTGGGAAATGCCGTTTCCCCGTTCCTTCTAGTACAGCGTAGTGCCATTTCCCCCTTCATTCTAGTACATTGCTGTTTTAATTTCGGAGTTATTTGTGTCAACAAAGAAAAAAGTTTGTTAATTATTTGTCTCCGTATTTTCACTTATTTCTGCTTACCCGTCCTCTATTCATTACCTCATCTTGCAAGAGTTCTGCTTCGCTGGCGAAACTGTGGTAGGATGCGCTGAGTTCTATTAATTCATCCAAGATAGTTCCGGGCGCGAATCCCGAGTCAAACATCGACTGTAGTTTTTTTTTCTTTTTTTAATTCAGTTGACATTAAATGTTCGTAAATAGTGTTTCACACGTTATGCAAGTTCAGCTATCGGGAGATTGCAAAAGGACGTTAACATAGTATTGGCAATTGGAGTCAAGTATAATAATAATAAGTATCTATACTTACAATATTCATAGTGGCTGTCGGGGCTTCATATGTGCGTCATCTAAGAATGTGAATTCTTTCAATTGTGAAGTTAAAATTCATGATATTGTAAAATCTGCACCAGATAAAATTAAACAAGATGAATTTTTTACAATGCAAAAAAATCCATTAACATCGATGAAATAAGAAACTGAATTAAAACCTTGTTGAATTTTTTAAAAACGAACTACAATCCTGAAGAGGAGACAATCTTGACCGCGAAGCACCCTGATACATAATGAAAACTGAAGATGAATTATACTTTTGCCAAAATCTCAAAAAATAAACAATCTTGAAAAAGAAAATACAAACATACAAATCTCCCGAATGCGAAGCACCAAACTAGTTTCTGCTAACATTTATCGACTGTAGGTTTCTTTTACACAATGGCTTACTCCCTTGGATGTAATTATTGTACTATTAAATTTCGGGACGTGCGCCTGAATTTTTAGGTCTTTGTGATGCTCACGGTAATCTTGAAATCCGTAAGAAAATCTTGTCCAGTTACACAGCCTTCTGACGAAATGCAGAACAGTCTGAAGTGTTCTTTTATGTTAAAATCTTCAAGCGCCTCCTTACTGCTTACATTAGGTATGCATCTCAAATTTGCTCTTGTCATTCTATTTCGCCAGGCAGGCATATGTCTCCATCGTCTTCTCGCAGAAAATTTGCCAGCAAATTTTAACTTAGGTGAGTGTGTTTGCTGAATAAATCCCCTATCAATGTAGGAGTTCAGTTCAAATGGGAATGTAACACTTGTAATTACAGTACGCAAAATAATACATTACTTCTAGTGCAGTTGAAGTCCTTTAAGTTAATAATTTTAATTTAATTTGTGATTTTCGGACTTAATGTGTGGGTAAGGTATACACTATTTCCGTTTCCACGTGTTCCAATGCGAATAGTTCGTTTCCGTACTGACGTGCTTTGTGACGACCTCTAAAGTGCTCCTGATTTTGCTTACATGTCATGATGTGATGTGTGGGAAATTTTATGTTTAGCAGCGAAACGCAAAGTCGAGAACTACTGAAGATAACTTGATGCTTGTTTCTTCCAATTAATATCCTCACTTCTGAAGTATCGTATAGCTTAATCTGTGAAAATCTTTGTTGATTAATTAGTGCTTCTAGGTATTCACTAAATTTTCAGGATTTGCCATTTTTTATCGGTTAATAGTATGTTTTGCTTCATCTATGATTTCCTTGTCATTATCTATGTTCGAAATGGAGCACAAAACAATGTGTCGCCTGGGTTTTTAACTTCAAGCATTTCCTACAGCTCAGGAATCTACACGCTACAGGATACGCAGTTTCAGGAAGTTCCAACAACTGAAAAATAATTCCGTTAGTTTGGTTAAATGCAGTATGTCTATTCACCGAAGGTAACGCTTTTTACAGAAGCACGCAACCTCAATGCAAAAATTGCATTCGAAAGTTTCTTTGTATGTAATTATATCATAGAAGAAATGTTATAATATGTCGAAACCTGTTTGCGTTTTAAAGAGTTTTTCACTAATACATCAACAATTTCCTTTCTCATGTTGCGAATCAGTTTCACCTTAGTTTTTAATAATTTACAGGATAGGATTACCGTATCTTCTTGTTTCTATTGATGCAATCAGAAATATCTGTTATAGACCTTTTTAAATATGAACTGATGTGTGATGTTAAGGTAAGAAAAAATTGCATGCACTATTATTCCTGAAAATTATTATATGTAAACATTTGAATCGTATAGAGATTTGATTCCTTTTCTTAATACAACAGCATTAGTAAGAAAGCACCAACAGGTGCTGTGACATTATTTTGTATACTTGCTGTTATTTCAGTGTAAGTAATGCTGTTCGCAACTCCCGGCAATCGCCCTACTGGAGTAACATGTTTCAACGAACATAAGATGGAGTTTGGCAGAAATATTTCTTGAGTTGGAAATGATTTAATCCTACATACTCCCTAGGTCCCTCGGAGCAACTTTAACTTATTTATTGAGATTAGACATTTATTCGAATGCCATCTTTTTATGCCTTGTTTACAAAGTAGAGCAAGAGAGTGTGACAACTTTACTGATCCTTCACCATCTATTTTTTACGTCAGCACGTTTTCATTATTTTGGGAGGTATGAGCAGTTAAGACGGTCATGGCCGAAATTTAGCTCTTTACCCTCTATGCCTTGTCTCGATATAATTTCTTCTGTACACGCTCTGTAGATTTTTACACATTAATGAGCAGCTCGAGGAATTTCGTCTGCATATCGTTCCTGATATATTTATTGAATTTTTCCCATTTTGCAAATCCATTGAAGACTTCATCTACATACAAGTTCGATCGTTATGGGAAGGCCGAATAATAATAATAATGAAAACAACTGAAAAAGAAGGACCTCTCTGTAAAAGAGTAGAACAAGTCCCAAAATCACTAAGCGATTTCGACGACTTATGTTCAAAAGAAGTGTGACCCCCCATCGGGTCAGCCGATTCAAAGGAGGGGGTGAGTCATTTTTCTGAGTGAAATATTTTGTAGCAGTTTCTTCAATCGCAAGTTTTAGTAACCATTTCCAGGAGATTTTCTACAGAAATTTTTTTTTTGATTTTGCCAGATATATATTACATCGTGTGCTACTGCTCTCCGAAACTAAGTTTCTCATTTGAGGCAAAATACTTGGCATTCCATTACTATTGGAGTTTAGTTTGTTCTATAAATGCGAGACGGCACCAGTGTGGATATGATTCTAAAGACGACCTCTAAGATATGGATGTCTCTCTATTGCACTGGAGATTTTGAGAAGCGTCACGACATGCAACTTTCTGCAAACACTTTTGATTTTTAAAAATTTAAGCACATGACCGAACACGAAAAAAACGCTTTAATGTTTGTAACTTTACCGTCAAATTTCTTAAATGCTTCTTTCTGAAGATCACGTTACACTCTGGCTCTCGAAAACTGGACACAGCGAAAAAACTGAAGTAACCAAATTGAATTACAAGAGATGCACAGTAATACAGACTGTCATTAAGCACACCGAGAAGCCCAAACATTCTGACCACCTGCATAGTATTACGTTGATCCTCTACGTGCCGCTAAAACAGCTCTTTCGTGAAGGTTAGAGTCTATGGGATGGCTAAAGATGTCTTGTGATACCTCGTACTAACACGTTACCAGCAGGTCCTTTAACTCTTGTTCATAACATTTTTCAACCACCGCAGATCGGATTTACTGATCCAACAAAATCAAACGAGAGGTTCTTGATTAGACTGATACTTGGGGAATTCGGGAACGTGTGCTATATTTCAAAGTTTTCCTAATGTTCCGCTAACCATTCCCGAACAATCCGAGCAGTGTGGTATTGCAGATTATCTGCTGAAAGAAGACAAAAATAGAGGGAAATACTCTGGCTACGAAATAATGTACCTGGTAATCAATGATATCCACCTAAGTGGTAGAAGTGATTCTCTCGTGCGCATAATTGACCGGAAGCAGGATGTTTCAGCAGAACATTGCTTAAACCATTACACTTTCTTCACAGATGTTATTTTATCCGGGGGTGTACCCCGGTGCCAACGCTTTCCTACGAAGTTGACGTACTTGATGCATCTGGACCAAGGTGTAACTAGAAACGAAATTGATCTGACCAACGACCTTCTTCATAATGTTCAAAGTCCAGTTTTGTGGCTCGCGTGCCTTTTGGAGGTGTTTTCAATGATGAACTGAGTTTAGCATGGGCAATCGCAGCTTTCTGCATCTACGCAGCCCAATTTGCAGCAGGATTCGATTTACTGTGTATTGTGACATTCCTCCTGTCACCAGCATTAACATTAGTAGCAGATTGTTCCACAGTATCCTCTCTATTAGTTCTTAGCGTATGGGGTAACCTTCCTTCACTTTTAGCATCAAGGCGTAGTAGTAGGCCTACGCCGTGACGGCGGTTCGTAGTTTTTCCCTATTCGGAAGACTTTTTGGCGGTACTAACCACTGCGGAGCGTTAGCTCCTTTAAATTTTACGGTCTCGGAAGTACTCCGAATCAGGTGTCTAGCCTTTGCAATTTAACCTTTGCCAAACTCGCCGAAAGTTGAAGCCCCTTTTCAGGCTTCAGGTAAAGTCAACCGCCGCAATTTCAGAATTCGGGCGCCTGAGAATCAACATTCCTTCCTGGAACATGTCCGGGTTAGTCCTAACGTGAATATGTGGTGTGTCTTTATGGCTGATAATGTGATCCGATTTCTTTTGTAGAATACGCAGACACACTAAAAATTTATTCAGATATTATTCCAATTTCTGTTATCCGCCGAACTAGCCATTTTTATATTAAAATCGTTTGAGAACAACATGGTGTACCCCCACACTGAGGTAGGGTTGTTCGAATTTTTTTGAATGAGGAATTTCCAAATAGGTGGATTGGATGAGATGGACGCATCCGATTGCCTCCTTCCTTTCCAGTTATCGCGTCTCTAGACTTCTCCTTGCGGGCATATGTGAAAGACCAATTTATTCATTCGAAGTGCAAATCTTTGACTTAGCCCCGGTGGCTCAGTGGCCTAAGCGATGGACACTGATCATTCGTCCGTAAGGGGTATGTGTACGAATCCCGGAGAGGCATGGATAATGTGTTTGTCTTATGGCACTGGCTCTCTCCCTTCTCTGGAACCAGTGCCCCTAAATTATGGACGGGCGACTGCTGTCCTGAATAGATTCCTAATACATTTTTAAAATGTGTCAAGGACTTTTCACGCATTTAGAATTGTATGTATGTAGTTACAAAAAACTTTTATCCTTCATAGTTCTGCAGATTTCGTGCATGAACACAAATAAAAAATACCAATTAATGGTGTTAAATGGTACATTTACTTTCTATCCATCGTAGTTAACGCGATTTATTAAGCAAACGGCTATAGGTTTCCCGAACTAGTACCCAATGCATTCAGAGGATACGTGGTGAATTTTGATTCTTTTTTCAAAATTAATCAGAGCAATCAGAGTTTCTTCGTCTGCATACTGTTTGAACAGTCAAGATTTTTAGTCAGTGCTAAAAATCTTGAAAAAATCTTGCTGTGAAAACAGCTTCATGGAAAATATTTTCCTAAAAGATCTACTACAAGGTCCTCGAGATTTCGAGAGAGTATTTTGTAAGAATTCTACTCATATTTTGATACTTTAATACAATTGGTTTGTTTTCAACTTAGATTCGTTTTATTTTTGTTAGAAGAAATAATCCCGTTCATGTTCCAGCAAGTTAATTTGGAGAACTGTTTTGCACCTTTCTTCAAATTATTGGTATATGCAACTTGGGTGGATTGTGGCTGTCCTGCATAATTCTCTATAACTGGAAAATCAGTTTTAAATGAAACTGTAACGCAATTTCTGCATTTGCGGAGGGTAATAGTAACAACTTTTGCTACCAAAATGCAAACAATTATGATCGAAAAAACATACTTCAGGATAGCATACACTTAGAAATCATATGTTTCTAAAATAAGAAATGCTTTTTGTCACTACTTAATAATGCGATATCAGTTTTAAATTACTGTCTCATGAATGAATTCCTGAACAAAAATCAGGATGTCCGGAGCATTTTTAAAACAGTTTGAACAAAATCGAATATACCAAAGGCACAATCTACTTAATCATAATTGCGATTTTTTCAGTCAATGTAAAATGGCCACAAAGCAAATATGTTTCGCAAATTTTTATTCCCATGTAAAGAAGAGCGCCTTTCTGCAACTCCTACGTCACAAATACATAAATGGTATTCATGTAATGTTATTTTCGTACTCTCATTCACAATTACTCTACCATGATGCACACTGAATAGTGCTCTTTCATGAAACAAACGAAATGTTAGGTAACTCTTCAACATGATATGATGCATTATCTTTTCTTTCATATGAAGTGTATGTAATACGAGATGATAGACTGCTTCGCTGGACGACAAGTGTTGAACACTGTCAACACGTGTTAAATATCGATTTTCAAAATACGTTAGAATAAGAATAGAAAATATTTCGCTTTTTTTCGTATGAACGATCCAACTTTTTTTGTTCAAATTTACCGTTTGCCCTAATATATTTTTTAAAGTTGCGGCATCTTAAAAAATAATTTCACTGATCCTATTATGTTATTCGTTCTAGCAATAGGACAAAAATGATACGAAGTGCCTTAAATACGTGTGTGGGTGATTAATAACTTACACATTTTCTTAAACAATGGTTACCATATCACGATTAAAGAGCTTTCGTCAATACGGTTAAACAAAAGGTTGCCATCCATTTATCTCTTTCTTCCAACAAACACATTTAGCAGGAAGCGTTACACACAACAAATTTCTGAACATTAAGCAATCGGAAAAATTTTCCATCATTTCTTAACATTAATTATTTTTGCAAGAAAAAACTAATCTTAAACAAACAAATATGTGAAGTGGGGTTGCATTCGTTTTTTCTCAATTTGCAAATAAAATCTATGAACAGTTATACTTTTCGTTACCTGAATTAATAACCCTTTTTATTTAGATTTGCGCATACACTAATTGCAAATAAAATCCGCGCACCAAGATGGAAGCCTATGATTCAAATCAGTTTTCAGTAGTGAGATGGTACATACCGAGGAACGAAGTGTTTAAAACATCGCAACATCAGAACGATTTGCCGTAAACGTATGGTACACATTCGGGCCAGCGTTAGTACCGCGTCAAGCCGCCTCGTGCTCGGATGCATGCGGTGAGACGGTCCGGCATGGGGTCAAAGTGACGACGTATGTTATTCTGGGGCAGAGTGGCCCACACTTCTTGCACCTGACGCTCTAAATCACGAAAACTCTGACATGGAGAAAGCTAGCGTCACATCTGGACCCACACATGCTTCATGGGCGAGAGATCAGGCGAGCAGGCAACACAATGAAGCATCGAAGCATGACGTAGACAGTGCTAGGAAACCCGAGACGTGTGCGGGCAGGCGTCATCTAGTTGGAAAATGGCTCCAAACCGCCCCGGCAGGACTGGCAGCACATGGGGCTGTACAGTGAGGTTGGGATTGTAGTGCTCACCAGCGGTCCTCTACACTCTGACATGGTGTTCGTTCGTTCAAATACAGAAGCGGGATTCCTCGCAAAACACTGTACGTCCCCAGTCCGTACCATTCCACGTTACTCGCCGCTGATCCACTGTAGTCGTCACCGACGATGGTCAGGTGTTAATAGCAGAAAACGTAATGGCCGACGAGAGTGCAATTCGCACCTTTCAAGCGTCTGAAAACTGCTCTGATGGTCACAGGAATCCTTTTCACATCCGTCGCATGCCTCTAGATATTGGAGAAGAACATCGTTGCATCTGTGCGTGCCGCTCTTACGATCCCACTGTATTCTCTGCTGGTGCTGTGCCTGGGTAGTCGAGAACCAGTCCGCTTTGTCTGGGGGCATTTCCCAGCCCATTGCTCCCAACATGATCACATCGTACCGTCCAACCGGCCCAAATGGGTGCCAATTGATCGCGCCGGGCGACCTGCCTCTCTCATTCGGACGTTACCGCTTCGTCGAAACTCCGTCAGTTGTCTGTACGCATATCTACGGCGGCTTCTCGGCATGTCTATTGCTCAGTGATCTTACCTATTTCTTACCATGCACTTCGGCACGAATGTGGTGTCCCCTACGTGGCGCCTTGTACGCCCCAAGAAGTGCGATTGCAGCGCCGGTCTGGGACGCGTGGGGATGCGGAATGGCACGAAACTTTAATAGTTTGCGCTCTGTCCTCCTCGTAACTATTCGCCGAAATTTGCGTTAATCGCACGATCTTGGGGGGGGCGTAATTTTATGATAGTGGGTGTACATGGCTTATGCCATTGTTACTATAACCTTAATTGTTTTCTTTTATTTAAAAACACTTATTTTTCGCTTACAGTTCAAAAACGTTTACTGACTCGATTATTTGCTCCAGATTGTAGTATATCCTTAGTTCTCTGATTTAACATTTGAAAGCTTTAAAAGCCTTCCAGTGGAATAAAGGAAATTTATATTTACACGCTGCTCCTTTGAGCAGGTGTGGTCGAAGTCCAGAAAACCCCACAAAGTCAGACACCCGTTATCATTTTATTCGGTGACTTTAATTTTAGATACCACCAGAAAACACAGAAAAAGAAAAATTGATACAGAATTCCAGTAATGCATGAATGCATTTTTTGTCTCAGGTTCAATTTGCTAATGAAAGTTTAACTTTGATCCAAATTTTGAGGAATGACCTCGTTATTATCAGATATTGCTTTGCCAAAGTCTTTCAGCTAATATTTTTCGTCTGTTGCTATCATTAGAACTCTTGACGTATTTTGCAATAAGGGTACACTCATTATGAATGTTACAGTTCTTAGTAAATATGTGGTGCATATAAACACGCTTTTTTTTGCTATATTTTTTTAATTTCTATGAGAGAACAGTATTTTTTTTGAAAATTTACTTAAATGAAAGTAATGTATTAATCATTTTTCCTTCTTTTTTTTCATTGACTCTAATTGCAAAAAGTAAGGTGTCCCACTTATACCGCACATTTTGCCGGCTTTTGATTACATCCCAATGTTTACTGGGACAAAACTTGAGACGTTTTCCAGAGAACAATGGTTTTTTCAGGGGGGGTCAAATTACTGGTTGTACCTTGAATGTTTCCCAATTTCTCTGACTTTAGACTGCTACGGAATACTAGAAAATACTTTTGGTTTATTTAAAGAACGTCCTTAAATAATGAAATTGAATCAGTGTGATTTTACAAGGTTCAGCAGGTGTAAAAAACAGAGTTGTTTATCTTCGAGTGTGGCACCAAATGTGGCGATAAGTTCGTGTGACAACACTTCCATCTTTTGTGGAATAAAGCAGTTCTGCAGGTTTTTCCACTGGTGGGCATACGGATGGGGTATTATATTATCATGTCTGGCGCGCCAAACCGATATCATCTTAATGTAGTACGATTGCGGAAATTTGGAAACTGTTGAGTTATATGAAAACAAGGGATATCGTTAAAGAGGGCAGTGAAACTGAATAACGTTAGCAGGGCAATAGACGGGGAAAAAGAAGTGACGAGCGTAAAAAAATAAGTTTTACGACGGACTACAGGGTGAATTTTTCATACACAAATAAAGTATAAATAGATTTTTTCGCTCTGACATAAATAATATACGACATACAACTGTTAACCTTGCAGACGGGTGAAATGAAACTGTCTATTATTTACAGAATTTTTGATTCACAATCAAGCAGCATGTTCAGAATAAAGAGACTGTCGACGAAAAGAAAATCCAGAAACTTAGCGTCAAAAATATTTCCGAAAGCTTACTCATGCTTGGGTCAAAAATTGTATTGAAAAACGTTATGCAGAAGAAGCTCAGAGTGAAATTGATAGCTTTTTATTCTGGCAAAACCATTACTAAGTATGTGAAATATGTGCTACGTGGAACTGATGTGTGCCTTAGAAATACCAGATCTTCTTTTTCCCTCAAGTCGGTCAGTCAGCAGATATGAAAAGTAAAACACAACTCTTCGTTACACACAATGTCAGTTGCAAAATGACATCAATAAACACAAATACTACTTCTGTAAACAACTACTAAAAAACGAAAGGATAAAGAGTTTTAAAATCCTTTTTTCTACATGTAGATTGTTTACAATTTTTGTTGTGGATGTGTATGTTGGAATTTCGGAGATCGATCAATTCAACACAATCTTTGCTAAGTATGTCCAATAAAATAGCCTTAGTGTCAAATCAATGCGCTGCTTCTTCCGTGAGGAATTTCTTGTTTTAAAACGTGTTGAAGAATAATTTAAGAAATGAAATCTTGAAGTTTCTGGGCACATTAGGGATTTTATAAATCATCGCCCATTTAAATCAGTATGTTCGGCAAAATCGTTATGTAGATATATAAAGCAACGAACAACTACTTTTGCCACCGTGAGCAGACAAGTTTAAACTGCGAATATCTTTTTCAACACGTGTTTTTGTGCTCTGAGCAGGAGCGCTGCCTGTCTCCTCATCAAAATAATAAACGTCGTTTGAACTTTATTGAATATTCAAATGCTTGTGAAAGTATTCAAACATGTTGAATATTCAAATTTCGTACCATAGTTTGAACGTAGTAAAGTTTTTCCAAATGTCTATTTCCAAATTGGAGAAAGAATTTTCCACTACGAAAAGTATTAAAACTTGGTGTCTGTATCGTACGGAAACAACATTCAACAGACTACTGAGAATATCACCAGAAGGTTCAGACTCGAACCGCTTAACACCAGTAAATGTTACTGACATATTCCTTTCCAAATCGTCACGACATCCGAACATTTACCATATGGTTCGTGCCCATTGGAGAAGCATAAAACTATTAAAAATGTGCATGATAAGCCACTTTGTGATTTTGATTAAAGTACTTTTTAAATACATGCTGTCCCACTCGCTACTGTGACGTGCATGCACCGCTGAACGCACACGAGATAAAGGCAGATAGCAGCGAGAGCATACCTCCGGGTAGCTCAGTTGGGAGAGCGGCTTACACCGGAGTGGGGGATCCGGTTTCAACGCCCGGCTGGTACAAAAATAACGGAGAAATTACTTCGCTGCATTATCGCCCGAACTTTAAGAATGACCTGGCCGTTAAAGTTCGCGCAATGGTGTGAAGTTCTTTCCACACCGAGAGACATGAAAAACAAGAGAATCCCTTCTTCAGCGCTTCGAAAAATAAATGGATTTCTCTAATGTACGTTCTTCAGCAGATGAGTGCCTACAGCGATACAAGGCCCCGGCTGACACGTGCGCATGCCCTCGGCTCTCTTTCTAGAAGAGGGGATGTGACGCGCCTGCACCACAGGACGCACATGAGATAAAGACAGATAGCAGCGAGGGCTTACGTCCACGTAGCTCAGCTTTTGAGAGCGACTTGCTCCGGAGTGTGAGGACCACGGCTTCGATGTCCGGCGTGGACAAAGGTGATGGAAAAATTTACTTCGTCATTCAACTTTGCCTCAGTTTTTACTAATAATATTGTGAATATTTAAAGTAATTCAATAATATTTGGTACGAATATACCCTCACCCATGAAAAGCGCAACCTTATCATAAAAGACGTTGAAAGTGTCCGGCATGTGCATCAAGACAGGCTTGAACACGAGATTCTATATTTCCGAAAGTTCGCGCCAGTTTGTCAAGCATAAACGCTGCCACTGCCTCGAAGGTGTACTGCAACGCCGTTAGCGCGCTCGTTTTGATCTGTGACGTCGCGCATGTCCGGTTCGGTATTACCTGCAGTTAGTTCAGCTGTTTGTTTGTCGCGAGACTGATCGTATACGTTAAAGATATCCTGTTTGTCAACCCTACCCGAGCGTGTGGTGTGTTCGTATTTATTGGAGATAAAATCGATAAAGTAAACAGTGTGAATTTCGTAGGAAATATGGATGTCGGACAGGTACAAGTAAAACGTGTATTCTTCAACTGATTAAGAAGTTGGAATTGTGTCAGGTTCTTAACCATCCATACATCACATGTGAGTATGTGTAAAATAAGTTCATTCCTTGGAGATCGCGTGAGTTCTAAAGGAATGTGGCCACTTCGATGACCGGACATATCACCGTGGAATTTCCTTTTCTCTGGTGGTATCTCAAATAAGTGGTCTTTCATAACAAGTCAACAGCCCTTCAGACATTGAAGATCATTTTCGATGCAGTGGCAGCGATTACGCCGGAACAACTTGATTATCTGGTTCAAGCCTTTCTCGATACACAGGGTGAATTTTTCAACATTTCTTATGATGTAGTCCTTTTTTCCATGTATGAAATTATGTTCTTACCAAATATCATTCAATTACTGCATTTATTCACGATGCTATTAATATAATCTTGGTGAAGTAACGAGTGTGACACCATGTGTTTGAAATATATTTCCCTAGTAACTTGATTATCATTATTTACTGATTTCAACTGAATATATTGATTTATATTTAAAGGTTTGGTTAATTAAAAAATCCATTATATTTAGATCTAATTTTACGTGACACGGTGCGTTCGCGTGTTGAAAGATGGCAGTGTAGTCTGGGAAAATATTCTGCAGATGTGGATGGAGAAATTTGGCTAATGAGTCCTTGTAGCCTTAAAATGTAGATAAAATGTAGCTGAGGAAGAGGAAAAAATACGCTGCATTTCTAACAGCAATTCGAGGCAGACGATAGTTTTCTTTCGTGAATCCTGAAATTTTCACGCTACGCGAGATTGAGTTTCTGCTGCCGTTTCTGCTATAGTTTTTATGCTTAGAAACTGTACGCTGATGAATGTGCTGGTTTTACATAAAGATCGATTAATCCTAAACAGTTTTCAAGACATTATCTACTTATTTCATAATATCTCTTTGATAACAATGAATGTTGTGATTTCAGATCACGAGTAAATGACTCATCGGTAAAGTGTTTAAAGAAATTTCTTACATTTCTTACTGTCAAATGATCTTTTCGTTTAAATTTAATAAGACATTTTACATCTCAGGACCCTCAACAAAATTTATGGTAAAATTTGTTTCGCAAATTTTATCTTTGTATAGTACACCAAACAGCATTCCGCTCCTCTTTCAGGCGCAGTGAGTCACAGTGATACAAGACAGGAAAGAATAGCAGAACAACCACATTTGAAGAACTTATGAAAATACAATAACTACGAAATAAATACCCACAATGGGAGCCTTACTCCCCATGTATGTAAAATGAACATAAGTTCGGAACGTGTACTAAAAAGCACCTGGACCAACAAGATCGTCTGAAAGTGTATTAAAAAGCACATGGACCAATCAGTACTTGTTTTAAACAGCACATCTGCGAGTGTTTTATAAAGGGCAAATTACTGTGACGCTATTGCAAATTAAGAATATGTTTACTATACATGTTTACAGTTAACCGCTGCTACTTTCGTTTCAACACTCGCCTTATCAGGCGAGCATCCTAGTGTAAGAGATTACAAGAAAGTAGAGTAAAACTGTGGTGAGGAAACATTCGACTGATTAAAATGAGCAAAATTTTTCTAACGAAAAAGTGACAAAAAATTTTCAATGCAGTCTTCCAGGATTTATCACCATGTAATACATTTCGAGTTTCAGTAAATAAGTTAGAGGAATATCAATTTAGAGTTCCGATTTTCCAGGGTTTTTGAAGTGTTTATTTCACATCGATCGATAATGTCAATAAATAAGGATCCTTTGGTATTTCTGTTTGAAAAAGCATTTTTTTTCTCTACAAATTCTGCCTTATATATCAAATTGAAAAAATGTTCCAGCTTTAAATAAAAAAAATTACTTTTCTTGAGAACATATAAAATGCTCAGATGGTTTAGTGCCTAAGTCAGACAGAGGGAAATTGTAAGAAACCGAAGCTTTTGCGTAGTTTAATCAAAATGGCATACATCAAATAGCCAAGCGAAAAGACAAGCACGTCTTCGTAGAAATCAAAGAAACAGCAGGCGTAAGACGGTACGTCAAATGAATGTGAAATTGCAAAATTAACACTAAATACTGGACTTTACTAATCACTGCTTTTCTTGTTTTTCACAATAGAAAAGCAGACGACCTTTGTGAGTTTAACAAAGGCCAAATTGTAAAGACCATACAATTGGGTCACAGCATTTCTAAAATGACGAAGACAAATTGTAAGGACCAGACAATTGGGTCACATCATTTCTAAAATGACAAAGCCGAATTGTAAAGACCAGACAATTGGGACACAGCTTTTCTAAAATGACAAAGCTTATATGGTAGTCATGGTCAGCCGTTGTCAGACTTTCAAAAGGTGGTGCGATGAGGGACAAATCGCGTACCTCCGGCTATGGGTGTGAGTGACCAAGGCTCATGGATGCTGGAGGTGAGCGAAAGTTATCTCGTATCGTCAAAACACACAGAATGAATACCATGGAGCATTACGCCGTTAATTTAACCGCTCGAGACTGCAGTAATGTATCATAACACAATATACATCGAACCCTGCTCAAAATGCGGCCGCACAGCCGCAGTCTGCTCCAATTGCCAATATCTGCGTCGGTTCACGGTCGAATGCGCATGCCACGAACACAACTGGACTTAGAGTGACTGGAAAAAAATTGTCTGATCGTATGAATCCCGTTATCTATTGCACAATGTGGTTAATGTGGTACGTGTGCGTCGTTTACCTGTGAAATTAGTAGCACATGGATGCACCGGGAGAATAAAGCAAGCTGGTGGAAGAAGTATGAAGCCTTGTGGTTGTTCTGGTGGAAAACCCCGGGTTCAGTGCTTTATGTGAAGGAATCTACAACGTCTACTCCCTCACTTACAGGTTTTGCCAATGCCAACACATTCCCGGGACATCAGGCAGCATACACATATGTTATTTTCTGTTGAAATCGCGATTCCTATTCGCGGCGGCTCAACCACATAAATTACAAGAGCTATAGATCTGTTAGTAACGTGTTGGTACCAGATATGACTGAACACCTTTTATACAATGAGTGGCCACTTTATTACGGCCACCCCCTCAGTACTTCGTTGGGCCGCCTTTTGCCTTTAATACTGCGTCGATTCTTCGTGGCATGGACTCCACGAGATGTTGATAGGTGGTTTGTGGAATCTGAGACCATGCTTGATGAATAGCACTTTCCAGGAGTGTGAGATTGCAGGTTTGTAGATACAGCTGTATGATGGCTCGTTCAACTTCATCCCACAAATTCTCAACGAAATTGAGATCTGGAGATTTTGGGGGCCGCCTAAGCAAAGTAAACTCACCGGCATGTTCCTGAAACCAATCCTGTACAGTACGATCTCTATGGCAGGACGCATTATCTTGTTGAAAGTAGCCATCGCCATTGAGATAAACCATCCACATCACAGGATGAACTTGGTCCGCAACGATGTCTAGATATGATGTGCCAGTCAGACGTTGATCAACACGAATTAAAGGGCCCAAAGCATTCCACAAAAACATTCCCCAAACCGTAACGTTGCCTCCACCAGCGTGAAGGTTTGTAGCAATGCATTTGGGGTCCATGTTTTCGTGCTGTTTTCGCCAAATTTTCACTCGGCCCTCGGCGCGGTGCAACTGAAAACGTGATTCATCGGAACACATAATTTGTTTCTAATTATCGACTGTCCAATCCTTGTGCTCCTGTGGGAACTGGAGATAGTTTCTCTTGTTAACTGCAGGCAGCAAAGGTGTTCGAACATGCCTTCGGCTGCCATATCCCATCCGATGCAGTGAACCGCGAACAGTGCGTGCAGAGATCATTTCAGGGGACCCTTGATTAAGATGTTCTGTAATTTGCTGCAATGTTGCCTTTCTGTTGTCTGTTACCCGACTGGACACTCTCCGTTCCGCCCGAGCAGTCAATAGTCGATGACGACCACAGGTTGCACGTTGAGACCCAGTTTTTTGGCTTACAGTCCAGTCTTTAAACACTTTAACAACAGCTGCTCTGGAACATTTCACGAATGCGGCGGTTTCGGTGATACTCGTTCCATGGCTCCGAGCGCCAGCAATCATCCCACGCTGAAAGTCCGTCAAATCGCATTTTTTACCCATCTCGTCACCCAAAACTCACTTCTACTACTGTCGCAAGCACTAAGCTTTCCCTTTTTATATTAGACTCGCCCTCTGGCGACAACAGCGTGCAGCCATAGCTCATTTGCTTAAAACTGTCAGGTGGTAATAATAAAGTGGCCACTCAGTGTATATTGAAGTGTTTAAGTCTTTCCGCGTGAGAGCTTTTTCAGCAGCCCAGGGAGGACTAATATCATATTAGCCCGGCGATTACATTGTCTGTCCTCTTAGTTGAATATTAATGTCGGTGGACACTTTTTTGAAAACAAAACGCACTCAGGTCATGTAAATTTCAAAATAGGAGCACAAATAAAATCACGGGAAAACAGAGAGAAATTTAAGTTAGCATGATGATCATATTTGAACAAAACCATTACACAGTAAAGTAGTTAGATAAGAAAGAAATAATTTAACCGACCTGTAGGTTTTCATACATTTATGCAAAGAAGAAAGTTATACAAATAAATATAAAGAACAAAGAGTTAGAGAATCACCAAAGAAGCAACTACGTCCTTTCCTAAATATTAAGATCTGTCAAATACTTCTTTTTCCCGAGGATTGATATTTCCTTCGCCGGACGAGCAGAATTATTACCTAGAAAAAAAGGAACACTAGAGATAGAAACGACTGGAAACCACTGCGGCTTTGAAGCTTTTCTTTCAAACGGAACAGCTTGTGTACGAAAATGTCCGTTTTCTTTTTAATAAAATTTGCCCGAACAGATCTTGATTATCTCGTAAAACCTTACTCGTAAAACCTTACTTCAATAAGCCAAGATAATTTCATTGTTCATACATGAATAAAGTTTCAGGGTAAAAAAATTTCCACGGTTGGGTCTGTGATTTATTTCGTTTAATGAAATCTCTACAAATGTTTCGAAACGTAGCTTACATGAGCATACTCTGCCGCTTCAGATTTTTCTACCTGACGAGGATATTATTTCATTTCCAAGTTAAACTCGTAAAATTTTATTTACAAATTACGAGCTCATAACAACAAAGTTTTGCGTAATTGGAACGTCCGTACTTTACAATTTTAACAATTTACATGAATATCAATCTTTGAAACATTACAAAACTCCTAAATTTATATTAATTTATTATTGGTACTCTTAAAGTGCTGAGTTATGCTCTACTATTTCAGAGCTGCCACCGAATCAGCTCTTACCCAGCAAGGCGTGGACGCTAAAATATTAATTATGGTGTCCTGTGGTACCTGGGATCAACACGTTACCAGCAGAATCTTTTAAGACTTGTGATCGGATTTGATGTTCTAAAAACACTGACGCTCGACTGGATAGATGTCTGAGGAATGTTGAGGTAAGGGTAATTCTACTTTGAAGTCTTCCTCATGTGGCGAGAAAGATTATTGAATAATCCTAATAGTGCTGCTGGGCTCATTAAACTAATGAAAGGACACGCTAAAAGAGAGGGATATTGTTACCAGTAAAGAATGTTCCTGGTGTGCAATGATGTTTAGGTCAGTGGTAGAGGGTATAGTTTCCTACCCGTTAGTAAATGGACAATGGGTTACGCAGCAGAACTTTGTCCAAAGCATTACACTACGACACTTACCCCGGTGAACGACGCACCCGGGCACAGCCGAACATATGGTGCAACAGGAAACGATATTAACCAGGACGGACGACCTTCTTCTAATCATTCAATGTCCAGTATTGATACTTTTTTGCAAAGAGTCGAAATTCGGAAAGTTTTTTATGATTTGATGACATATTTTCAGTTTTGATTTTTTCCTCGCGTAGACAATTTCGATGAGGAACTGAAGTTAGCATGGACACTCAGAGTGGCCTGCGCCTACTCAACCCATTATCATCAGGGTTCGATCTGCTGTGGGTTGTGAAACATATCTCGTCACCAGAATTCAAAGTACCGAGGGTCGTTTCTATGCAGTTGCGTCGATTTGAATAAATACGCTGTGTTGGTCATAATACACAGCCTGACAGAGAAATTTCCACCCCAGGAATGATTGCTCGGAAACAGACCAAACCGCACACACACATATATCCAACTAGGTCCTGAACACACGATTTAATTGTCACACACAAACTCGCATCTGGTGGCCGAATATACAGGATAATAAATAAGAAGTGTGGCAACAATTTTGGGTAATACAGTCTTATATCCGATGTGGCAACGAGGCAAAAGGTGAGTCCGAATAGAATCCGAGGGTAACGCGAACCATGTGGTGTTGATCGAAGTCCACAGTTGATTTTCATTTTGCGGTGGTGGGAAGGTACTCAACCGATTTCGAATCGTGTCCCACAGATGTTCAATGGGCGAGACGTCGGGGAATCGAGCTGGGTACGGAAGCATCCGAAAGCCGTGTAAAGCATCCAAGCTGATCTGAGAGGTATGCGGCAGGGCATTATCTTGTTGAAAAACGGTGTTTGTTATGCCCTGCAGGCACAGTAGTGCCTAAAGGCAACAGCATCTCATCGACATAGCGGCGTGCCGTCAATGTGCCCCTAATGCGTACCAGAGGTGAGCTGCTGTTGGCGTTGATAGCACCCCAGACCATGATTACACGTTGCCGGGCCGTGTGGCGCTCTACAATGTCGTAATAGTCAGCCTGTAGGCCACGTCGTCTCCACTCTCTCACACTGCGATCATCCCTGGTGAAACAGAATCGCGACTCGTCGCTGAACACCACACTGTTCCATTCATTACCACACACAGCGCTGGAACGGCACCATTCCAAGCCGCAACGACGATGGCTCGCTCTTATGGTTAGCCTTCCCAACGGACGGCTGGACAGCAATCCAGACGCAGTCATCCGATACGACATTGTCCGCGTCGATATTGGAGCACCCAAGCCTTACCGTACACTTCAGAAAATGTCGCCCGTAGTGGCCTGTATGTCCGCAACGGCATGACGTCGGATGCGACGATCGCTGCTCCCGGACGTCCGTCTTCCTGCAAGGATCCCCCTCCAACATTGCATAGATCCTTCTTGGGACCACTGTCTCCAAATGCGATCGACGGTTGTGGTATTACGTTGCGTTTCGTACGCAATATGGCGTAAGGACCATCCGGCGTTACGAAGGCCTACGATGAAACCTCTCGTGAACTCTTCTGTTTGACGAAATCGCGTACAACAGTGTCTTTACAGCATTGGAATTCCTCTCTTGTTCTCCAGACACGTTTACAGCAGAACCAGTAACATTTCGCAGCGGTGACGACGTCTCGATTGATGGCTTCACGGGTTGGTTGTCCGTGAATATTCCGCTCGCCATTCTTGCGATTGGCCTCTATATGCAATCATTTGCGTAACTTGTATGTGTGCACCGACCCTGAAATTTTCATGGCGCTGCGTTCAGGTCTTCATGGTGTGGCATTTTCTCCATCACGCAGTGTATATTGGTACTTTGGTATATGACCGTGCTCTGAGTGGAGTGTTATATTTACCAAATTGTTTACTCCAGACTATCAAACAAAGAAGGAATGGAATGATTTCTTGAACAGAAATAGCTGAGGTGGAAAGTGCAGAGACTTCAGATAATTAAAATTTAAAAATCAGGTAGAACTTATTGATAAGAAGAAAATAGATTAAAGTATTTGATTGGGAATAACTTTAGCATGGCGCTGCGTTCAGGTCTTCAAGGTGTGGCATTTCCTCCATCACGCAGTGTGTGAACCGATATAAGTGCATCTTTGTTAGACTCCAACAACTCGGAGCACGGTCATATACTTTGGTATATGACCGTGCCATGAGTGGAGTATTATATTTACCATATGGTTTGCTCCAGACGATCAAAAAAGAAGGAATGAAATGATTTCTTGAACAGAAGTAGCTGAGATGAAAAGTACAGAGACTCCAGATTTTCAAAATTTATCAGTGAGGTAAAACTCATTGATGAGAAAAAATGCATAAAAGTATTTGATTTCAAATAGCTTTCGTTGATATATAAAGTTTTGTTTTCCAGCTACACTGACGGAAAACAAATCCGAACACCAAGAAGGAGTTTTGTTAGATACACGACAGTTGGTAGGCGGTGAGAGTACATCTGTAAGATGACGTCTACGCATATTTCACGCTCGGCGCATACGTGTGGCGCTAGTAGCGCCCCTCGGAGCACGCAAAGCAGGTTTGCTGTAAATACGCGGTGTAACATTCGTGAGAGTTAGTTATCGTTGATATTCGACGTAGTGTGTTGATTTTAGTCAAACATACATACCTTTAAGAAAACGAAAAAGCCATTATCAACAGCTCACGAAGTTTGAACGAGGTCGAGTAATAGGGCTACGAGAAGGTGGATTTTCTTTCCGCAATATTGCAGAACGACTTGGAAGGAATGTAGCCACTGTGCATGATTGTTGGCAGCGGTGGTCAAGGGAAGGTACTGCCTCAAGAAGACTGGGTTCCGACCGACTACGTGGCACTACTAAGAGGGAAGACCGCCGTATACGGCGTATGGCCATGGCGCATCGTACTGTGCCTGCGGCAGCAATTCGAGCTGCAGTTGCCACCAAAGTTACACAACGAACTGTTCAAATCGGTTACTTGAAGGACAGCTCCGAACCAGACGCTCTGTAGCGTGCATTCCACTTATTCCAAAATACTGCCGTTTGCGACGTCAGTGGTGTCAAGCTAGAGCTCATTGGGGGACGGGTGGAGATCATTTGTGCTTTCTGATGAAAGCCGGTTCTGCCTGGGTGCCAGTGATGGCCGTGTGTTAATTAGAAGGAGGCCAGGTGAGCGCCTGCAACCAACCTGTCTGCGGCCGAGACACACTGGACTTACACCTGGAGTTATGGTCTGGGCAGCGATTTCCTATGACAGCAGGAGCACTCTCGTGTTTATCCCACGCACCCTGACGGCACAGTTGTACGTCGGTCTGGTGATTCAACCGTTTGTGCTGCCATTCATGAACAGCATTACAGTGGGTGTTTTCCAACAGGATAACGCTCGCCCTCATACCGCTGTTTTAACCCAACATGCTCTACAGAGTGTCGACATGTTGCTGTGGCCTGTTAGACCACCAGATCTTTCTCTAATCGAGCACGTATGGGACATCATTGGACAACAACTCCAGTGTCACCCCCAACCAGCATTGACCGTCCCTGTATTGACCGACCAAGTGCAACAGGCATGGAACTCCATCCCACAAACTGACATACAGCACCTGTACGACACAATGCATGAACGTTTGCGTGCTTGCATTCAACATTCTTGCGGTTACACCGGTTATTAATGTACCAGCATTTCACATTTAAAATGGCTCTTCTCGCCTTTACATTAAGCTGTGATCTTGAAACCTTAGTCGAATAAATATGTTACCCATTCAAATGTATTGCCGCCATTTCATTCCTCTACAACTATTTTTTCGTGGTGTTGGGATTTTTTTTTCGTCAGTGTATGGTCATCAAATTCTTGTTTCCTAAATGTACCGGTGTAATATTTAGGGACACTTAAGAGATAACACATGGTGATTCGTAACACAGTGCGCTGAAAACTGATTTTAAACATAACGTCAAATATATTAAACTCATATTCCTTGAGGACTATTTTTAACAGCATTTCTATCACAATGTTAACTTTAGTTTCTCTCTGTTGTATCAGCGTTCATCATCATCATCATTGTCAACCATTATCAATCCTCTGCTGGACGAAGGTCTCTCCAAGCCTCTTCCACAACGGTCTGTCTTGTACCAGTCTCCTTCATGTTACTCCCGCATACTTTCGAATTTCCTCCACCAATTTGCCATGTTGTCTTCTTCTGGGTCTCTTGATGTTCCTTGAAATCCAATCTAAAATTTCGGCTGTCCATCGATGGTCTGTTCTTCTGGCAGAATGGCCAGCCCATTGCAATTTCAGGAATTTTACTCTTATCATGATGTCTTCTACTCTTGTCAATTTTCTGATCCAAGAATTCCTCTTCTTATCTCTCCTGGTTACACCAAACATGCAACTCTCCGTGCTTCTTTGAGATGTGTGCAGCCTTTGTATGTCCCTTTTAGTTAAGGCCCACGTCTCTACAACATAAGTAAGAACTGGAAGGATGCACTGATCAAACACTTTTCTTTTAAGACATAATGGCATATTGCTCTTGAAAATTATGCAGTTTCTTCCAAAAGCTCTCCCGGCAAGTTTTATACGCCGATTAATTTCTTCATCAATGTGACCCTCACTTGATATCTGCTGCCCAAGATAAACGTACACATCTGTTATCTCTAGCTTTTTCTCTATCAATCGATAAATCATCACATCACTTTTGTTCTCTGAAAGTTAATTTTTAATCTCACTTCTTTACTCTTGTCAGCAAGTTCGCAGATCATACTGTACAGCTCTGATGGCATAGTTGCAGAAATGTCTACGTCATCAGCAAAACGATGGTGAGTTAGATAATCTCCAATAATCTGTATCTTTTTGTTTTCACAGTTCAGTGATTGAAAGACATTTCCCAATGTGGCATTAAAAAGCTTGGGAGATATGATGTCACCTTGTTTTACTCCCTTTCCAGTTTTTATGTGTGCTGTATTCTGAAACTGCCGAATCTTTGCACTTGCATTTTCATAGATGTTATTAATAATATTAATGTATGCATCTTTAATACCGCAGGATTTCAAAGCCATTTTAATTGCTTAGAGTTTAACTGAATCAAACGCCTTTTCTTATGTTCGCCTAAATAAGATACTGCTCAACATATCGGAAGGTTCTTCGTTTTTTAATATGTTACGTTTTTTTACAAAGTAAACACCGTGTATTATTTTTAAGAAACCTTATTCCACCCAAATTTCTTCTCACTATCTCCCGGGCGATGTAAATGATCACAATATTACTTATATGGAAAAGGCACAGACACACTCCAAAATTTGGAATGAAAAAAGTGGATGTTTCAAAGGCATCACCCATGTCATTCGTTCAATCTCCTTTTAAGTACTTGTAACATAGGATGGAACACTCGTCACACGCACGACTCGATATAAAGGAACTGGCTAGAATCATTATTATTAATCCATTTTTGAGCCAAATTCAAATTTGACACAAGCTGTAAGTTCCGCAATTATCATACACACATCAATAAATGTTTATCATATAAAATTTTAATATTTAATGTTTAACAATTAACATAATTTATTGGCAACCACCGTGAAAACGGACTTGGAAAGTAAACATTGCCTTTTCAATAATCCTGAACTAATTTCGAACGCTGAGATTTCACTTTCTGAGATTGCAAGGATAGAGTTCTTTAGGACAGGTTGCACTCACTTAGGTAGTTACGAAATGTATAATCTTTATGATATAATTCCTGAAATTGTGTGCTTCTCTTAACAGTTTTTCGTCAATAAATAGTGTATCGCTTGATTTCTGGGCTATTCCTTGCATACCTCGGCTCGTTGTCGAGATTGGGCTGAGGTGAGCTCATGAGTAAGCTTTTTCGACATTGTGTATGTGCTCAGCGATGGTAGAATAAAAACACCCAGTACTTCTGATAATTTACAAGCGCTTGTTTGAAGGCGTCTTCTACAGCTGCTTGCAGGGCGTACAAGTCAAATGTAGAGGGTATATACTAACATTCCTTTCTCTTCAAGCTCAAGCCACCGGCCTCACTTTGTTGAACAATGTGGTCTCCGTCCGAGTAACCACTAAGCTTTGTAACCTTCAAATTCGTTATTATTCAGACTGCTTCATCACCTTTAAAACCCTGTCTGCAATAATGTCCCAACAGAATCAAAATTTTAAACTTTGTAGCCATTGGAACTGACCGCGGTACAAATTCAACGCATGGGTGATAAGATGTTCTTCACATCTCGACTGACTCCCCACGTTGCTCACTTTCAATCATTTGAGTTAAATAATTTCAGTTAAATAATTCCTCAGGTAGGTTACCTGCCATACTGCGCTAATGTAAAACTACCCCTACACGTAGTCATACACAGTGTGGCAAAGAATTGTTAAGACTGGGTCTGTAAAATGAAATAGAAACAAGAAATTATGATTTGTTTTGGTTTGTTATTCAAAATAAGACCTCCCCCCCGGCTTCTATACACTTGTTACAACGATTTAATAATGATTCGAATGCCTGTTCCAGTTCACTTTGCGGAATTGCCTCCAAAGCACGTGTGTTGAAGCTGTTTGTATGGTCGAAATATCATCAAACGAACACCCTTTTAACGTCATTTTAAGTTTTGGGAATAAAAAGTAGCAGGATGTTAAATCAGGCGAATACGGTGAATGATTCAACACACAGACGTTATTTTTTTGCCAAAAATCTACAAACAAGAAGTGAGGTATGACTGGGTGCATTATCGTGCAACAAACACCAACTGTTTTCATCCCAATATTCTCGACGAATGCGACAAATTATGCCCATCAAACGCCTCAAAACATTTAAATAAAACTCACCAGTAATTCTTTGTCCATTTGGAACAAATTCTTTGTGGTTAATACCCTTATTATCGAAGAATGTAATGAGCACTGTTTCGATTTTCGATGGAACTTTTCTTGTTTTGGCTTGTGGTTAGTTTAATACCCCTACTATCGAAGAATGTAATCAGCATCGTTTTGATTTTCGATGGAACTTTTCTTGTTTTTTTTGGCTGGTGGTGAGTGCTTTGACTTCCATTCCGTACTTTGTCGCTTTGTTTTAGGATCATATTGAAAACACCATGTTTCATCACCTGTAACAATCGAATTTAAGAAGTTTGGATAATTTTCAGCGGCTGAAATGATGTCTCTGCAATGTGCACTTCTCCTTGAATTTTGTTCATTGGTTAACGTGTGTGGAACAAATTTAGCACAGACTTTTGTTCTTCCCAAATCTTCATGCGGGATGGTTTGAATCGTTTCTTTTTGATGTTTAAAGACTCTTCCATCATTCTTAGTTACGCACATCGATTGTTTGCCACGAATTTACGTATTTTTTCAGTAATCTCAGGTGTCCTAGATGAACTTGGTCTTCCGGTACGCTTATCATCTTCTAGCGTCTCTCTTCTGTATAAAAACCTTTGTGCAACAGGAAAACATTTGTTCCACTTAAACAAAACTCACCGTAAACTTGTTTCATCATTTGGTACGTTTCCGAGGCACTTTTATTAAGTTCTGCGTTAAATTTAATAACAGCCCTTTGTTCCATCTTAATAATTCAACATGAAAAAAATTTTACTTCTCTAATGAACGGCCGTTTCGTTTGAGTTACTTTAACAACTGCGCAGTACTTTTGGCAGAAAGCAAGCAGATGATCACGGTTTATAACGCATTCGCGATTACACTGGTGGCGCCACCGTAGGCTGAAATCTAGCGCCAGTCTTAAAAATTCTTTGACGCACTGCGTATGCTAGAAAATGTTCATTAGCAGATCAACTGAAAATTATTTTTTTCGTAAGTGCAGGCATAGCTATTTAAATAAAGAAAACTTCTTAATTGATTAGAATTCGAAGAATTGGTTTCGGATACTTCTAGATAACTATAGATAAAAATATCATTTCACCTGGATTACCTACTGGTCCGAGGATGATAAACATTCCTGAATAGAAACAGAAAAGAAAGACGCCTGCAGTGATTGTCAACTGAGGAATACAGGAAAGAATTTACAGTACTTAATTTTGGATAACATTTACCTCAGGTTTCATCATACGAAATGAAATATTACTCGTCGTAGTGTGACAAATGGATAGTAAATGAAATGCATTCTATTTCCCTTCTCAGTTGTTCTATCATTTTTCCCGAATGAGACAAAATGATACTTTGAGCAAATATTCTCTACACTTGTAAGTGGCTTTCACAGTAATTCTTTTTAAGGTTTAGGCAAGATTTCCTCTCTTAAAACAACTTAAATTACAAAGGAAAAGGAAATGCATTACATATCCAAGTATGCGTCTAATGTCCTCATTCTATAAACTATATTGGATGATCTACAGGCGTTAGTTGTCGAATTATGTTGAAGTAATTCGTATGTAGCACCTGTATTCAGTTCAAAGACATAGCGAACAATTTGCGAGAAGGTACATTCATAGGGAAACGTGTTAAAGACCTAAAAACGATGACAATATTTCAGATATTCCTGGAATTTTAAGACAAAGGTGTATGTTATGCATCTTTGACAAAGTTCAGTAGTTTTAAAATATAAATATATCTGAATATGAGTAATGTCACTAAGCGTATCCTTGGATATTATAAAATTGAGCAACCTGAAATAAATCGAGTATTTACATTTTTCTGTTGAACAGCAGCGTACATTTCCTCCCTTCTTATATTTCCGGTGCCCAAAATCACTGCCAACATCAAATCACAATATTTATAAAGACATTAGAACGGAAGCATTGCAGTTATTATTATCTTATGCGAAATGGTTCGAAAAAGGGAAGAGTAGATAGTTACACGAATTGTAACGTCTTCTTTTGAAGTGCAGTGTATTATTGAGGAATTAAAACTTTTGACAATGTGAAGAAAAATTCAAGACAAACGAATGTGAATTCGTGCATAATGCAGTCACGTTATCGTTTTTGCTTGGGAAAAATAAAATTATCCAGAGTGTAAAAGGGAATTATACCAACGGGAAATGAAATTTGCGCACCTAGAAGAGAACATGCTATAACCACTCAACTTTGCAAATAGATAGAGCGCATACTGGTGTGCAAATGAGCAGTAGCGGGCAGCATTATAAACCGGCGTGTAGTCGATATCCCATGAAACGAAAAGCACCGGCCGACGCAAGCAAATATACAGAGTTACAAGAATGCCAGGTAGAAGACCTGACTCGATTTACGCAACGTACGGACATTGAAAGAATTGGATAATCGGGTTGTAAACCGCAGGGTGGTCGGCTCGTCGTATAGCCCGCCACGTGGATTGTGCTACCCATACCCTTCGACTGTGTTCGGAGCAGTGCACACGTGACGGCATTGCCACACGTCGGAACGACTCCGGATGAACCAGGAAGACCACGGGTATACAGAATGGACGGATGGTGTGCTAGGTACAAACGGATGCCACGGGGACCTATACAGGCTGATGTAGGTACAAACGGATGCCACGGTCCACTATACAGGCAGATGTAGTGGCTTCTGTGTGCCCACGAACCATTTCCCGGAGCCGCGAAGAAACGAATCTGCGATCGGAGCATTCCGTACGTGTTCTGACATAAACACAGGAATATCGCCGGCTGCAGGTGCCGTGGTGCCAGGCCAGAGCGACGTGGAACGCCACAGAATGGAGACGTGAGGTGTTTAGCAAGGAGTGCCGCTTTGTTTTGAGAACAATTGACCATCGTGTCCGGGTGTGAAAGTCCCGCAGTCATGTGTGGAACCAGGTGAAACGCCGGCTGCCGCCGTACCGCTCTGTCCGGCATTTGGTACATGTGTGGGCAGACTGCTGCAGAACAACAGCAGGCGTTTGTTCGCCTCTATATCACCGCAGGAGGCGATGCGACGCGCTATTGAAAATGACAAGACTGCGACACACAGATGCTTCTGTATTTCTTCAGCAGCCCTGTTTTTGCCATCGTGTGAATCATTACGCCCATAAAATTTCAGTTCATTCCGTAGCTTCCTTTTTGTTGCGAAAATTTCATTGTCCGTGAGTGTAGCTTCCAGCATGAGTCCGAAAACAAAGAATTGTTTGCTACATTTTTTCCTCATGAGTTCGGAATGGAGAAATACTGGCGCGTTATTGCCGCACGTTTTGAAAATACGTTTTGGGAATACTCATACCAGTTAAGGTTCCCAAGCAGCTAATAATATTAACTTTTATATGAGCATCAGTTAAACTAAATCCGAAAATTACCCCAAAGACAGCGCATGAACCTGAAAATAAACATTAAAAATAAGCAAAACAAGAATCATAGCCCCGAATATTAGTTCATAATGAGCACACATTTCAAACCTTTTAGACAGGAAACACATATTTAAAAGTAGTTTTCTATTAAACCAAACAGTTCAGCTAAAGAAACTATACACTTACACCACCAAGTGGAGAATACGCATAACGAGAAGTAAGTAGGGTGAACGGGTGTTTTTCATAGTGGGTGGAATCCGTTACACAAGAAATAAACAAATTTCTTCAGTAATTAAACAAATCAAAAATAGAGAAAGCTGCTGACCCTAGTAGAAGCTGAAAAACGTGCTACGAGGTAAACAAATTGTGGGCAAAATGTTTCATATTAAAGTAGATTTCACAGGCGGAACACCAAATAGGAATTTTAAAATGGAGCATTTAGAAGAAAATTGAACATTTCGACGGATATAACGAATGAGATTTAACGGAACACATGTGCGTTATTGTAAGAAGAAATGTGTGCCAACAACGTTTTTAGTTTAGTAAGTATTTTATAACCAAACGTAATTTCTGAAGGGATTTTCGAAACAATAAAAGTGATTCCGGACTTTTCCGGTGAAATAAAGGTTGACTTCCCTTGACGGCAGAATTAGAATAATAGAGTAGCAGAAAGTACGCGTCAATTTTTCGTCGTTGCAAAAACGACGATAAGGAAATATAATATTTGAAATATCTGTTCTCGGAAAAAAATACAGCGAGGAAGACGTTTTGGCACTTGTACCACTAACTAGAAATATGGGCATTATTTAGAAAGGATTATGTTCCCAATACTGGCTGTAGCCAATGGCGTACAATCGAATAAGTTCTTCAATGAGATTCCTGGACGAGTATATACCAATGGAAACAGAAGCACACAATAGCACGAAGTAATGTAATAACTGCAAGGTACAGATAACTCAAGAGAATATGCAAAATATTCCTCAAACTGATTAATATCAGGTGGTAAAAGAAGTTTTAAAATCGGACATTAAAGAACACAATATAACTTAAAAAAAATACAGGTATTACAGAATAGATATATAAGATTGATAGACCTAAAAACTCTAAATTATTCTACACATAATTTTACCTTCAGGTCAGAAGTAAATCCCAATAAATATACAATACTTATAATAAAACAATTATTTGACTATAATCTTGGTAAAATAATGTTCAAAAGTATTAAAAATGATTTATACCATGACTTAATATCATGAAATATTTGTACTCATAGTTATGAAACCAGGAATCGATCAACACTCATACCTAATTTCCCTCGGACAGAAACAATTAAAATGAATATTAATTATTGGATCCAAAACTTTGGAACTCCTTGCCTTATGACATAAAATCTATTAACAAGTTTGACTTATATAAAAAAAAAAAAAATATCACCTTATGAACAAGTCTCTCAATTAGTACTGAGTTGACCTGATCTGGTTGCTGGATTGATTTCACAGCTTATGAATAGACCTGCATCTATATACACTTATGTATTTATTTAATCTTTCAATTATATTCAGTGTGCTTTTGACTTGTCTTTTGTATTGTTATTTGTTGTTCGTGTACTTTTTTTCTTTTAGTACTAGGGGTGGGAGGGCTATGTCAGGCCTTACGGCCTTTTCCCTCCTCCTCCTGGTTGCTACATTCTTTGTAATTGATTATATTGTTTGTATTTTGAATTGTAATACGTGGCAACTGAAAAATGAATAAATGAAAAAAAATGAAACAATCGTATGAGAAAAAAAAAATTAAAGATTTCTGCCACTTAGCGGAAAATTGTGTATTATTTGGAGCACGAAATGGGCATTGCATGTTTTCGTTAGTTAATGTAGTATCGGATTAAAAACGCATTTTTAATGGGGTTCTTAGACGGGTAGATATTAATGCTACAAACGAAAACGTGGCTTATTAAACTCCAGTGGTAAAATTGGGTTTTAACCGAAATTTGAAAATATAGGAAAATCTTTTTGCGTGAGATACTTCTTTCGAAAAAGAAATATTTTCACTAAGCGGTCTTTTAAGTGCCGAGATAACGTGAAAAAAGTATAATAAACGCCATGTGGCTGAAATCTTATGAATTTGTTTACGGTGCAAATACTGTACATCGGACACATAAATGTACTCTTACGACGACTACTGCAAAGCAGTGATTCACCAAAATTTGACATATACGCAAACAGTTTCCCACCAAAGCTTCATCCGTCGCAAAGAATTTTCAAATAGAGAAATTCAAGGTTTTCTTAGCAAAATGGCCTAAACTGAGGCACAAGAAAAATGATTCCTTGCGAAGGAACGCACCACACAAATATTAAGTTTAAAAACTTAGAACCTTGAGAGGCTTTTTTTTCAAATGCGAAAGACTACGAACTTTCTACTGCTTCTTGAAATACACACCATAAATTGGTTAACTGCAATTACGCAGGTACACTGGAATAGCAGCACACGAAATTCAAAGCAAAAAAAAAATATATTTAATTATAATATTTCTTCTGTGACATTACTGCAAGTATCGAAAACCTTTGCATTAGAAATATCTAAAGCACCAACCTGTTGAGAATGTTGAAATAACTTGAATGAGTACAACTAACTGCTGATACATAAAATATCTCTTTAATCATATAAGCAGGCATATTATATCCTATTTTATATCAAAAATAAAAATAATTGGTGCTACTAATTCAACTTTAGATTACTTTACATTTTTGACATACTACTAATAAATGGCATTTGTTTGGATAGGATAATTTATTTAAGGGTAAAAGACCTAGAATTGAATACTAATACAGAAGAAGTTACTTTTCGTTTTTTCTCGTTAATACCAGTGGCGGAATTATTGTTTTGGTAAGAACTCATTACTTTGACTTGCACCGATATGTGACTGTCTCCGCAAAGATAAACTGAACTTCACCCAGATGTTTCATTTTGTAGGCGCTGCGAAAGCAAACCTAACAGCTTGAGCAAGTGACCTGATTGACCGGGTGACACACTGGCTGCTGCCATCCCTGGGAAAATTCACTGTACTCCTCCAGGCAGAGTCCCGTTATACAACGTGTTATTAAGCGGAGAGCCGAAATGGTGGTGACGACTGGGAGAATTGTATTACATGACGAACAATTTTCTTTGTTCTTTTGGACCGATTGACTCTTTATTTTCACAAGCACAAGCACAAAACTGGCAAATAACATAAAAAAGGTATAAAACTTTCGATACGGGATTACAAATATTTTTATGTAATTTATACAGGGTGATGGTGATTGTGGTATGGTACAATGACCGGAGAGCTGTACAATTTGAATTTTCTCTCCTCTTATAGGATACTGGGATGAAGCGCCCTTCCTCGTCTGCCCCATCTTATCCTGTACTATCTGCATCTGTCCCTTTCTGTACTCTTATCTTCATCTGTCTTGCGGAAGATGATGTCTTCCGAAGCGATGACTTTCTTGAACATTTCGATGGGGCCTTGCCCACGGTGACCTTAGGAAAGGTCATTTATCTCCAATCTTCTAGACCTCTGGTAGAAATATCTTCCTCTTGCCTGAAAGGGAAATACAATAAACAATTGAGACATGTATGCAGCCTTGGCTCTACAGTAGCATCACCTCTTAATCTCAAACCGGCAGTACAATCCGGGCAGACGCCATGGCCCGTGTATATTTGGTAAAGGAAACATATACACTGCGCTCTTTCGAACGAGACGCGGTGAACGATTGCCCACGTCCTTCCTCCAGGGTGATCTTTTAAACATCTTTTCTGCCTTTCCACCACTGTGGCAACATGTATTTGGATTATCACGCTTTGCGTTTCGGCAAGAGTGTCGATCCTCCAAGTTTTGCTGCTTCCTTTCCAAATGGTCGGCGCACTGGTTTCATTGGTTCCTACAAGGCTTTGGACCTAGTGAAATTTTACTCTGTCAGGAACCATGGACTTTAATTGGTTTTTGATTTCCTTAACTATGGGATTTCGGCTACAATACCCATCTAATGCATTCGAAGCAGCTTGACTGTCCGAATGCGAAATTACATTATCAACGCACAGTTGGGTGCCGGCCCAAACTAAAGCCTCCTTTATCGCAAGGAACTCTGCTTGGAAAACGTGGGCATCCTTCGATTATAATCCGATGCTTTACGCAATCGATTCTCTATAATTATATACAGTAAATTTTAATAAATTTTAATAACGAAATCTAAATTTAAATTTAGATTTAAATTTTAAATTAAGATCCATGTCTCGCACGTTCTTCCGTGGACCTATGATATACATCTTTCCTTACCAACTGCACATCAGAGCATGGCGTTATTTTTATCTCGTCTGTGGGCGCCAATACTTGAAATGTATTTCAATCATCTTACCGTCATTAAGCTAGGGTTGTGAAACATCTAATTTAAGTAAGCCTCATAGAACAGACTGACAGAATAAGGAAATTCTTGTGTTGTCATTTCATTTGGACCAAAATGGCATCCTGTCTTTTAAACGCAGAAGTTTCTAATGTGAAACGATCTTGTTATATATATTTTTATGCATATACTATATTGACAAAAGTCACCAGATACCCCTTCAAAAGAAAATGAACGGAGTCGCTGCATTGTTAATATACGGGGTATAGCTTCGAAGCGTATAAAAACAAGCCTCCATTTTCCTGCGATCATATCAAACTGTGAGGTTGAGAGAAAATTTCACGTCGGGAGAGAACTGACTTCTGGAAAGGAAAGATTATTGAATGTTATATTAGTGGGTTGTTTACAAGAGAAAAAGAAAGGCGTTTGAACATACCCAAATACACTGTTTTGGGATGTACTGAATAGTCGAAGACACATGGCGTGCCTGAAGCAGCAAAACTTTACGGCAGATTAAAGAAAAACAGTGATAAAGGACGTCGAAACCTCCGAACAGTCGTTACAGCTATTCGATGGACTACAGAACATGACCACGGTGTACAGGAGAGTAAAAATGCTGGAACCTCGGTATGTACACGTACCATTTGTAGAGAACTTCATTAAATGGGTCAGCGTGGTCGTGCGGCTTCTCATAAGCCTTTTATCTCCACTCAGAATGCTACCTGTCGTTTAACATACTGTAAAGCACATATATCGTGGATCGCAAATCAGAGGAAACGGGTCCTATGGACTGATGAATAGAGATACACGATCCATAAGTCTGATGGCCTTAATCTTCCTTGGGTCAAGTTTGGAGCTGACAGTGTGCTCCTGTGGTGGTGATTTTCCGGGTATAGCCCAGGCCCATTGGTTATCATGGACAAACACATTAACCAGCAGTTGTACCTCGATGTTCTGGACAAATATACTCTACCAACAATGGGGCAATACTAAAATAGAAAGAAATCAAATAATTTGATCGCCTTTTATGAAAACGCAATATCTAGGAAAGAAATATCCACACTGTTAGTGCTACCCACTGCTACCGACGTATTTCATACCAGCGACGTATGAAATACGTCGCTGGTTATGGATGATTGATTATCCTTCATTCAGGGGAAAGTTCTTTTGAGCTTTCAGCTTCATCTTTGGTGTTTACGACAATGAGGAACACATCTAGCATACAGATTTGCCTTTAAAAGGCTTCAGAACTGATAAGAAGGAGTTAGACATTTACATTGTAAATACTACTGTGACGAATATAAAATAATTTTTAAAAATAAAATACTGATAGTAATCTAAGAAATACTGGTTAAATTGTGCAACGTGTTTTTTAAGAAACAATTTTCTAAAATTATAAACAAATAATGAAGATTAACACTCTACTTGCTACGACTAAAAGGTTCATATGAATATTTTCGTTTAACTTTTATATAATGGTATTGAAATGGATTCGTGTGATGTTCTACAAATCTGGTGTTTCGAAAATTTGGATTATAAGCTGACTGGCCAGAATCTCATTCCGCAAAACTTCAAAGTGCCATTGTATTTCGAAAATCCTGGTGATCATGTTTATTCTTATAAATGTGGATTGAATTTGAAATCCAGACCAATAAAATGTCCAACAAACCATATACCAGTGACAAATACCCATATGGAAAAATGATATTAAGAATTTCGTACAAACTGGATCAGCTGTTAACTTTACTTCCTTCTCTTATGCTGTCTTTCATCCTCTTTTATCAGCGATGGTATACTTTCATGTTCGGATCCCATCTTACTTGGTACTATTGTTCCAGTCACTTAATGTCTTGATGGAAAATTTCACTTTGTTCAACATTTACAACTTCTCAATTTCTTGGGGAAAATCCAAATTGGAATCCAGGAAGTGTATCTTGACTGAAGTCCGATGCCCCAGCCTTTGGTAACTGTGTAAACGTCCTTTCACTGACACTTAGGAGCTTTCGGCTTTTTTATTACCCACAAAACATTTAACCACTGACATAATGGCCTTCCAAAAAGCGAGTTTCAGAACAATTACCTTGTTCTCGAAATTCTCATCTAATAAAATTTTTCTGATCTGGGTTCAAACAAGTATTTCCTTTTTCGTATTGCGTCACTTACACTGGGAAACTGGTTTCTGACGTATGTGGTACCTTCTCCATCCTTACCCAAAACTCTTACGAAAATTTTCCTTAAACCAAACTGAATATGTTAATGGAGGAGGGGCAAAACAATATCTCCTTTCGGTCAACTAAATGCGTACTTTAAAGTATGTTGCCCCTGGGCGAAATTATCTCTGTGAGGCCAGTGTTTCACATTATAGTGTTTACATGTTGCTATCTTATCCCACACACAAAGAAAATAACTGTATTTCGTGAATCCTCCCTGAAGTCAGAGTAGCGCGGCGATGATCTTTAAATCTCACCAGACTTGCTAGCAGTATTTGTTGGATAGGATTGCAGTTAACAAGTGCATAGTACTTTTATATGTTTATGTCATATCCACTGAATGTAAAGCTGGTGTAAAAACGGACACATCAACGATGTTAACTCATTTCAATAATAAACATTATGTGTTTTTTTTAACGAAAGAAAAATCGCAACTTCCCAAAATGGCGACAGAGAGTTCGCTAATATGTTTAATTTTTTGTGTGTGTGAAGTCAAGATGCATAACAAACGACTTCAGGTTCGCACGCCTTAGAAAAGGCGAGGCCTTTTTCTACGAACTGAGCGTATCGTCAAAGACACTGTGACTTTCACAAATACCTTGTTCATTTCGATCTGGCGCCTACAAGTCTGAAATGCAGACATACTCTTTTGTACCATTATAACAATGTGTATTGTATTGCTACGGATGTACTATGGCGGTAGGATTGCTTTCTTGGAAAGAGGCACTCACGAATGAATGGCCTGAGGATAAAGCGAGGACGCACAAGGTAGAAAAATGGTCCATTTACCCAGATACCCAGAAAACGACTAGGGGTGGGAAAGGTGAAAGGCGCCAGAAGTGACCCACGTGATCAGAAAAGAGAGCAGTATGAACCGGTCAGTGGAGTTCAAGGTCAGCGCCATCGCCCATGAAACAGGAGCAGCGTGAAGGGGGAGTCGAAGATGTTACTCCGAGTGGATCTGTTCGTCAGTCTGTCTTAGGAAAGCGGAGGGGTTTGTTCTCCGATAGAAGGGAAGCGCGACGCGTTTGCTTTGATTGTGCGGTAGACTCCCCAAGTCTAAGGGAAACGAGTGAGCACCTATCCTGGAAGAGATACGTAGTCGCCACAGAAGGAATCAGCTCGCGTCAGGGATTCTGGTAGAGTAGTAGATTTTATACTACTGAATTACGGACTTAGTACAGTCTACTGAAACATCGATAAGAGAAGGATAGCTAGAAGACTATTCCTTAAACGTCGACGAGATATAGGTCTACCTAGCGTCAAGGAGACTCTAAGTTAGGACTTCAACGCAGAGTGAGTTTTCTGCGGAAATCGACCATCTTAAGCTTGTGCGTTCCAGGATCCTTGCCAGGTCAGTCATAGTGAGGCCTAACGTCGAGAGCGAGTAATCCGCTGGCATCAAAATTCTCATTGATGCGGAAATAAATGGTTTGTATGTGTTTCAACCAAGAGTTCTCTTCAAATTATTATTTCTGAAGGTGAATTTATTTCTGTATGATTAGCTGTTGTCGCTCCGCCTCCCCGGTCCACAGATAGATATAGTAAAGTGGGCGAGGCTTCGTCTGTTTGCTCAGAGAAGTAAGCACCGGAAGACCCGTTGTCGCCAAAGTTATTAGGGAGCGAGGTTACTAAGATAGGCGGGGCATCAGCGGAGCGCGCGGCAGGGAGCCAATCAGGTCCAGGGACAGAAATTTTGCAGTCGACGGAGAGCGAGGCCAGCCCTAACCGAGATAGGATTCCCATAGACGGGAAGGCTCGTAGCTCAGACTACGTAGTTTTCAAGGACCAGCAGACACGCGACGAGACGCTGAAAGAAGCCTTTACCCAAGCCATAGAAGGGAAGGGGGATTTCTTTTGGAAAATTGGCTACTACATCACCGAAAAAGGTGTTACGACAAACAGTCAATCAGTTAGTAGTGCCTAAATGTAGGAGGGGAGAAGTAATGAGGTTGACGCACGACGCAGTGGTTTTGGCTCATTTAGGCCACAAAGAGACCTTAGAGCGCATCCGCCACTCATTTCATTGGCCATCCGAGCAGAAGGACGTTAAAAAATATTGTGATAACTGCCAAGCTAGCCTACTTAGGAGGCCAGTCACACAGGACGACCGGGTTCCCATGACCCAGTTAGTAGGCCAGAGTTACCCGTTCAGGAGATAAAAGAAGGAATTGTGGGACCCATTGGGAGAACCGCGTCGGCCACCCAATACCTTCAGGAGTGGCAGGAGAAGGCAGAGAATATGAAACAGCAGGCAGGGGAAGTAGACGAGGATCAACCGCAACGGTACGCCTCGTGTTATAAACGACGGTGGAGGCCGAAATCCTTCGAAGTAGGTGACCAAGTCATAGCACTTACCCTCGACTGTAAGAATGAAATTGAAGTAAGATGGACGGGTCTGACATTTATTTTAGAGAAGCCAGGAAGCGATAGCTACGTCCTCGATTTGCGTCTGGGACACAAGCGCCACGTGCACGTAGTAGAACTGATTAAGTTCACGCCCAGGATCGACGTCGTAAGAGCATCTTCGAATCTGACGAGGATTTAGGGGATATGCAAGAAGTGTCAACGAGGAGAATGGAGGAAGAGTGGGCGTGCCCGAAGGTAGCACGTGTAGGATGCCTAACGATAACACGGGACCCATTACAGGAGCAACCGGAGATAGCAAGTGATAGGGACAAATTTTTCTCCAGAAAAGTAAGAGCCGCTACCGGATAGGTGCATATATGTACCGTTAAGTTGGGAGGTTTACTGCGTACGCAGCATTGGAGATTGGTGATGGGGAGTCTGGTGGAAGCCGGGTTCACTGTCAACTTGAAGAAATGTTGTTTCGCCAGGGAGAGCGTGCATTATTTAGGACATGTATTAGGGTCTGTGTACCACCAGCCAGATCCCGAAAAACTCCAGGCAGAACGAGATTTGGAACCATCCAAGACGAAAAGGGAGGTACGGAGCTTTCTCGGACTGTGTAGCTACTACAGAGATTATGTGCCTAAATTTGCAGAGATAGCTAAACCGTTGAGCGATCTGACCGGAAAGAAGGCATCAGAGAAAGTTGTTTGGACACCAGAACTGGACGAGGACTTTACCGTTCTTAAGGGGCTATTATGTACGGCACCCGTGATGTTTACGCCAGACTTTAATAAGCCGTTCGTATTGCACACGGACCCCAGCGCCTGCGCATTAGCGTGTTGTTTAGGGCAAAGAGATGAGATGTCCGTCCAGTAGCGTACGCCAGTAAAAAGCTTACTAGCACACAGGGACGCTGGACGGCAACCATAAGGAAGCCTACGCGATAGTGTGGCCGTTACAGAAGTTTAAGGGGTGGATCTTCGGACACCAGATCGAGGCTATGTCTGACCATAACCCTCTAACGTATTTGACCAGCGCGGCTTCACAGAGTTTCAAACTACAGAGGTGGAGCTTAGCCATAGCCCAATTCAATTTAACCATATCGCACGTCGCAGGGAAATTAATTCCCCATTCAAATACTCTATCACGATTGGCTTTTTGGTAAGAAGGACGAGGCTTCGCACTCTAGGAAACTGAAAGGAAGAGGAGTCAACACTCAGGTAGTAACCCTGTGAGGTTCTTTGGTGGTACTGCCCAGTGTATGTATGTATGTATATATGTATGTCACAACAGAAGCTTGTGGGCGTGTCTTATTAAAGAGACGCCGAAGAGGTCACCGAGCGAACTTTGCCCATGAGGTTTAAGACTCTACATGTGAAATATGACATCTCACATGATACGTCTCAGAAGTAGGGGCCTGTAAGAACGGACACATTAACGATGTTAATTCATTTCAATGATAAATATTATGTGGGGTTTTTTGACGAAAGAAGCATTGCAAGTTCACAAAATGGCGACAGAGAATTCGTAAAAATGTTTAATCCTTTTTTTGGGGGAAGTCGATATGTATAACAAAAAACTTCAGGTTCTCACGCCTTAGAAAGGGCGAGGGCTTATTCTACGAACTTAGAGTATCGTCAAGGACACTGTGACTTTCACAGATACCTTGTTCATTTCGACCTGATGCGTACAAATCTGAAATGCAGACATACTCTTTTGAATCATTATAATAATGTGTATTGTATTGCTACGCATGTACTACGGCGGTAGGATTGCTTTCTCGGAAGAAGGCACTCACGAATGAATGACCTGAGGATAAGCAAGGACACGCAAGGTAGAATTAAAGGTCCATTAACCAGATACCCAGAAAACGACTAGGGGTGGGAAAGGTGAAATGCGCCAGAAGTGACCCACGTGACCAGAGAAGAGAGCAGCATGCACCGGTCAGTGGAGGTCTAGGTTAGCGCCATCGCCCTTTAAACAGGTGCAGCGTGAAGGGGTGAGGCGAAGAGCTGACTCCGAGAGGATTTGTTCGTCTGTCTGTCTTAGGAAAGCGGAGGGGGTAATTTCTCCGATAGAAGTGAAGCGCGACGCGTTTGCATGGATCGTGCGGTGGACTCTCCGAAGTCTTCGGGAAACGAGCGAGCACCTATACTAGAAGAGACAGGTAGTTGCCACAGAATGAATCAGTTCGCGTCAGGGATTCTGATAGAATAGTTGATGTTATACTATAGAATTACGGACTTAGTACGGACTCCTGAAACATCGATTAGAGAAGGATAGCTAGAAAACTATTCCATAAACGTCGACGAGATATTGGTCTACCTAGCGTCAGGGAGACTCTAAGTTAGAACTTCAACGCAGAGTGAGATTTCTGCGGAAATTGACCATCTTAGCTTGCGCGTTCCAGGATCCTTGGCTGGTCAGTCATAGTGAGGCCTAACGTCGAGAGCGAGTAATCTGCTGCCATCAAAATTCTCATTGATGCGGAAATAAATGGTTTGCATGTGTTTCAACCAAGAGTTCTCTTCAAATTATTATTTCTGAAGGTGAATTTATTTCTGTATGATTAGCTGTTGTCGCTCCGCCTCCCCGGTCCACAGATTTATATAGTAAAGTGGGGGAGACTTCGTTTGTTCGCTCGAACAGAGTGACAGAGAGAGAGAGAGAGAGAGAGAGAGAGAGAGAGAGAGAGAGAGAGAGAGTTTCTGGGAAAAGTAAACAACTCTCTGTTTATTGTGAGGGCCCACGTAGCGCAGACGCCTCGGATCCTTTAGTAGGAGGCGGCGCTAAGTTACGTGACGAAACGTTCGCTCTTACACCCAGAATAGACGCAGAGCTAGTGTGGGTAACGGAAAAGCAATAAAGTTTCGATGGCAAAATTCCTGTGTGTGGTTGATTCGGAGTACTTTCTGGTGTATTGGTTACTTGTGCTTTTAAATATATATCAACATCATCATCATCATTGTCAACCATTATCAATCCACTGCTGGACGAAGGTCTCCCCAAGTTTATTCCATAACGGTCTGTCTTGTGCCAGTCTTCTCCATGTCACCCCTGCATACTTTCGAATTTCATCCACCCATCTAACATGTGGTCTTCTTCTGGGTCTTTTCCTGTCCCTTGGAATCCAATCTAAAATTTCGGCTGTCCATCGATGATCCCCCGCACGGGGATAACTGGTTTTCCAGTTATTTGGGGAGCGGCGCCCCCACGGCCCGAGCTGACCTTGTGACTGGTCAACATCTGATGTCATGCCACCGCTTGTTTTTTGTTTCGGTGCTGTTGGTGTTAGCAGGGACTGCTGTTCATCCAGCTGTTGGGGAGTCGCGGCCCCACGATCCCGAGCTGGTCTTGTGTCTCGCTTTTTCGTTTTTCCTTATTTTCTCCACTGGCTAGTTGCCCGTGTTGTATTCTGTACCTAATTGCTACCACGTTATGTACTAACACCCCGGTCTTGTGGTTTTGTTACCCTCCACCACTAACTGTTTTATATTAACCGCTCAGTTCGTAGGTTGCTGAGATTCCGTTTAGGTTCCCTTCCAGGATTTGTCTTCTTTAGATATCTTTTTTTTTTTTTTTTAGCTGGTTTGGGTGCTAGACCTACCTGCATGTTTGCCGCGTGCGGAGACCCGTGAGGCGGAAATGGGATGTCTGGCGGCTGAGGTCGCAGGAGACCGGATAAGTGCCTCCTGTGTACCAACACTCCTCTTCGACCCCGGCTTCGCTGTAAACGGGAGGCTAGAGACTAACCCACCTCTAGTCAGAAGTCTTGTACCAAGTTGTGTGCAGGGCTTTAGCGGCTTTTTTTGTCGTATAGCACGGCAGGGTGAGCCCGGGGGCTGTGGGATCATGCCAAAGGCGTTGGCATGACGGTACCCGGAGGCCGAAGTGTCCGCCGAGTGCGTGTGATCACAGCCAACGGACTATATCTGCAACGTATAAGCTCCAGAACTGTGTCCAGCGTCATTTTCTTGGCTTGCAGGCCTCCAGTTCTCCCTTGTAGGGCTCGGTGGTGGGTGGAGTAGTCTGCAGACGAATTCTTCTCCTTTTTTTCATGGGTAAACCCAAAAACAAACGCTCCAAATTCAAGTCACCTGAGCAAATGATCGTTGACAACGACTCTCCTTCGTCTTCTCAACCTACCAAGTCTCATACCCTTAAAAGATCTTTAGATCATGATCTGGACCAAGAATGTGGAACCTCTTCTTCGGCAGCTGTACCAGTCGCTCCGAAGCGTCGTCTCCCTCGATTGTTGTGAATACGCATGCTACATACTTAGTTGTAGAATCCATCGGTCCGAATGAGAGACTGTCCACCAGATCTCTATTCTTCATTTCTAAAGCTTTGGACGCTGCAGTTGGCCCTTTGAAGTCTGTGAGGAAGCTTCGCTCTGGGGACCTGCTTGTCCAAACTTGCAGTGTTTCTCAGAGTAACACTTTTCTGCACCTCACTAGTCTTCAAGGCATTCCTGTCAAAGTGACACCTCACCCGTTTCTTAACACCTCTCGGGGTGTTATTTCGGAGTTTGATCTCTTGCCATGCAGTGAAGAAGAATTGGTGACTGAACTTGCAGATCAAGGTGTTATTGCTGCACGCCGTATGATGTTTCGGCGCGATGGTTCTTTGATTAAGTCTAAAAATGTGATCTTGACTTTTAACTCCCCGAAAGTTCCAACCGAAATCAAGGCTGGCTACTTGGTCTGTGGAGTTCGCCCGTACATTCCCAGTCCTCTGCGCTGTTTCAGATGCCAGAGGTACGGGCATTCACAACGTTTCTGTAAGAGTTCCGCTCGTTGCGCTAATTGTGGCTCCAGTGAACATGACGGGGAAGGTTGCACTTCTGAGGCCTGCTGTGTTAACTGTGGTGAGGCCCATGCAGCTTACTCCCGCAACTGTATGAAATGGAAGGACGAGATGGCTATCCAGCGCCTCAAGACCCTGGAGGGCCTCTCGTACCCTGCTGCCAAGGCCAAGTTGGGTATACCCACCACCCGACAGCGTACTTTTGCCGCAGTTGTTAAGTCTCAGCCACAACCCGTGCAGCCTTTTGTTCCGCGCCCTGTAGCTCTCGCCGCACTTGCCAAGCGATCTACAGCTGAACAAGCGACACAGGTGGATTTCACCGAGCTCCAGCTTATTCGACCAGCTGCGTCTTCTACTTCTCTTTTGAAGACGCCCGCCTCTTCCGGTTTCCAGCAGACAGCCTGCACGTGCGGAAGACCCGGCCCTCAATCCGCAAAGGTGTGCGGTGTCCATCAAACTGTCTCGGCCTCAGCGAGGTCCCCACCCTCACCCAACATTATAGAAGAACACGGGGGGAGGAGAGTGACAGTTCGTCCCCAGCCTCTACCAGCATTGCAGAGGAACATGGGGGGGAGGAGAGTGACAGTTCGTCCCCGCCCTCTGCCAGCATTGCAGAGGAGTGTGGGGGAGGAGAGTGACGGTTCGTCCTTTTCCATTAGTAAATATGTTACTTTTAATAAACTTCATTAACTACCTTTTCTTCACTGCTTTCTTTGTACTCTTTTTCAACTTTTGCCGGGCCTGTCTGGTCTTCATCATTTTCCACGTTTTTGGGAATCTGTGGCTGATCGTTCTTTGTCTGGCGCTCTTTGGCCGGGCCTGGCCCTTGCGCCAATGGAATCCAACACCAGCCAGCCATCGATGATCTGTCCTTCTGGCAGTATGTCCAGCCCATTGCTATTTCAGGGATTTAACTCTGATCATGATGTCTTCCACTCTTGTCATTTTTTGGATCCACGAGTTCCTCTTCTTATCTCTCCTGGTTACACCAAGTATGCACCTCTCCATGTTCCTTTGAGTTGTCTGCAGCCTTTGTATGTCTCTTTTAGTTAAGGTCCACGTCTCTGCACCATACGTAAGCACTGGAAGGATGCATTGATCAAACACTTTTCTTTTAAGACATAATGGCATATTGCTCTTGAAAATTATGCTGTTTCTTCCAAAAGCTCTCCAGGCAAGTTTTGTACGCCGATTAATTTCTTCATCAATGTGACCCTCACTTGTTATCTGCTGTCCAAGATAAACGTACGTATCTGTTATCTAAAGCTTTTCTCCATCAATCGATAAATCTTCATTTCTTGTAAAAGCATTGAACATCACTTTTGTCTTCTGAAAGTTCATTTTTAATCCCACTTCTTTACTCTTGTCAGCAAGTTCCTGGATCATACTCTGCAGCTCTGATGGGCTAGTTGCAAAAATGACTACGTCATCAGCAAAACGAAGGTGGGTTAGATAATCTCCATTAATCTTTATCCCCTTGTTTTCCCAGCTCAGTGACTGAAAAACACCCTCCAATGTGGCATTAAAGAGCTTCGGAGATATGGTGTCAATTTGTCTCACTCCCTTTCCAATTTTTATGTGTGTTGTATTTTCAAACAGCCTAATCTTTGCACTTGCATTTTCATAGATGTTATTAATGATATTAATGTATGCATCTTCAATACCGCAGGTTTTCAGAGCCATTGTAACTGCTGATGGTTTCACAGAATCAAAGGCTTTTTCATAATCGATAAAAGCCATGCACAATGGAAGTTCATATTCCCTCGCTCTTTCAATTAGTTCTCTCAGCACATGGATATGATCTATTGTGCTGTAGCCACTCCTGAATCCAGCTTGTTCTCTCGGTTGAGCCATGTCCAGTGTTACCTTCAAGCGGTGTGAAAGAACTTTAGTGAAGATTTTATAAACTACTCATAAGAGGCTGATAGGTCTGTAGTTTCCGAGATCCTCAATGTCACCTTTCTTATGTAGCAGGATCATTGTAGCGGTGTTCCAATCCTCAGGAATCTTTCCTTCGTTAAGGCATCGAGTGAAAATTTGGGCGAGTACTGTTTCGATTTCTCCACTTGCTTCTTGCATGATGTCTACAGTAATTCCATCTTCTCCTGGAGCTTTTCCCCGCTTCATGTTCTTGATTGCATGTGCAACTTCTGCTGGAAGGACTGGAGGAACTCTGGTGCTGGTATCTTTCATGATGTCTGGGGCGCATGTATCATCCCTTTCATATAATTTGGAGTAGAAATCTTTCACTCTTGTCAAAATTTCGCCTCTATTTCTTGTTACAGAACCATCTTCTTTTCTCAGTGCCATAATCTGTTTTCTTCCCTTACTGAGATATCCCTTTTCTATCTTTAGGCTTTGGTTGTTTTCAATTGCTTTCCTCACTAGTTCACAGTTGAATTTTCTTACGTCTTCAGTGATACTTTTTCGTACTGTCTTGCATAGCCCTATATATTCCACTTTGGAAGTCACAACTTCTTTAGTTGTCCTCATCTCTCTTCTTTTTTGCATCAACATTTTCGTTTTTCCTGATAATTTATTTACATGCTACTTGTTCTTAGACCCAGCTAATTTTGTTGCTGTTTCCATAAGAGCTTTGGTTATTTTTTTGTTAACTTCAGAGATGTCCACTTCTTCTGATATTAGGCCTTCTAAACCAGAAAACCTGTTCTTCAGTTCTAACTTGAAGGTATTATGGTGTTTTTTAAGGTTGGTTATGTCAGTAGATTTTGTTTGTCTTATGAGCTTGCCACGTTCAAGTTTAGTGTTGAGGTGCATCTTACATCTCACCAATCTATGGTCACTACCTGTGTTGAGCTTGTTTAGCACACTGCAGTCTTCTATGACGAATTTTTTGTTACACATAATAAAATCAATTTCACTTGTCGTCCCATTTGGATGTCTCCATGTCCATTTCCTGTGTGGCGTTTTCTTGAACAAGGAGTTCAAGATGAAAAACCCTTCTGCCTCTGCAAACTCAACGAGAGTATTTCCACGCTGGTTTCTGTTGCCGTGACCGAATTTACCTACTGAAGTTTCATTCTGTTGCCGTTGCCCTATTTTTGCATTGAAATCTCCCATAAATATTTTCAAGTGCTGCTTACCTTTATTATTTAGATGACAAATTTCCTCATAAAATTCTTCAATTTCTTCTTCAGGATGACTTGTGGTGGGTGCATAAGTTTGAATAATCTGAGCCTGGTATCTTCTCGATAGTTGGATAATGAGTCGCGCAGCTCTGTCAGAGGAAATTTCAACTTCTACCACTTTATCCTTCAGTTTCTTGTTTATTATAAATCCAACACCACTAGTTCTGCCAGTATCTGTCCCACGATAGTAGAAGGGATGTCCACTTTTCAGTTCGATGAGATCTCCTTTTCTCCTTACCTCACTTAGCCCCACGATGTCCCACTTGATCTTTGTAGTTCCTCTTCCAATTCAAGAAGCCTTGAGTCAGAAGATAGGGAGCGTCCATTGTACGTAGCCAAGGTCAGCATCAGATGGCAGCCTAGTCCGGTCCTCCGGGGATTCTTAGCACCCTCTGCCTTCATGTCGCACTGGCCGCTGCCTTGGCCAGGTACATTCCAGCTGCCGGAGACTGAGGGCCAAGATTTAAGTTGTGGAGTCATTTTGGAGGGTTTGGCCATAACTCACCACGCTGGCCAAGAGGGTTGGTGAGTGTGGGATAGAATTTCCTCTAATCCCGATGGTATAGTTATACCGCTATTGGCGGTCGTCAGAGCCACTTTAGTGGGAACAGGATGCACCACGAAAAGGCGGGGTTGACATTTGTCAAGGAGAGGCTGTGATGTTACGCATCACCTGACCTTACATCTCTTAAATATATATATATATATATATATATATATATATATATATAATTTTATTTGGCTTACATGTGGATGGTGTACATTTAAATGTGGATATAATTTCAAATTGCATTCCTAATTATAGAAATAAGATGGTTCTTCTGATTTGTTCTTGGAATATTCCCATGCAGAAAATAATTTCAATGTCTCAAAGCGCTAAGTAATATTTTGCCGCCTTGATGACGCAGGTATCTAAGCGCCGGCTTATCACCGTTAGTCCACGAAGAGGTCTGTTTTCGAATACAGGTTTGATACAGATGTTGTGTTTACCTTACGGCACTGGCTTTCTCCCTTCCCTGGGACCAGTGACCACAAATTATGGACGGGCGACTGCTTACAGCCCATTGAGTTGCTCACGATGGTCGTTGGACTTTCAATAAAAAAAAATATAAATTCTTAATCATATGATGAAACAAAACCTGTGGCAAAATTTCAAGACAGTTCACTCATAATAAAATCAAGAGTTAATAGCTTTACCGCTCTATCGCTATGCAAAATGGAAATTCTGATGGTCATTTAGCATTATTTGAAATATGCCGCCAATATATATCAAAGTAACGACGATAATGTTTCTCCGACAAATATGAGCACATATTGATTTGATATCTGTTCAGTGGTAAACTTTACAAAAGTTTTGATATCATAGGCGAAATTAATTTTACTATGACAAAAGAGATAGTTGATCTGTCAGGAACGAAATCCCACAGAGACTATCAAATATTTGCAGTCCTTATCTAGATTTTTATTCATCATTTTAGGTAGAGCGTTGTATTATTCATTGAGTCGTATTCATTTCATGCCTGTTCTAGCATTGTCCACATCTCATCACGAGATATTGGTTCAGAATCCATTCACCTGACATTTCTCTCAAACATAACCCAAAGAGAATAAACGGTGTTGAAATCCGGAGACATTGGGGACCACTGGATGGTCTGAAATTCAGACGAGTGTTACTCAAGCCATGCGTCAGTGGTTTTTCTCCGGTGGGTCATCGCATTTTCTTTCTGAAAAGACCATCGGGCGTAGGATGAGAGAAGAAAACCATCATATATCCATCCTATCAAATATCCGTGATTTCCTCCCCAAATCACAGATGTTTGATGGAATGGATATCTGAGGACATTGGAGGCTATGGCAATAACTGGAAACGTTCCTTATGTTCCGTGATCCATTCGGGAACAATGATAGCAGTGTGGCATGGCGCATTTTCTTACTGAAAGAAGGCTCTACTACATACTTGCCAAGAAATACTGAGACGACCTCTGAGAAGGTCTCCCTGTTAAAACAACAGCGCATTCAGCTGTTCTGGTATCGGAATCTTCTATTATGTGCGCTTCAACAATAACACGCCTTTTTAAGTACTTGTGGTTCTTTCTTGATGCATTTATAACATCCACTAGACGACATGCCGACCTGATTAGCTAATAAACACAAGCACACCGAGAGTCTACCTGCTTTTCAACCGTGTTCGTTTACGGAACGTCTTACTGACTGCCTTGTCTGAAGCACTGTTGTTTGCCGCTAGCTTAGTGCTTCCATTTTCTGTCTATTACCTTTATGTACGTACATGTATTCTGATTTTATATTTTGTACCGAAAAACTTGACATTACTCTTTGCTTTAAGAATGAATTTGCATCATAGAAAATGTATTTATAAAACGAAAAAAAAATTCTTGATTATGGATATAACAAAGTGTTGAAAATCTTTATTCAATCTAAATTGCGTTTTCCTGTCGGCATGAACTACGTTGCACACATGTAGTGGTATGCGTGTACCTACTACACAGCACTACTAGATTTAATGTATATTTTTATTACGGAGTTACGGTGTCAGGTTAGTAGAGGGTTCAATTTTTTCAGTGTTGTTAAAAAGTAATACATTCAGCCTGCGCTGTAAGTACAAAGCAAGTTGTTGACATACAGAATGACAAATTTGGTTCACTTAACTGACATGTTTTCCTTTAATTTGGGCTAAATAAAGGGCTCCCTACATCTTAATAGGCAACATTGTTCTAATGTGAGAAGCACTAAAACTAATGTTTAACATAATTTAGTTTTCTAATTTTAAATTGCACATATTTGTACCAGTCAGGATAAATATAATACATATCAACTATATCATGACTTGAAAATGCAGAACATTCAAATGTAGTATTTACTGGTGTATAGAAATATATTGAAATTAATTTTAAAAAGCCCTAAATGATGATCGTACCATGCAGTGTTTGTTTTGCTCTTTTGTATGCATTCCCCGAATCCTTAGAGTAAGGACAATTTAAATTCAAGATAAAGGTTGCCTTCAATAGATGGTTCCGAAATATTGCCTGGACTGCAAACCAGTAGAATTTCAGGACAATCTTGAAGCGATGACTCCAAGGAATTTCAAAATTTAGATATTTATTCAGGTATATACTTAAGCCCAGGGACAACAATATCTTTGAGTACAGTAACTTCGTACATAAAACAGTCAACCCGACTCAATTGAAGATAACTCGCGCAATTTCCGAATTCCTTGCGCAGTGGTTTGAGAATCTTTACGTGATGTCGGCTGCACATTTACGTTTCTTTCCAGAATGAAACACTAGAGTTTCCCTCAAACCTCCTAAGGCGTGCAACAGCTTTTTATGAAGTCACAAAAAGTTATATTTTGCACCGAAAACAAATGCATCCTGACATAGTTCGAAAAAGATAAGATTCTTTAAAAAACGTGCACAATAGGTTTTAAGTCTGTGATTGTGTGAATCCTCCAAGGTAGTACCAGAGGTCTCAAAAGGGAATGTTAAATTACACGACAAGAAACAAGTTAGTCGTGGTTCGGCTTACCTGTTAAAGAAAGCCTCAGAATTTTCCATAGGATGTTGGATTTCCGTTATTCAAGGTTTACCATCCGGTTGTGAAGCCAATGTGGGCTAAATTTCGAGACTTGTTAGAAAAATGCTAAATTCTCAATTGGACAAGTCTGGAATGCAGATGAGATGCCGATATTTGAATCTATACCTGGCAACAGAATTGATAATTAAAATAGAAATAGGCAAGCACTGAAAAAATCAGGAGCGAAAGTAAACCGGCGAATCACAGTGATACTGGGACGCACACTGGAAAGTCGCAGTAATAATGGGATGCACGCTGGAAAGTCACAGCTTGTCACCATACGTTATACTGGAGCAAAAATAGTCCACGAGAGCGAGTCCATTTCGAGAAATACTGTGATTCAGTGAAAACGTATCTTATAATAGACTTGTTTAAGCCAGAATGGTTTCGTCGCCCACAATGTCTAGTCAAGCGTCAAGTGAAGTGATGACGTATACGGCGACACCTCGCAGATAACATGAAAAGCCACACAGGGAAAGACAAGAGCCCTCTTGTGGCAGTTCGTGGCAATGATCTCACAATAACAACCCCGAGACTTACACATCAAGCAGACATTTAGAGATCCTAAGATAAAACTCTACACAAAACTTATTACTTCTGAAAATATATCAAGTCAGCGGGACTGGCCTGAACCAATAGTCCACATTTCACAGATCGGTATATTGTAGCCCGCTGCTTGGAAGAGCATTCCACGGAAATGAGGGTAAAGTGTTTCAGAAAATGCTACTTTTAAATTCAGTTGACAGAATGGTAGATGCTGTTCATCTAAACAGAATGTTTTTTCACCTTTACTCCATATTGTTGACAGAATGTGGAGTACGTGTGAATGAACAGAGCGTTTTAGCTGATCCTCCTCGGAAGCAAGGTTCAAGTTAAAGAAAGGTGATATCCTTAAACGAAACATGTTTCCATACCTTAATATGTGCTTTTGATGTTGTTATCTGTTATCATACTAAATATCGAATTAATTGAATTAATGAAATGGATTTTTCGCTTATTTTTATATCTCAAGTCATTTCTCGTCTTTTACGCCAGTAAAACTGATATATGCTCCCTAAAACTTTTTGCACGAAATATTTCCAAAACCCACAACGTTAGCAGAGTAAAAATACAAAAATAGGTCATATGCAAGTCGGTTTTTACAGATGATAAATTTTCAAAGAAAAATTATAATATATTGCACCTATCATTGAGAGAAGGAAACCTGTTTTCAGAAATTTTCTACCTAACATGTTTTTGAAACGAAACCCCTGTAAATACAACACAGTTGAATGCATTGAAATATCCATGTACTCCTTCCACTGAAATGTATTTATACAGCAATATATACTTTCAATTGAGTTTTTCCCTTTCAATTTTAACAGAATACTGCAATTACAAACAAAATATAATCCTTACTACACTGGAAGAATGTTACTCAGGAATCTGGAATTTTTATTAATAAAAAAGGTAACCTGAAACCAAATAAACCCTGACATAAAATAAATGGACTCACCTAGAAATTTGCGTCCCGTCGTAATGAAACTTATCACGTATATTGTGGAGGAAAACGCAAATAGATATTTTTCTACCCCATATGTTTTTGAAACGAAATCCATGTTATTGCCACACAGTTGAATATATTGACATAGTCATGTATATTCTCCACTCAAATATGTTTAGACGGCAATACATGTTTTACCTCAGATTTTGTCTTTCAAATTTAACAGAGTATTGCCTTAACCCTTGTTCCACTGGAAGAATCTTAGTCAGCAAACTGAATTTTTTATTTATAAAAAAGGTAACCTTAAACAAAATACACTGTGAGACAAAGTAAATGGAGGCCAGCAGAACTGTGTGTCCCATCATAATGAAACTTAATATGTGCATTCTGGAGGAAAACATAAGATGATTTGGATATCACATCGGTACGACTGTGTTTTTTAAAAATTCGGGAAATAAGTATGGATTTGTACACCGTAATGTCATATCTGTCATCAGTGCATGCTGATATGCGGAGAGGTATGGAGTCAGAGATAACACAAATGTTCTTCTGTTTCACCTTGTACAAGAGTTTTTTAATAGCTGACGAAGATCAGCGGTATTACGACATGGCAGCAACTAACTTCGCAGAGTGCAGCAATTGTGCTTGAAAGAGAAGCTTCCAGGGAGCTGCTTGGCCAAGTTTCTGTTGCAACATTACGGAGACACTCACATGCGAGGTAAGCTGTGTATGACCGTCTTTTATCCTGCTTTTTCTCTGAGCCCAGCAGAAGTGATGAGAACCAGTCGTAAATAGTTGGAACATAAGATGGTCACGTACGTGACCAGGAATTTTGCATATGCGCTGCATAATGATTTTTAACGAACATCAGAATACAGTTCTATTTCAGTGGCGGATGTGTGTCATCATCATCATCATTGTCAACCCTTATCAATCCACTGCTGGACGAAGATCTCCCCAAGTTTCCTCCACAACGGTCTGTCTTGTGCCAGTCTCCTCCATGTCACCCCTGCATACTTTCGAATTTCATCCACCCATCTCCCATGTGGTCTTCTTCTGGGTCTTTTCCTGTCCCTTGGAATCCAATCTAAAATTTCGGCTGTCCATCGATGATCTGTCCTTCTGGCAGTATGTCCAGCCCATTGCCATTTCAGGGATTGAACTCTGATCATGATGTCTTATACTCTTGTCATTTTTCGGATCCACGAGTTCCTCTTCTTATCTCTCCTGGTTACACCAAGTATGCACCTCTCCATGGTTCTTTGAGTTGTCTGCAGTCTTTGTATGTCTCTTTTAGTTAAGGTCCACATCTCTGCAAAATATGTAAGCACTGGAAGGATGCATTGATCAAACACTTTTCTTTTAAGACATAATGGCATATTGCTCTTGAAAATTATGCTGTTTTTTCCAAAAGCTCTCCAGGCAAGTTTTGTACGCCGATTAATTTCTTCATCAATGTGACCCTCACTTGATATCTGCTGTCCAAGATAAACGTACGTGTCTGTTATCTCCAGCTTTTCTCGATCAATCGATAAATCTTCATTTCTTGTAAAAGCATTGAACATCACTTTTGTCTTCTGAAAGTTCATTTTTAATCCCACTTCTTTACTCTTGTCAGCAAGTTCCTGGATCATACTCTGCAGCTCTGATGGGCTAGTTGCAAAAATGACTACGTCATCAGCAAAACGAAGATGGGTTAGATAATCTTCATTAATCTTTATCCCCTTGTTTTTCCAGCTCAGTGACTGAAAAACACCCTCCAATGTGGCATTAAAGAGCTTCGGAGATATGGTGTCACCTTGTCTCACTCCCTTTCCAATTTTTATGTGTGTTGTATTTTCAAACAGCCTAATCTTTGCACTTTCATTTTCATAGATGTTATTAATAATATTAATGTATGCATCTTCAATACCGCAGGTTTTCAGAGCCATTGTAACTGCTGATGGTTTCACCGAATCAAAGGCTTTTTCATAATCGATAAAAGCCATGCACAATGAAAGTTCATATTCCCTCGCTCGTTCAATTAGTTCTCTCAGCACATGGATATGATCTATTGTGCTGTAGCCACTCCTGAATCCAGCTTGTTCTCTCGGTTGAGCCATGTCCAGTGTTACCTTCAAGCGGTGTGAAAGAACTTTAGTGAAGATTTTATAAACTACTGATAGGAGGCTGATAGGTCTGTAGCTTCCGAGATCCTCAATGTCACCTTTCTTATGTAGCAGGATCATTGTAGCGGTGTTCCAATCCTCAGGAATCTTTCCTTCATTAAGGCATCGAGTGAAAATTTGGGCGAGTACTGTTTCGATTTCTCCACTTGCTTCTTGTATGATGTCTAGAGTAATTCCATCTTCTCCTGGAGCTTTTCCCCGCTTCATGTTCTTGATTGCATGTGCAACTTCTGCTGGAAGGACTGGAGGAACTCTGGTACTGGTATCTTTCACTATGTCTGGAGTGCATGTATCATCCCTTTCATATAATTTGGAGTAGAAATCTTTCACTCTTGTCAAAATTTCGCCTCTATTTCTTGTTACAGAACCATCTTCTTTTCTCAGTGCCATAATCTGTTTTCTTCCCTTACTGAGATGTCCCTTTGCTATCTTTAGGCTTTGGTTGTTTTCAATTGCTTTCCTCACTAGTTCACAGTTGAATTTTCTTACGTCTTCAGTGATACTTTTTCGTACTGTCTTGCATAGCTCTATATATTCCACTTTGGAAGTCACATCTTCTTTAGTTGTCCTCATCTCTCTTCTTTTTTGCATCAACATTTTCGTTTTTCCTGATAATTTATTTACATGCAACTTGTTCTTAGACCCAGCTAATTTTGTTGCTGTTTCCATAAGAGCTTTGGTTATTTTTCTGTTAACTTCAGAGATGTCCACTTCTTCCGATGTTAGGCCTTCTAAAGCAGAGAACCTGTTCTTCAGTTCCAACTTGAAGGTATTATGGTGTTTTTTAAGGTTGGTTATGTCAGTAGATTTTGTTTGTCTTATGAGCTTGCCACGTTCAAGTTTAGTGTTGAGGTGCATCTTACATCTCACCAATCTATGGTCACTACCTGTGTTGAACTTGTTTAGCACACTGCAGTCTTCTATGACGAATTTTTTGTTACACATAATAAAATCAATTTCACTTGTCGTCCCATTTGGATGTCTCCATGTCCATTTCCTGTGTAGCTTTTTCTTAAAGAATAAGTTCAAGATGAAAAACCCTTCTGCCTCTGCAAACTCAACGAGAGTATTTCCACTCTGGTTTCTGTTGCCGTGACCGAATTTACCTACTGAAGTTTCATTCTGTTGCCGTTGCCCTATTTTTTGCATTGAAATCTCCCATAATTATTTTCAAGTGCTGCTTACCTTTATTATTTAGATGACAAATTTCCTTATAAAATTCTTCAATTTCTTCTTCAGGATGACTTGTAGTGGGTGCATAAGTTTGAATAATCTGAGCCTGGTATCTTTTCGAGAGTTGGATAACAAGCCGTGCAGCTCTGTCAGAGGAACTTTCAACTTCTACAACTTTATCCTTCAGTTTCTTGTTTATTATAAATCCAACACCACTAGTTCTGCCTGTATCTGTCCCACGATAGTAGAAGAGATGTCCACTTTTCAGTTCGATGAAATCTTCTCCTTTTCTCCTTACCTCACTTAGCACCACGATGTCCCACTTGATCCTTTGTAGTTCCTCTTCCAATTCAAGAAGTCTTGAATCAGAAGATAGGGAGCGTTCATTGTACGTTGCCAAGGTCAGCATCAGATGGCAGCCTAGTCCGGTCCTCCGGGGATTCTTAGCACCCTCTGCCTTCCTGTCACACTGGCCGCTGCCTTGGCCAGGTACATTCCAGCTGCCGGAGACTGAGGGCCAAGATTTAAGTTGTCTAGTTATTTTGGAGGGGTTTGGCCATAACTCACCACGCTGGCCAAGCGGGTTGGTGAGTGTGGGATAGAATTTCCTCTAATCCCGATGGTATAGTTATACCGCTATTGGCGGTCTTCAGAGCCCCTTTAGTGGGAACAGGAAGCACCACGAGAAGGCGGGGTTGACATTTGTCAAGGAGAGGCTGTGATGTTACGCATCACCTGACCTTACATCCCGGCGGATGTGTGTACCTTCTACTATATCACCGGGGCAATTATTTCCTAAATATGTTCTTACTTAAATGACGGATACAACATGTCATTTTTTTCATTATGCTAACTGAATGAACGAAAGTATTGATAAAAATAATTCACCAGCCTACATTAATTTGCTTTATAAGTCATGTTGATATCCTTCATTTCCTTGTAAATTTTTCTTTCAGATTTTCTAACTACAGTCAGATATTCTCATTACAGTAAATAATAAAATCCTTTAGATTTTCTCATTACAGTTTCGCATTACTGAGCAGAGCTAATAATATTAGTCATCTATGTTATTCCCAAGATATCTTGTTTTAGGTTTATAAAAGGGAAAAGAAGGAACTATAAAAATCGTTATTTTTTAGTTAACCGTGGAATCACTTCTTCATTTCAAATTACGTAAGTACAACAATATTTCGCATAGGAATATCTGTAGGTTTAGCATTTGCTTAAAGAGAAGTGAGCTTAATACCTTATAAAATTTAATGACAGTTTGTGAAATAATGTAACGACGATACATGACATTCAACCTGACGACAGATGAAATTCACGGGGAAAAAAGAAACGAGCGAGGAAATCATGGATTGCTCCCTGGCGTGAAAAGTAAAGAAATATATGAACATTTTGTTATTTGGGTATTTGATTCTTTATAGGGACAAGTTTCTATCAGTTTAATTTTCAAAAAAACAAGTACAAAATCCTTAAGCTGATGTTTTCCTTTTTAAAATGGATTGCAATTAATGCAGGTTAGAAACATGCAGTACTACGCAAAGTTCTGTATTTCACATAACTACGAAACGCGCAAAATGTACTTTTTTTTTTTTTTTTTTTTTGATTGGATATTTAGTACCACCGTGAGCTACTCAATGGGCTATAAGCAGTCGCACGTCCCTAATTTATGGTCACTGGCTCGAGGGAAGGGAGAGAGCCAGTGCCGTAAGACAAACACAACATCCATGTCTCACCGGGATTCGAACCCGGACCCCTTGCGAACGAATGAACAGAGGCCATCGCTTAGACCACTGCGCCACCGGGGCGGCCGCAAATGTACTTCTCGATTAATTTAGGGTGCATTAAACTAACTAAAAAAAAAGTTCAGTACAGAATTTATAAGAACTCTGCAGTAAATAGACGTCCTTTCCTGCTTGTATCATTCCTACAGTACGTGAAATTTGCAAAACACCGAGGCTACTGAAAACATACGCTCATGCAAAATGTTCTTGAACTCGTTAATGCAAATTGTGGAGCTCTAATATCACATTCTCTAAAATAAATTATCGGTTTTCGCATTCAACGAAGTGAGTTTTGCCTGTCTGCTTCAGGAATACTTATAGATTTTCATCTACTTTAATGCAAGTTCGAAGGTAAGATTTACAAATACTCTGTTTTTAAATTTAAATTTAATTCCAGTTTTAAATTTGATGTTGTTATTCCCAAAATTACTGTATTTTTTTGACATGCAATTGCGTTTTTATGATGAATGTAAATTTCCATTGGAAGTGTGTTAGATGATCTCGAAAAATGCTGTTAAATTTTCCCAAATTGAATCATGTATTAATAAACAAAGTCATGGAAATTCACGTTCAGTGTGTGTCACACCACTATTAATGTTGCCAAGACTTTCTTAAGTCTTTTATATCAACTGATTTGAAAAGTAGTTTTCAAGATATTAGAAATAAAATATTGCCATAGAACATTCCTGAAAGTTTAAAAATTCCTCTTCTTTTGTTCTAAGTACTTCTATCTATTTTCTGAAAGTTGCGTTTTGCTTTCTATATATACAGTAGAACTTTCATAATCCGAACTAATTGGAACCCGGGCAGGTTCGGAGTATCGATTTGTTTGGATTTGCAAAAATTCTAGTTGAATAGTGTAAAAAGTTATAAAAAACTTTAATAATAGTACGTAAAGGGTTTAAGAAATGAAACTACAAATAAAAGTAACAGTTTAGTTTATTGTACTTACCGAAGAAAAAAACTGATTTTAGTTCATATACTCAAGTTATAATAAAGATACGTAACCTATGTTAAATTCAAAATGCTATTTACAATAACTGTACAGTAATATTTAAGTGAAAACAGTGCCAAAAACTCTATACTTACAGTATGTACTGTTTCACACAAGAAAGTTTAAAGTCATCAATCTTCTTTTGCAGCATTGTTGAATAACGTTTTTTCGCTGATAAGTTTTTCCAACAAAAAGGTTGAGATGCAAAGCATTCAGGTTGTTTTTCGTATGATGACACTGCAGTATCGGAAGCATGAAAAGCATCCATCTGTATGGGATGGTCGAGGGTCTTCATCGTTGTTGTCTACGTCACTACTGTTTTCGCTGTCGTCGTCAGCATCTGTAAAGTCGTGTATTATCTCGTCGTCATTAGAAAATTTTCATTCTTCTTCATTAACTTCGTTGGCTAGCGATTCTTTAGCATCGTCTACATTGCAATCCTCAAAGCCAGGGATAGATTGACCCAGAGCTGCAACTTCTTCAGCAATATATCTAGTGATGTCACCGTTTTTATTGTCTTCTTTAATGATTTCCTCAGGCCATAGTTTGTTCCATCCTTTTTTTACATTAATTTCAGTAACATTTTCCCATGAATCTACCAGCATGTAGCAACAATCTTAATTTTTTGAGAGGGAAATGACACTATCCTCGTTCCGTTCAGTCTGAAGTAAACAGCGAAGCAACTACTTTCTGTACACTCGTTTGCATTTTTCGATAATGCCCTCGTCCATTGGCTGAAGAAGCACCGTTATATTTGGGGGCAGGAACATAACCTTGAAGTCTTTATCAACCTTATTTAACTAGTCAACTGTAGGATGTGTAGGTACATTATCAATAACAATTAATACTTTACCAACCTTTCCCTTTTTTTCCCGGATTCTTTTACATTCAGTATAAAAACGTTTGAGTGCCAGTCGAAAATAAAATATCCGATGCCAACCACGCATTCTTCTGCCATTTGTAGGTAACGGAAATGAGTTTGACATTTTTAAAACACCAGGGTTTCCTGCTTTTACGAATCACCAATACTGGAAGACGGTGTTTAACACTTGCATTGCAACAAACCATAGGTGTAACTCTGTCTTAGGTGACTTTGTAGCCAAGGGATTTCCATTTGCGGCGAGATGCAAGAGACTTTCTGGGAGCGAACGCCAGTTTATAGTAGTCTCATCAGTATTGTGCACATCGTCTCTACAATACCCCTGAGTATTAACGTATTCAGCAAACTTTACTTTGAATTCCTCTGATGCAGTTACAATGCCCGATAAACTCTGGCTTTCAAATTGAAGTCATCTGATGCCATGACGCATTTTGAACTTTTGCAGCCAACAACTGTTAGGCTTAAAGTCAAGGGAGCCATGTAATTTTTGGTTTAAGTCTAGAGCTATTTCACAAATCAGTGGGCCTGATATTGGTCCACCCAAGCTGCGTCTTTGTGCGAAACCCAAATATACGGCGTCTTCAAGGCCTCTATTTTTAGCTGTTTTTAAAGAATTTCTCATTTCTGTCTCTTCATGAGAATCCAGTTTAGAAGCATGCTGCAATATAGTTTCCCTTTTGTTTTCGAAGTCCCTTATTGTGGCTTTTTCTTACGCCATATATTCTGGCTAAAGAAGCTCCACTTTCCCCTTCTCAAGTCGATTTAAAATCTAAATTTCAATCTGTATGTTTAAAGTTGTATGTTTCCTTTTAAGAGATATTGATGCCGCCATAGTTTACTCGCACACTGTTAAAGTCCAGTGTAAAAACGCCGAAATCCCACAAACACACACAGAAGCAGAATTCTGTACAGAAACACACTTAGAAAGGCAACGTAGCAACGTTCACAGTAACAAACAGTACCTAATTGAGCGCGGGAAATAGAAATACCGTAAGGCCGGGTTGTGAGTCAGACGGCGAGCTTCACTCCACCTCTCTTTCTGAGAGTAGCATAGTAACCTGTTACTCCACTTGTTCCCGCTCCGCAATGCTAGCGCAGTAGCGGTGATTCTTCTTACTTGCTGCAACGTAGCATCTGTCTCTGTATGTTGTAAGCACATACATACGTCAATGTAAACATTTGGCACGTTCAGATTATGAAGGTTCTGTAATTGCAATTAAGTATAATTCAATAATTTTTTTACCTATATTTCTCTCTCCTTAAAATTTGCATTTGGACTTTTTTATGTTTGTCTCATATACCCCAACAGTTCCAAAACACTTTCATATTCCGCTGTGCTGCTTCACATATGCAGGGTTTTAATTCCGACGTAAATTCTCATAATAAATTTCGGTTGAGGACGCACTTTTAAATATTTATCAAACACCAGAATAAAATAATGATTGTATATAATAATAATTTATTATACAGAAATTGAACTGAAAGCAAATAATTCTTTAATTTTACTCAAATATTGTATATTACCTGAAGTTTAAATTAATCAATGCACACTTGACTAACACTAAATACAAACGTTTCCATTAATCTTTTGCTAAACAAATTGGAAATGAGTATTGTTTGGAAATATGTAAACATATGCATTTTTTTCTGCGTCATTTCCTTACGAATATAATTTAGACTTTATACCCAAAAGAATCTACGTAAATATTTATCATGAAAAGAGATGGCTCAATGTGCAAGCGTTAAATTCTGTTCCGAATGAAAGGCTAATATTCGCATAAGAAATGTTTGGAGCATATTTGGGCTCCTAAAGTGACGTAAATAAAGCGTTGTACGTCAGCTTCCTGTTCCTCTGCGGTTTCACGTTGAGCACTAAGTCCCGTGAAGAAAACAAGTTACTAAAGTTTTGCATTTTACAGTTTTGTGGATCAGTCGGATTCAGTGTAGTAAGTTAACTGTTTAATTCTAGGCCTAGATGGAGGACAACATTTTGGCGCTCGCTCAGAAACTTTCACTTGTTCTTCCGTCATTCTTACCGACGATTCATTTATGAAGCGTACTTTATATTTTTCGGTTCACATCTGTGTTGATCGAAGAATCTCTAGCTTTGTATGACGTTTCTTACTCAGAATCTCTTCCAATCTTGAAATTAGGATACTGACGTTTCGGAGATGTATATAAAATAACATGGGTTTAGCTATCATATCTAATGCCTGGTAATGTCTCAAAGTCCTGGAATGCAATTTCGTTACCAGAATTAATTTTTCCCTCACAATGTGCGACAGTGTTCCTTCGACCAGTTCCTTCTTACCTCGCTGGAACCAGTTTTCATTCAGTACTAACTTAAATTGTTGAAACTTCAGTATGATGCATTGCAGGACATCAAGGATTCCAGGTGTGCGGTCTCTCTCGCTAATACTAGTCAGGACTTTTGGAAAAGTTAAAACGTCGATGTCTCCATTCCCGGATTTGGCATCGGTAACGTTATTATTAATACACCAAACTGTGAATAATCAAGAGAAGCACATAGTGTATTAAATCCGTTTATTGATGTGGTGTAGTAAGTACGACGATTCGCCAAGCTTCCGTACTCCACTGGGAGGTTTTTTCAATGCAATAGTAGACATAAAAATGCAGGGAATTGGAACACGTAAGGAACAAAGATGATTTTTGAAAATAATGAGAGTGACATCCCGAGCATATTACGCAATTTTTATCACGCAATTATCCGGGGCGTTGCGATGTATTTCCACCTTTTCATAACGCTGGGCCAAACCCTTCGTAGTTCAGTAGAAACTACACCTGGATAAGATTTTGACTGTTGCCCTGATGGCAGTCTCTTTGAAGTTCGTGTAAGGGACAATTCTTCTGATACTATTCCATAGAGAAGCGGCCGATGAATGCATGCTATCTCTCGCGAATCCTGTATTCATCATGTCCTGGTTGAGAGTTCTCACGTGTTATTTACATGTAGTAAGAAAGAATCGCTTTGTCATTCCGATATATATATATATTTTCCCGTGTTGTCAGGATATAAAGAATTTATAACGTGTACACCTACCTCTTTTTCTGACAATGCCTCGGCGTGCAACTTGATATTATCTTTGATAGCAAGGTCGGGACTTCATTGCTATTAATATGTTGTGCTTACGTAATAAATGCTTTAACCAATATGTAAAATCTGGCGAATCTATATGCTTACTACACCACAAAAATAAACGGAATTAATAAGTTATATGTGTCTCCTGAGTATAAGTAAAATTGTTTATAATTTAACGTTTCCCTACGGAAAAAGTGTATTAAAAATGGGCAGTTATTCTGGTAAACATATTGACATAGACTGCACGGGTGTATATTAGCAAAAGCATGACCTTTGATTTCAAAATGTCGAAATGCGAACACGGTTGTCATGAAAATTTGGAAAACCCAATTCAGTGAATTAATATTTGAAACCTTTTTTAACCTAAAATTACTGCTTGCTTTAAACACATTGCAACAGTGGATTATTGATTTTTTTAATATGAAGCACACTTTTTTCTAGCAGATGCAGGTTTCGTTAACGAAAAGCACAGCATGGAATTTCCTGTTACACTAATTAGAGACGTGTCTAAGCAGAGCATCAGAGACAGAGGAGGTATGTGCAGATTTGCTGACCTTAGGATTTTCGTACTTGGTAAACAAAGAATCCTACAATTTTCTAAATATTTCTAATACTTTATGTAAACTTTGTATGATTCACAGATTAATGGAAAGCAAAACGTAGGCAGCAGAACTTTCATTTAACAAATGAAAATCACGGCGTCTCAAATATTTCCCGTTAGAATTCTGCAATTTCTGGTTAGTGTTAATTTGGGGTTTGATTACAGATCATTCTCTTTAACATGAGCTATAACAAAATACGAAGACAAAAGAATTACACTGGACACAAGAGCAGTTCACTTGTAATTATAAAATAAAAATAGCTAATTACTTTAACTACAGACTCAAAATTATAAAATGAACTTTTACTGAATTAATGCTCTTAAATAACAAACTCAGTAAGTTACTAAAAATTTAAATAGGCTGGAGTCTGATTAAAGAAGAATGCAGCTGTTTATGACTTTAATGTTTACAGATTTTCTAAAATGACATTGCTTTCGCAAAAAAAAAAAAAAAAAAAAGAATAAAGTGCATTTGACATTCCTACTCTTAGGTGCAATTCAGTCATACTGACCCTGAGATGTTTTTACTTTCTTCTTTCAGGAGCAGTCTATGTGCGACCATCTAAAAGCTTGATATTATTGTTCGAGCATTTTTCAGAATATATTTCAATAACTTTTGGAAGAAAAGAAGAAATTCCTGTCTCACAATTAAATCATACTGAAAATGCACAGCCTTGCTTTTGTGACTTATTAACCAACGAGTTTATATTACGTGGAGTCACCCCTCCTATCCACATTGCATTGGTCGCCATAAATCTCCGCAATTGCTGCAAGCAACGTCATATCCAGGCCCTATGCAGGCAAAAAGCTGCTTTAAAACTACTGAAACCAAAGTAACAAAAGCTTCGCGCCGTATAGAGTAATTAAATGATAGATTTAATAATATGTATATATTATACAAGCTTACTGTTTTACAAGCTGTATAATTATTTTTTTCCTATATGTGACGTCACTCCAAAGATTAGCTGTGACCTATGGCAGCAGAAACAGTGGTGTATCCACCTTATGTAAGATCGAAGCTATTAACCATATGACATCACTATCAGCGGGTTATAAGAAATAGTCTAACATCAAGATCAGCCCTGTGTTTTTGCGAAAATTGGTGTGATGTTATCAGTGTTAGACTCACTCGTAGTGGTGCGAGCAGTTGAATTATAATAATTCTTTCAGGATGTATCCGGTTTCGAATATATCTTACTGCATGAATGACCTTTTATCTTACGGCACTGGCTGTGTCCAGCGCTCTACCCAATGACTCTTAATTAGCTACTGGCGACTGATTATAGAACAATGAGTGGGTGTCAAACAGTAAAACACGTACCACAAAATTTGTCGTTAACCTAGTACTTTGTGTGCTTTAATACTCAAGCCTTAAAGTCATATTTAATTTGTGTTTCTTCCATCGTTGGTTATATGGACTGTACCTCCTTCATCAACGCATTTGGTGAAAAACTATTGTGTACAAGAAACTAAATGCTCTAATTCATATTCTACGACTCATGTTCGTCTTCAGATAAGTTTTAAATACATACTTAGAACTATTTTAGGTATTAATAAACCACCACACTTTCTTTCAGAGAAGTTTTCAGTTTGTAAAATTATAGTGCACGTTTCAAAGGACTTGCAAAATAGGTTTTATACTTTACGTAACATTACTGCGATATTTTGCAAGTCGCTGAAACAGCATTGCTATTTGCTTGGGAAACATATTTATATTTATAGAGTCAGCAAATCATATTGTTGCAGCAGATTGCTGTTATTTAGTAAATGTTGCTTAAATTCATGGTCGTAGATTTCAATATCCCCATGATTAAAAAAACTCTCATCTGAATGAAAAGCAAGTAATTTAGATTTTGTGAATACAGTTACTTTCATATTTATATTTCGTAAAATGTTACTGGAAGGGCAAAGAATACCTTGCTTTCGCTCTTCGTCATTCGATTTCAAAATTTGTTGAGCTGGTATGAAGTAACAACAGCTACTCATTTAACCGAACTCCTCAAATTTCAACGCAGAATTACGCGCTTGAACTGGGCACAAAACTACGCGGTAGTGAACAAGCAATAAGTATCAAATCGTAGTAAATAGCTCACCGTAGGTGTGGGGGTACACTATCTGATAGTGTACCACTATACAGGGGTACACTATATGAGTACAATGGTTGTGTACCGTTATAGATTACACAACTAAAGTGGTACACAACTATAGGTGGGTAGTGTATCACCTATAGTTGTGTACCACTATAAGGGGATAGGTTACCACCTATAGTTGGGTACTGCAATAGGGGGTACACTATCTAATCAATGGTATCTAGCTACTTGCCCATCCGCAAGTGCCCTGTAATAGGAAACGAATTAATATCAAGATGATCCAATCTAGGGTACTACAGTAGCGAACAAAAGTATTTGGCGAAACACTTTTTCGACCATAATATGTTTTCTGCTGGAACAAATCGGGTCATTTTGTGATATAATATGTGTTGATTCATGGGTTACAATGCCCCGTAGTCTGTATTCCGCTCAGAGCAAATTTGTCCTTCGCGATGGGCCATATTCAAATATCGCCAATTATTACCCATTTGTTTGCTGCATGTATTAATGTTTTTCTTGTGAATTTTGTGGGTTTTGTGATGTGTAGTGTGATAATAAGTCAATCTTAGGTTTTCAGAAATGGGCAAAAAGGCGGACATCACTGTGGGAGCTCGCCAGGCGGCCGTGAACATGATGGAATCCGGAATGCTTATCACCGACATTGCGAGGGCCCTGAAGATCCGACACCAGCATCTTTCAGCTATCCTGCAACGTTATGAGAAGACTGGGACCGTCGAGAACAGTCCGCGATGTGGTAGGCCTCGTTTCACTACGTTGCGCCAGAATGGACGCATCCTCTGTCGATTTCGTGCTGACCCCACCTTGACTTATGTTGACATCGCCAACGAATTTCGCGACAGCGACGACCTGAACGTCAGCCAAATGACCATCTCCCGTCGTCTCATTGCTGGTGGATTGAATGGAAGACGCCCCGCCAAGAAACCACTCATCATAGTCAAGAATCGACAAGCCAGATTCGCGTTCACGCACCGTCATCGACACTGAACCACGGCGGACTGGATTAAGGTGCTTTTCACCGACGAGAGCAAGTTCAACTTGTTCGGAAGTGATGACATCCGATATGTACGACGTCCGTGTCGCCAGAAATTCAACCACCAGTTCATTCAGCTGACTGCCAAGCACGGAGGAGGATCGCTTACGGTTTACGGCACCTTCTCTCGCAATGGAATGGGCCCCATTATCAATATTGGCGGAATAGTGATCGGCCATAGCTGCACGAACATGCTCATGAACGATGTCTTCCCATGGGCAAACCAGAACATTCTACCCGGATGGATAATACAGCAAGACAGCGACCCGAAGAACACCTCCAGAGTAGCGAAGGCAGCCTTCCAGCAGCAACAGATCACACTTCTAGACTGGCCAAGCCAGTCTCCAGACCTCAACCCCATCGAGCACATGTGGGAGGAGCTGGAGAGACGATGTGCGAAGAAAACCTGCTGGAATAGGGCCCAGAAGTTCGACCAGCTGTCTGCAGAATGGGCGCGAATTCCGCAGGTCACCTTCGAGAACCTAGTGGACTCGATGCCGGCCCGTTGTGCAGCTGTTATTAAGTCTCGTGGATATCGCACTAAGTATTAGTCATTGTTTTGTCATTTTCTCGTACTTGTTTTCTGTTATCGTTGCATTAAATGAATGTGATACACACCTACTTTGTTGGGAAATTTGTATGATTTTTGCGATTAAGCTCGGTACCTGATCTGGGTTAAGGTTTCCGATCCATCTGCATATGGGTCATGTTTACAACTGAATAACACATATCACATCCCAAAATGACCCGATTTGGTCCAGCAGAAAAAAATTATGGTAAAAAATGTGTTTTACCAAATACTTTTGTTCGCTACTGTAAATCAGCGATAACCAAATGGTGGCCCACCAGTCAATTTATTACAGTCCGCGTATTACTCTCATTTTATTCAATAAATTTTACACTGCCGGAGTAACCACTATGGCTTAAATACTGTTATTCAGCATGTCCGCTTAATTCCTTTCACATTCGGTCAAAGTAAGATTTAGAACTCGGCTCACTTACTTGCATTCCTCAATTATCACAAACGTTAAACTAATGAATGCTTCCTTTTTGTTAATCGCCATTTCAACTGATTAGGAACAGTAGATGAATTTCACCTCTTTCACCTTCCCTTTAGCTGGCTCTGAACAGTATAAAGATGCTGCTGACTTTATGACGTCACATAGAAGGCGCTGTTCAAGTGCTCAGGTAATAACACCACTATCCTGATACGGAAAGTTTTGCAATGCGCAAGAATTATACCCACCAAGTATTTCCTCCACTTTCTTCTGGTTGACTCACTGCAGGCTATGGAACTGCAAACAGGTGTTAAATCTTTTACCGTGTGTTTTGTGCGTGTCTGCAACGAAGATGTTTTGAAAATTTAGAAAAGTGAGACAGAGAATATCCTACTTTAAAAACAAATAAGGTGTTCGACGATATGTTTATGCTGAATAAGGATAACAGACCTCAATGGTTAGTTTGCCTTCACATGCTAGGCATATTAAAAGAATACAATCTTAAAAGATAATCATAACAAATCATTTGAAGAACGACAAAAAGGTTTCCGGTGAGCCTCGATACATTTATGTTGAACAATGAAGAAAGAAAGTGAAACAACAAAAACATATATTTGTTAAGGGGACAAAGATTCAAGAATCATCACTCCTGGCATCCTGAGTGATCAGATGCAAACTTTAAGAGCAGACAAACCGTTTAGTGACGGAAAATTTGCGAATATGTGTTACATTCAAATGGCAGAAGCGTTTAATTAAAAAAAATAGAAATGCTTTTCTAACTCTACGTCTTTCAAAACAGTTGCTAAGAGCACTGAGAGGACTCCATAGGATTTCAAATCGTGCCTGAAAAAAAAAGCTAAGGTTCCGCTTGGTTGAAGATTTCTCCGGTGTCAAGGATTTCTTAGGAAACCCCGTTGCTTCCGCTGCAACGGGTTCGAGCACCATAAAGCGAAGTTCACAGAGGAGTTCAAGTCCTGAGCCTGTTGCCGCAAAGCGGGTCACTGACACACAGAATGCACCAATGAAGCTCACTGCCTCAACTACCAGAAGACAAATAAGCGCTACCACCTGAATCTCACGACCAACCACTCGAGCCTGGAAAATACTTACCCTAGTCCCCAGCGAGAAATTGAGCAGACGAGTAGAGTTAATTACGGTTGATCTCCAGACCGTTGATTGTTAAGGGATTGAAAACCCGAAAAATGTACCTGTAATAAAATGATTTCGATGTAATTAAAACACTTATGTGCTTGCACCCCGACGTCAGAGGTGCGTTTCTCTTCTACTGTGCTTGTATTTGTGTCTGTATCTGTTTTATGTCAATTAAAAATCAACAGCCCACAGTTCGTGTTGCGATCGAATCTCTCACGGATGTCTCATTGGACACACGGTCCATCCGGGTACACTCCCATTCGCGCCACCCGTCCTGGTGTCCGGGTCTGAAGTTCATTTTGCGATATACCGATGAAATTGTCATCGCAATGTTTACGTCAAAGGAAACATGTCTTGTGAGATATGTTGAACATATGATATCTGCATTTGAACGGTGCAGGTTGACAGATTCACCAACTTACATGTAATTTCTAATGTTTGGTAGAAAATAATTTGGTCACAAGTGGGTCTAAACACTATTCATGGTTCTAATGCCTTTGCTACAAAATCTAAGGTTATGAAAGCTCGACACAAAGTATCATGTCGTGTACAGATTCCGCTCACCTCTGGGTCTTCTGAAAGTACCCTTTCCCCAAAAGAGTGCACAGTGTTTTCGCCATCGCGCATAAATGTTTATCTTATTTTTGTCGTTATCTCTAGTTCTAAGATTTAAAAAACAAATCTTTGTTGGAGAGCATTACCGATGTCTAATGTTTCCCTAACTATGTCAAATTGTCTTTACATACACATGTGTCACTAGAGCGCGTAATATTGTTTTCCCGTTTAGAGCATATTCACAGCAACAACTACAGGACGCAAATTCCGATTGAAAAACTTCTTTTTCATTATTTTCGAAAATGCTGTTCCAATGTACAAACAGTTGTAACGAAATTCTACGATGTACGTTCAAAAATCTTCGGACAGTCACTCTTTTACACAAAAACTTCTTTCATTTTAATGTTGCCAATAACGTCACTTAACGTCCAGAAAACACTTTGTTTTCTACATGCTTCCAATCAGTTGATTTATCTATAATTTCACCCTTCTGATGGTTCGTTTTCAGTCAAATTGTAAAATGTTTAAGACGAATGTCATATGGAGAACATATTAAGTTCCGATTACATAGTGGACGCACTTTTGAAATATCATCTTTTGGTTGACAACTCTACATAAATTAGACTTTCAAGTCTCTTGGGGTAGATGATATTATGCCCATAAAAACAATTTCTGACAAGAAAAGTGTTTGTGAATATTGCTCTTGAAAAAAATGAAATATTTTACAAATTCCATTTCTTTATTTATTTCCGCACTCTTTCAAAATTTGTTCCAAATTATTTATCATGATTCCTACGTGATCAAACTGAATTCCTTAAATTAAATTCTTATTTCACTCGAACATCTTATCTTGAGGACATTTTTGGAATACTACTACTGATTCCATTCTAAAGCACTATATTTTCCAATGTGTTCTCTGCTCCAGTGAATCTGCCATAGCTCTTAAGTGTCTGAACGGCATTAGACATATCGTTTTCCCCTGGAAGAAAACAGTCAAGTTATTTGCACATGTATTGTACTTTACATATTTCTTATTATTTCCAGGATGGGGAAACCCTTTTAGGTTTTTTTTGCATTACAAATTTTGTGAAAACGATGCTTTAAAGTAAAGGACGAAAAAAGGAGAGCCTTGTACCACTCCCCATTGAATGTGAATATTGTCGTTGTGAAATAATCCAACGGACGGTTGTTCCAGAGAAGGAGACGTGCGCATGGAATTTTTCTGCATGACCTTGATCCATGCCACACTTCCAAAAAAGTGCAGGCAGTTGTGAAAGAAAAGAAGATTGACATTCTAGAATGGCCTGGAAATTCACCTGATTTTAGGCCCATTGAGAAAATGTGTGAAATCGGTGTTCAAAAAGAATAATTGTTAAACTGTAAAATACCTCATTTCGAAAATTATTCATGTGTGGTATAATGACCGGGAACTGATTTTTTTATCGAAGACAAATTATTCAGTGCCAAAATGTGTTAAAAAGTTATTGCAGACAAATGTGGCTACATAAATTACTAGAAAGCGTGTAATTAATTAATGTATGGAAGTTATGCAATAAATGTTGAAATTTTACTTTGAATCAATCCATTTGCACACCACTGCAACACCCCTGATCCAACTTATTCTTTCACGTTTTACTCTTTAAATTATTGTGCTGCAGAATTGTTCATTGAGAATATAGATAGACCTTTTAGGTTCGGTGAAGCGAAAACAATGAACCAAACAGTGAACTAGTGATAAATAATAAATGCATTCTCTTCCGATTCATAATGAATGAATCTGGTGATGTGCCGTTTAAGGATATCGTGACACTTATTATGATATTCGAAAATATAGTTTCCATGCACCAAAACAAAATGATTTGTCATTAAAATCAAATGACGAATATGTTCCTAGAAAGAAAGGCGAAAAACGTGGTTGTGTTCTAGCAAATAGACATCATCGAACACTTCGGTCTTTCCTACTTTCATCCCTTCTGTCAAATTCTGAGATCTTAATATGAGCCTTGCAAAAGACTGTTTCATGAAATCTCATTAAACCCGCAGAGAGGATGTTTTTGCAATTTAATCTTTAATATAAAATATCTTTTCAATAACATACTAACAGCTATAATTAAATTCGGTATGAAATGGGAACACGAGCATATTTTACTTTTGGCCAAACTTTAATTAAAAGACATGCATCTTTCAAGAAACAAAATACACTGTAACATAAAAATTGCAGTAGTAAATTCATTTCAAAAAACAAATTACATAAAATTGCCTTGACTGAGTGGCAGCTCCTAATGCAGTCTCGAATGAAGTTGACACTGTGGTTCTGGCGTAGCAAATGGCATGGCTCGTAGGACTCCTACTCGGTATATCAAATATGTTCATACTCTAACAGAAAAAGCAGAGCTTTTGGCCGTGGTACTTGCGGAACACGATGGAAAATGAAGGGTACGATGATTCGCACATTTTTTATGTAAATGTTCTTAAAGATCCCAATCCATATTGAATATACGAAACACAGCAGCTGCAGATTGTTCTTTTTAAACATTTTTGGAGTAACATGTATTTCCTGTTTGCTGCAGTAAGACTCTAAGCTGCCAGTGGACTGTGCGACTGTGCGAGACAACAATTCTTTAGTGGAGTAACTGAAGGTCATTTCACTCTGATTGAGTTGCACACTGGAGCATCACTGACACATAAATGCTGGGTATAAAATAATAGCACCACTGAATGAATGTATAATAGCACCCGACTATGGCTCATCAATCCCAAATCTGTTCTATATTTTGCAAGAGCAGAACAAATGATGCTTACCTTACAGCACGTGACTCGGTAAAAATTAATTACTCATGTTACTGGCACGTATGTCTTTCCTTATATGTTTTGACACGGTGAGGACATACTCGCATTTGTCTCTAACGATGGTGAAATGGAGAAGTTTAATTGTTCCGAGAGACTTTGCATCGTAAGGAGATCTCCTTTAATGCCACTCTCTTAGTTGAACACAGTCGTGGGCAATTAACGAATGTTAGACATTTGTTGATTGAGGAATCGTGACCTTACTTCCAATTGCGATAATATGAACTCCCTACATTGTCCTTGCTTCAAAATCGATGTTTGACGTCTCGCCTCTGGTTCTTATGACATCAGAATACATCTAAATATCTACGTTCTTACCGTGAGGTTAATCGATACGTGAAAATATATTGTAACACACATTACAAAGGGGACATAATTCTTGATTTACGATGATATATACATTCAGAAAGGTAGCATGTCTCTATCTCTATTCTTCACTGTTAAATGCACTGGCGGAAAGTGAAAACAGAAAAGCAAGAAGGAATTGGCGGACGATCATGAAATTTACATTTGTTAATGGGGTCGAGTTCACGTAGGGGTGATGTTAATTTCGGGACCAACCGGTGAGCGCTTACGCCACAGCACGGCATAATATGCAAATTATCGTCAGTGGTATTTAAGGAGTACGGCGAAGTGAATGTAATCAGTCGTCGGCGTACGAATACGTATGAAGATCCTGAAGAAGCTGCAATGCCTGGACATGGAAGACGTCTACGATTTCAGCAGTCATCGGACTTTGAGCGAGGTCGTCTAGCTAGGCCGGATGGTCGTATCGTCGTATTGCGAAGCGAATTGGACGGGAAGTATCGGTGGTGGTACGATGGTGGCGTAGATGGTCCGAGGAACATACCCACACGAGAAGACCTGGAACTGGGATTCACAGACGAACTGATGAGCGGACCGATCGACGCATAAGAAGAACGACGTTGTAAAGCAGAACATCCAATGTGACGCAAATCCGAGCTGCCGTTGCAACTCAGGTGACTGTGCGAACAATCCGCAACCATCTACTGGATGCAGGACTACGTGCACGTGTGCCTCTGGCATGTGTACTTCTAATTCCAGCCCACCGTCAGGAACGGCTGCAGTGGTGTCGACATATGCACTGGAGAACGCAATGGCGATCTGTCGTGTTCAGCGATGAAAGCAGATTCTGCTTGGGATCCTCCGATAGCCGTATGCGTGTTCGCAGACGCAAAGGGGAGCGTTTCCACCCTTCTTGCACCCGCCAGCGACGCACAGGGCCTACACCTTGTCTCCTGGTGTGTGTGTGTGGGAGGAGAGATCAGCTATCACACCCGTACACAACTAGAGTTTGTACCGGGTACCTTAAACAGCACCTTTTACATCAACAACATCATTCAGCCCGTTGTTGTGCCATTTGTTAGGTCGGTCCATCGCGGTGCTTTTCAGCAAGATAACACACGCCCACACGCAACACGTGCAACGCAACATGCACTTCAGGGTGTGAGACAAATTCCATGGGCTGCACGTTCACCGGATTTGTCCCCCATTGAACACGTGTGGGATTTTATGGGACAAGAAATTATCCGGTCTCCATGGCCAGCAACGGCCATCCCCGATTTCGCGTCCAGGTTGAGGATGCTTTTAACACAATACTCCGAACTTACATCCAACATCTGTACTACAGACTTCATGCCAGAATTGCGCAGTGTGACGCAGTTCATGGCGGTTCAACCTCGTACTAACCATGTTACATGGAAATTTTATTTTTCAGTTTACCAGCAAATACAGCTGTATTTCACCATAATGTTTTGATCACGTTATCCTCTGTATTCCGTTGTTATGCTGTATAAATTTCATTGGTATCAGACGTCTCCTTCTTGGTGTTCTTTTTTTCACTTCCAGGCAGGGTATATTGTCTTCATAAGCGAAAATGTCTTCGTATAAGCATCTGTATTCGTGGGCTAACACTCGTACGTATCTTTGTGTTCGTTACTATCCAAGCTGTTTCTTAAATCTATTACTTTCATTTTAATGTCTTCAACGTTATTTGTGAAATCTCGATTTCAGGAAATCATCAAAAATGCACATTACATTGGAAGAAAGTTCTGCACACACTAGTGTTATTAAAGGGCCATATCAACATGTATATGACTGACAAAGGTATTTGAAGTCGGATAACTGGAAAATGCCATTTAAATGATTTTGCTTGTCTGTTCTCATTACAGCATTAAAACACCACAATGATAATATTTGAAGAAAATCTCTCCGGTCTAAATGAACGATATATCAAAAGCATTGTTTCCATGTAACATTTATTCTTGAATCGCATTGCTTTAGTCGACACAAGTTACCAGTAATTATATCAGAATACGACACCTTTTTCGCAGTACAGCGATAGGGATTTATGATGTGATAATAAAAGCCATTTATTTTCACAATACGTGGTTCAGATGTCCTTCTGTTAAATGTTCTTTATCGCCATCAAAATTGAAGATGCAAAACACTAGTTACTGCAGGATACAAGATCAACCTTCTTTGGCAGAACATGTTTTGGGACACCTAATAGCGCATGATGTGTGTAAGTCCAAATTGTGACTCCAACGAGCTGACAAAAAACTTAATCTAAATTTTGGAATCATGTTTCTAAAATATATATTTCTCAGTGAATGTCAAAAAGTACATAATCACAGTAAACGAAAAAAAAAAAAGAAACAGCACCTTTAACATTACTGCCTATTTTAAAATTTGTTAGTAGTTTCAACATCCTGACCCGCAAGTCGTTCCTAGAGCTATTAATTTATTAAATTATTTTTCTTGAAATTAAACTAAGAACTTAATGTCTAGGTTTCCATGGCCACATTCGGTTCATTCCATACCGTAGTGAAAGAATATATTAAAAGTATTAAGAAAAAAAAAGCAAAAGTGAGACATTTATTCAATGATGAATTTTTTATGTTATCAAATTTTTAGCATCTGCGCAGTTTCATCTGGAGAAGTTCTTTCCTTTTTTTCTCTGAGACAGCGGTACATTTCGGAATGAATATGGTGTACGGACTTGATTACGCTTTAGGAATCACGATCCCACAAATTCGTTATACGACATTTAGAAAAAAAGTTTATTAATCACAGCGGGGTTTGAGCGGCACTACTTGGATTCTCCTAAATTCTTGCACGACTAGTAGCAAGTCATCAGCAGTCGAAATCTTAGCACTTCCGTAGTACAATATATACGCTTGAAAATCTTTATCAAAGATTTTGCTAAATGATAACATAAAGAGAAAAGTTCCTTAGCCATTTTAGTGTAAAATGTAAAAGGAAAATATCAACAGTTATAATATGATTGATCTCTAATTGCACATGTGAGAAGAAATAATACAATTTTCGCACAACGGGAGAAAATTCAGTTTTCTCATATTAAAGTCAACATAACAATTTGAAAACACCCTAAATATGTCTGTGGTTAAAATGTGATATGAGCTCTAGTAAACTGGTTTTATGGTTTCACGGCAGTAATCTTGTGCTGTTAGGTGTGTTCCTTATTCCAATTCTTTCATGGGCACCTAATGTCATTCATTACATCTAGAGATTAATTTTTGTGTGCGAACTTTAAATTCACAAATGCAAAGCATGAAGCTCTGTGATGGAACGCTGTTTTACATCTTTTAGATTGAGGCCTATTCAAAGGCGTCAGAATAAGGTGTTCTCAAAGTTATGTGAAAAGATAATATTTCGCAATAGTATATATACTTTATTTTGCAAACAATAAAAAAATGTAATGAATTCATGGCTTCCAAAATTAGATATCATGACGGAAAATTATAATTGTTCAAGATGTTTTTCATATATCATTATTCAGATGTACATTACATATTCTCCTTCCGCTGTATATTACTAATTGTTTTGCGTTATAATTTCATCATTCATTTTTGGAGGTTAAACACAGGATTTCTTTTTCTCTCATTTTTACTTTTTGTGTGCCTAGAGCTGCGTAAAATGACAGGGATATTTAAATGACGAAATGCTCATCAGACAGAATTGACGAGTATATTGACGTTTGAACACGCAATAAGGCGAAAACATTATTTTACATACAAAAACATTTCAAATAATAATTCCGAAAATAAAAGGTCTCCATCAATAAGGATGTAGATACAATATGCACACTCTTCGTCGCCAATAAAGCACCTTCTTGCTGATATGGCTGTGCAGAAATTTGTCACAGGGTATGTAGTATTGAAGTATTGACCCAGGAAAACTATATATCACATACTCTGTAACACGAACATTTTATATTGCGCCTGAGTCTGATTAGCTTACGACAAGTGGCATGTAACCCCCCCCCCCCCCAAATAAAAGGAGATGCATCCAAAAATAATTAGCCATATCGAAGACAATGGAATTGCCGAATAATATAATGTACGTGTATTGCCAGGAAGAAAAAACTAGCACTAATAATGTTCCCGAGAAACATTTCATGCCAATAAATAAAATAAACGCAAATGGTCAGGCAGATGTTAAGTTTCCGTGGTTTGCTCTACAAGCGCACTTTAGTACGCTTGTTGTATTTGCCTAATTCCTGATTTAACCAACCTGCTTTAACGGGATTAAAGAAATAAAGTTGTTCGGATGAACTTTACGCTTTGAAAAGCAAATATACCCGTTTTTTAAAGTAATTGAACACAAAAAATGTTATCATTTTGAACTACAGTGGAATCTACTTAAAATATGATCCCTACTTTTCGCTTGCTTCGATAATTGAACGAATTTTTCGAAACAACTGCGGAATGATCATATCTTGACGGGAAGGTCGCCTCGACGTCCACTAACTATCCAGTTTACTGAGTTCACCATTTATTTTTAGACAGTGCTAAAAACTGCTTTTCAAACCGTCATTTGCACACAAAAAACTTAAGAAGTCTATCATCTTTTTAAATGTGTCAAGTTCTCATTCTTGCTCTTTCCAGCTCAAAGAATTCCCTACGAAACCCTGCAATGGGCTTTTTTGTCTAAATCTCCACTTATTCAGGTTCTCTATTTGGTCGATTGGCTCTTCGTTTGATTACTGTATTTAAATCGCACAGATTACTTGAAGTTGTATTGTTATTAACTTACACAAAAGGGGTTGGATCTTGTGAGAGGGAAATTAACGATCACTGTGCGCAGGCCTATGGGCTAAAAAGCAGTTGCCTGTCCCATGTTTTGAGTCACTTGTTCCAGGAAAGGAAGAGATCCACACCGTACGACAAAAACATCCATGCAGCTCCAGCGTTTGAACCCGGACGAACCTCAGACAAATAATTGTAGTCCAAATCTTTGCATCACTCGGCCACCAGGAAGTGGAGTTTGAATTTAATCATTTAATCGTATCCTATTAATTTCCTCAGTGTGATGGGATGTAGCGGTGTCATCCGTAATATTTACTTTCTTGATAATACAGACAAAGTTACTCCCCCTATGGGTCGAATTTATCAAGTCGCGACATCACGTATATGCTTTTACTTCACGCGGTTTTTTTTTTTTGGATAGGTAATTTGTACAAATAGATTGTGCTCTGATTTTGCTCAAAATCTGCATTTTGCAACAATTCAGAAACAATCTAGAGTGCACAGAAAAAACAGCAACAATCTGTAGTCGACGAAAAATTGTTTTTGAAGTCTGAAATGATTGCTAATCCTTTAACAATCTTTTTCGCAAAACTCAGTAGCAGGCAGAAAGTGTGAAACATCTTAAAAACTATAAGAGGGAACTGAATGCCCTGAGAAAATCATTTTAATTAGAAACAAAAAGCAAAATGGAAAGCACAACAACCTCGAGGAAGACTTTGCATTAGAAATGGAGCAAATAAATACCACACCATGGTTTCAGAAAAACGTATTCGCGAAAAAGAAATGGCAATTCAAAGGACTTCTACTATCCTACATTTTTCAAATACATGACTATAAAAATTTATAAATGAAATTTCCTTTTTCAGCAAATGAAACATGACGTAATCAAAATAATTTCGGCCAATATAGTGTAATAAATAAGAAGAAAATTAAGGGAAATTTTACCAGAATATGGTCTGAGAAACGTATATACTACTATTGATAAAGGCGGCTTTTTTATCGCTAAGGTCTTGTAAGATCATCGCAAATAAAATCAATCAGAATGCAAAAAACAAAGCGACAGCATACTAAGCTTCATTGTGTTAATACAGATGGTAGTGATAAAAAGACCTTGTTCAGGTGAATGCAAAATCTGAACTGAAAACTAAAACGATTCTAAATTAATTTCGGACCTACGATTTATGTTTACTATGGTTATAATTTAATAGTGTGGAAGATAAGAAGAGAGGTTTAAAACTATTTAAAAAATATATATAGAAGATATGAGGTGAGAGAAGAGTTATTTAGTTATTTTAGATTAAAATAATGACTAGGAATACGTAATTTTCGTATTTGCGAAATACATGCGAATAAATGCGAAACTTGCCAATATAAGCGAATAAATACGAAAATTTTATTTTAACTACTTATCCGCAACATCTCGAAATTAACGTTTCCTAAAGCAAAAATAGGACGTAATTTCGCGCAGCACTTGAGCCGTGCGTGTCCTTCTCAGCGTGCGTTACCCGGGAAATTCCAGGCCACGTCTCTTTCTCTCTCGGTCAGTCCGCCAGCGCCGCTTAGTCGTACTGGCTGGCTGGCGTTGAAAGAATACGAATGAACACATGTTTGTTTTTTGCAATTAGCTAATTGACTACAAACTACAACGCTCGCGATCCGTTTGATAGACGTATATCAATGGGCCTCCCGAAGAAGGATTAGTTGATGGAGTGACTGAGTTTGACTACGAGGGATTGTATTTAAGCGATAAAAATATCGTGATATGCAAATTTTGTAATGTTAGTCTACAAGGACATAAAAGGTATACTTTAATGAAAGATACGACCTCTGCTACTCACTTATAGAAGAAAAACGTAGCTCAGTCAGGCCCTTCTGGAGCTAAGCATCAGACTACAGTCGCCATTGCTTTTCAAGCGCAAAAACGTGCCAAAAAGGAAAGAGATGATTTTGCAGAAGACACGGTAAGAATGTGTTTAAAAGCCAATAACCCCATGCATAAACTAGATCACCCGGATGTTCGCGATTATTTCGAAATATATGTGACGGGGTTCAGGTACCCTTCCTTCTGGAGATACTTTGAGACGTAAATACGTACAACTTTGCGGAATTTCGGAGAAACAGGCGATAAAAGAGCAGCTGAAAAATAAACCAATAGTTGTAGTGGCCGATGAAACATCCGATAAACAAGAGAATGTGTTTCTTAAGTCCTATTGAAAACTATTAATTCAGAACCAGAGCAATCATGTTTCCTAGCAAGGGTATATTTTTTAAACGTTGATAATTCTTCCACTTTCTCTCAAGTAATAATTTAATCCTTGAAAGTATACAAAATTGAATATTCTCAAGTAAAGGGCCTAGTATTATACTCTGCACGTTACATGACTGCGTGCTTCAACTTATTAAAAATACTTCTTGGAGACCATAATTTGCACTGCTAATGTTGGGCGCATAAGGCGAATATTGTGGAAGACGTATTTATAAAAGAGTTCAAAGAATTGAATTTCATTGTGGCCAAGACGAAGCCAGCTTTTTTGCACTCCACAAAAAATGAAATGTGCATATTTAAGGTACCTGAAAGAAAAGGCACCTCAACTGCCAGCAAAACTCTATCACACGCCTGCTGTAACCAGGTGGAATTCTTGGTTCAACGCTGTCATTTAGTTGAGCGAATATATGGAGCACATCGTTGCTGTTCTCAATGTATATGAGGACGATGGCTCGAGTACCTGTTTCCTAAAAGAAAGTTTTGAAAATGAAATACTAACTCGTAAAATACGCGTTCAATTGACTTTCGTTTCTGAATTCTGTCCGAAAATTATGAAATTAATTGACAATTCAGAAGGATCAAACTCTCCGTTCGCACACTTTTTGTAGAGTAAATTAGTAGATTTATAGTCTTCTCTTGAGAGCCAAAGTCAAGGATATTTTGTGAAACGATTGAAAGCATTTTGACAAAGGAGAATGGTGAAACTGATCAGGAGCACAATATTATGCTGAAGACAGCAGCAGATAAGAGTTTAAATACACTGACTTTCCGCATGACATCCAATGAAAGAAATGAAGCCTATCAGCATATTGGTAGGCTATTTTGTCCGTCTGTAGCCGCGATTTCACCCACATCATCTTTTAACACAAATTTATTATTGGAAAGCTTGTCTAAAATACCATTTTTAAAGACATACCACGGGATGATCTCATCGATGGATACAATCGTTTTCACTGACAGCTACTAACAGTGGTCAAGCAAGATACTCCTGTTGATGTCATACAGATTGTAAAAGGAACAAAATGCTGCTACCTAAACTATGCAAAGGCATCTATTAAAGCCTCCATAGTCCAGTTAACAGCGAGGAATGCTGAAGGATATTTCAGTATGTAAAACATCGTTATTACTGAGAGAAGGCAAAGGATAAAGGAAGAGAATATAGAGACTACTAGACTGCTGGCTTTTAACTAAGTATTTTAATACTTAACCTACCAGTAAGTAAATTTGAAAAACAGTAAACTAAGTAAAGTAAAAAACAATTTTTTGTGTGCTCAGTTTTTGCAATAAATGCGAAATCTTTGATTTAAATTTCTTTTCTTTCTTTTTTTTTCTTTTTTTTTTTGCGAAATGTCGATTTTGTTTTGGCAAAATTTACGTATTCCTAATAATGACTCTTGTCCCAGAAACGACTATTGTGTCAACGTTCGGCTGAAATATTTATCGCTTAACATCCCACAAAAACCGCAGATATTAGTTGTGGGAATGATTGGGATACTTAATGTACCTCCCCCATCTTCTTCAGTGAGGAATATCGTGGGAAAAATAAGAAACATACCAAGAAAATATTTCCTTGTCTAACAGACGCATTTCGTTTCGTGAAGAGCGTCCAAAGATCAGTGAGCAAAGGCGCAGTAATAATAATCATAAATTGAAACCTTGCTCATGATACAGTGCAGCCGTTAGACATCGTCAGGGAAGGAATAAGCACATGTTCGTCTGGATGAAATCTGAAGAACCTTTACATATCTAAAAAAAGAGGCCTACTTTTAAAGAGATCGATTATTACGGCATATTAACATTTTTTTCTGCTCGTGATGGTTCACCACACGAATTGGACAATGTCTTATCCGAAGAGCCGGGCGAATGGAAACCAGTTTTCGGAACGAAAGCACTTCATAGAAATGATATCAATAATATTACATCAAAAATATTCTAAGAAAAATATCTTCGGTAACTCATGATTAAGCAGGTTTCCAAGTGGCGCGCCATATTTTATTCAATCGCGTTATGTTTTGCACATCATAACGATATTTCTGAAATTCGTGCAATTTCTGCATATGTAAAAGTTGATTTGGTCCGTTTTTTTTCTGTTTACTGAATGTTTCCGCAAACGTTGGGGAAAACACTGACAGTAATACAATTTCCGGTGATGTGCAAACACACACACACTCTTGACTCATACTTCTCTTCCGCAACTGTTTATTTACTTGTATTTACTTTGCAAATTCGGTAGAAAATACATCTAAAACGGAATGATGTGTGAAAGGTCGTAAAAATGTAAATGAAAGTATTTATAATTTTTTTGTCTATAAATTTAATAATATATTTCTAAGAGAAATATATTATTAAATTTATTTCAAAATCTCTCCCGCTCTCTCTCTCTCTCTCTGTTTTTTCAGAATCTAGATTTTTATACTGTCATGTAGTAGCACATGGCAGTTTAAAAATTTTGATTCTGAAAAATGTGTTGTTTTTATCCTGTAACTGTACTTTCTAGCTTTAGTACTTCCGTATACCATCAGTGTTTGAAAGTTAAGCGCACTGTTTTCGTATTACAAGAAACAAATTCTATAGACGAGCAGGTAATTTATTTCAGAGAAAATCAAGAAATTTCTGTACCACTAGAGTTCTACGTCAAGCAATAAATTATAAACCAATACTCTGTTAATTTCTCATTGTGTTTTAATTTCCAACGTACCAGTCTAGAATAACGAGCCCAATAAAAACGAAAATAATTTATCTCGGTCGCCTGATTTACCAACAAAGCATTCTTAAACATCTCTCTCTCTCTGTTTGTTACAATTGCAATTCGTGCTTCTCTTACGTGGAAAGTAAGCTGATGATTTTTTTAATTCCCCATCTCATACCACACGAGAGCAATCCGCTAATATGACACTTTAGCAATGCACATTGAGCTTTTTTTATTTTCTACAGAGGTTAACAACCCATGCTAAAAACTCGATGGGTTATAAGTAATATCCTGTACCTGATTTAGAACACGTGTCTTACGGAAGAGAGATAGCCAATCAAGTATGACCAATTCAACATCCATTCCTCACCTGACTTGAACCCGCACCTACCTGGGACAAACGAACAAGAGACAGGGGTTAGACTAATGCACCACAGGAGCGGTACAGCAAGTACATGTATTTTCGCTCTTAAAGCCGTGCGTGTTTAATAGATCTCCTTGTCCGCTGTCCGACAATTAGGCAGATGTCAACTTCATTCCGTGTTTATAGCAAAACCACAACTATGCCATATACAAACATAATGCGGAAAATTGTTGGATTTTCCGATGTAAGGATTTAATGGGCAGTCGTACTAAAAAGGAATATGGGATGCATAATACAATATTGTGTTTTCGTGAACTTATAATTAAGTTTCAGAACACACGGTCCAACTGATAAAAAAAAAAACGTTATTCTATAAACTCTGAAAATAGAAACGAAAAGAAATAATTATTGTACAAAACAAAACTTTTGTGTTTTAGGGATACTGAAAGATGTGAAGACATTAAGTTTGTAAGCGTATAGAAGAGCACTATAACAGCCAAGAAAAAAGTAAATTTCACCCGTCAGTAAGAAAAAAAAAGTACATATATCAAAAATTACAGACTGATTTTATGGTTTATGGCGAGCCATTACCATATACGACGAGGTGTTTGGTTTCCAAAAAAGATATACGTTCATATCGATGTATCAGGTATACCCAGTACTGCTCTTTTACAAAAATATGTATGCACATCTATTTTATTTTGTCACAAATTGATAAGACGTCACTTTAATTAATTAATTCCATGCGTTTCGTTGTTGAAATAATATGTAATATTTATTTAATAAAAATTAGCAGCCATTAATTATTCTATGAAATAATCAGTGACCTCATTTAACGCATTATAAATATTTTAAACCAGTTCTTTAACATCTGGTGAACAACATGCATGTACGGATCGAAACATTTGTTTTTGTAAAGCTACTTGTGTATCAGGCAGTAAAATGATATGAGAAACAATTAAAATTCCTTTAACACAATTCTTTTTTCCACATTTGTTATGTTAGATGTGACACTAAAGAAATTTAGTGTCACATCTAACATTTAAAACAAAAAAAGGAAATATTTCATTATTGAGGTTCGGCACAATGCCGGAGCAAAAATGTGGTTGCAATGATTATAATGAAAGCGTATTTTGTTACATTTTTTGCTACGCCTTTCTAAGTTGGAGAGGGAATTTTCAAACAACATTTTATTTACAGTGTATTCATGGGACTAAAAGTATTTTCTGTCAGTTTTAGTCTAATGAGTAATAAAAATCGGCAATTTTTTGAAGCTTGAAATTTAAAGAAAGGAATGCATCTAAATATACAGTGTGAAAGAACATCAAAATAATCCATTGTTGATATTTGCCTTATAATTTTCTACTTTTAAATGAACGTTCAGTACGCCATATGTAATTACTGTGATCATTGAATTCTGCCACATTATTTTTATTTCAGAGGACAGTAAATCATTCTCAGCGAACTTATTCATATATAATGTTAATATTTTTTTAAGATATATCACTTTGCCTTGTCGTTTTATTTGACATTGTCCTAAAAGGAGTACCATATTCCTTATCAGAAATATGATTGTTTCCAAAACTGTCCTGCGTTCTGGAATTTTGTATCGTTTTCTTTTTCCTTTGTTTTGGGTTTAGTAACCAACGTGAACAACTCAATGAGTAATAAGCAGTTTGTTGTCCGTATCTAATTTAGGGTCACTCTTTACAGGAAGGGAAAAAGGAACACTACCGTTAACAAGTACGTCACTGAAGTTTCACCGAAACTCCAACCGGGACACATAGCGGACGAATGATTATAAGCGAGCGCTTAGGACACTGCTCCACCAAAACGTAACTTTGGTAAATGCTGTATATTTTAGACTTTTAGTTTAGGCTTTTAAGTTACTTTGGATATGAGTAAATTAAACCAGAAGGACTTTCAAGTACATCTCACTATTTTATTACAAAAATGATGTATAATTTATTATGTTTTCTGAGGTTCTCCGCTACATATCAGTGAGTTCTAAAATAGAAAATATTCGCCTTTAGTTAGGCTTCTGTGGTTCACGATTCATGCGGTAGAGAGTTTTCAACATCAAAGTCGTTGCTACTTTCGAAGGGAGTGTTCCTGAATAATATGCATTGCGAGAATATTTCTGGAAGATCACTTTAAATTCATTTTCGGCTCAAGGGTTGTCACTTTGATATGTATGATATATTTATGGATTTGTGTAAATACGATATCCTCATGGTGGTGTGGCAAAACCAAACTCCATGAGGGAGTTTCATTTTTTCTGTCGTTACCCTGTATGAACTTAGCCCACTTCGATATGATTTATTTGCAGGATCCATTATGGGTCTGTCCTTGCTAGTTCATTGTGATGATGTAGAATAACTGCGGGTTTGTTTTATATAATCAGAATCAGCAGACCTAAAAGATATCTTCACGAGGCGCTATATGACAGAAAATGTGCGGATGAGTATGTGTGTTTTGTAGCACTGCTGGCCTCTCCATACAAGGCGATGTATTGAAAGGTTGAGATAGTAGCACCTGATAATTCTGAAAATTAAATGAATTCACCTTCTGCTTTGTATCCATCTCACATTTTGGAGCTAGTCTTCCCTACCCGCTTTAGGGTAACCTGCCCGGGGTCGAGCATATGCAATTACCTCGTTTCTGAAATTTCAAAGGTTAAACCCTGGCATCTTAGGAAACTCAATGGCATTTTCACTAAGCTGAGATTTTTCCCAATTTTTTGGTAGAATGAATCGAACTTCGGAATTTATATGTTTCTTTCTTTTGCTTAGCATTGAGATAACAGCCTCAAATTTTACCATCTCAGTATTTGGTGTATATATATAAAAAAATGAATAAAAGCAGATTTGTCAGAGTCTGGTGTGTTTAAATGAATAAAAATCGTTCTACAAAAATCGATTTTAAATAATAAGATGGTCTATTTCGGTTTCCCAAGATCACTTTAACCATGTAACGACCATGACGCACAAATCTTTTATCACCCCAAAAACACTGGTGTGCAAAAATTAAGGACGAAGAGGAGAAATTAGCATAACAGCGGAACAAGCAGGCAGAACGGACCGAAATACCACTCAGGAGATAGACTAGGGTCCGGTACGGTAGGGCATGCGCATATATGCAGCATGACGTAGGGGGGTCGGAAGGGTATAAGGCACACGGGCGGTGTACGCTCAGCAATTCGGTGAAATGTATTGCACGGTGTACATCGGTTTGAACGACATCGAGTTGTTGCCACCGTGTGATATGGCCAACAGGCATTCCAATAGACGATATCTGGATGACTTTACCAGAGTTCGCGTCATTGGAAAGCTGGAAGAAGGTCGAAGTGTGACTAGTGTGGCCGAGGAGTTCGGGATCAGCTGCAACACCACTTCACGAGCGTGGAGAACATTTCAAACGACGGGAACTGATGTCCGAGAGTTTACCAGTGGTCGTCCACAAGCAACCACGCCGGCGGACGACGATTATATTGAGCTACAGGCGAGAAATAGACAGACGGCAGACAGCGGGCGAAATCGCAAGGCACATGAAACAGACAACTGGACGTCCGTTATTGCGTTTTACCGTGGCCAGGAGGCTGCACAAAGGTGGTCTATTTGCTCGACGACCAGTACGGTGTGTGCCATGAAGGCCTGCTCATCGGAGACGGTGGTTTCTGCGGTGACAGGAACAACTGGACACATCAGCAATGGGGTAGAGTTCTCTTTACGGATGTGAGCCGATTTAGACTGACGAGCGATTCTGTACGTATGCACATCTGGAGAGAGCACGGAACACGCGTTCACACCTCGAAAATCATGGAAAAGGACCGGTTTGGAGGTGGCGGAGTTCTCGTTTGGGGAGGTATCATGCTTGGTAGCCATACCGACCTCCATATCTTCGAAGGAGGTTCAGTCACTGGCGTCCGCTTATGTGCCGAGGTTCTCCTGCCTCACGTGCGTCTGTTGAGAGGTGCTGTGGGTCCTGAGTTCCTCTTCATGTAAGACAACGCTACACATCATCGTACAGTGGCAGCCGCAAAGCTGTTGGATAGTGAAGATATTCAGCGCATTGACTGGCCCGTAAGGTCCCCGGACCTAAATCCAATCGAACACGTGTGGTACCTTCTCGGAAGACGCTTGGCATCACGTCACCCCCCCCCCATAAACGATTCCGAAGCTGCAATTGGCGCTACAAGAGGAATGAGCGGCGATGCCTCAACAGCTCCTTGACAACCTCGTCTTCAGCATGGACAGACGTTGTAAATCCTGCAACGCAGTCAGGGGATATCATATCCCATACTAAAGACTGGATTTTTCTTTGCAGCCGCCTGTCACATGTCGGACGTTTCTGTCTTCTGTCCAGTTGTGCTCGAAGCTACCTTTTCAATAAAGTGCCTTTATATCCTTTGGATTCCTTGTGTGAGCGGTTTTGCTCACTTGTTCGATATTCTTACATCTTGGGGATCTTATGGTATGATTTGAGTCGATGTGGAGCATATCTGCACGACGTTACATTCGAAAAATCGTGTCTTCCTTAATTTTTGCACGCCAGTGTTCCATAGCGCCCGAAACTGTCTGTTGGTTCACTTCTTTGTTTAATAACAACAATAGTGAGTGAGGGTGACTCTTGCTGGTACTCATAGGTCGAGAAAATTTGAAGAACAGGTAAGAGTAGGAATTCTGACTCACTCTAAACAGGCGTTTCAGGCGACTATGGGCAGTATGAATGCCCTGGCGTTTTGTTGGTTATGGTCGTTAAAGGGATACTTATACGCCACTGAATATCCTAATATGTAAAACGGGTGTGGTACTATTGCAACTCTAACTCAGTGTATAGATGTGTATTCAATTTGACAAATAGTAGATTCACCCTATACGATTTATTCTTGTCATTCTAATACACATTTGCAAATTTGACGTTGGATGATTTTATAAACAGGGATTGTAAGTACTGCGTAGCCTATATTGCCGCAAGCGTCTTTGAAAGAAGCATGATTATGGGCGCTAAGTAGCAGATTTAAGCTTCTGAGAAACTGTAAAGGCTTTTGGCTTTGCATGAGAAATCTACGGTGTACAATTATGATACAGAGACAAGCCTTCAGCAGGTTTCTTGCACCCCGAAAGGACTAGTTGATGTTCGAGTGCAATATCAGATGTAGACGGTTATGTGAGGCAACAGACGAGATCCATTGCGCCAAATAAAGCCCCTGTACAAAAGCTGTACGTAGAAGATACTTTCCAGATACACAGTCCGCCACATATTGGCACGAAACTGTTACAACAGTAAACGTCTCTGGTAGAAAAAAGCAAATTCACCTTAAGTAGTTACCACAGCACTAAAATTCGACGCTTGAGTAATAGCATATTGTAACCTAATTCTCTGAATAAGGTATTGAGTTAATATCCGCGATGTAAAAGCTACAACATGACATCACCTGCGCTGATTTGTGAACTCAAACCACAGAGCTTTAAAATTTACAATCTGTTGCGGCGGTGTTATAGTCTGGGGTCAGTTTCCAGGGCGTTTACTGATTTCATTAAAACGTCTGCAACTGCGTTGAATGCCACGAGGTATCATAACATCATTGCGACCAGAAATACATCTACATGAGTGTGATTTTTCCTGATGGAAAGGACTAGTTGAAGCGAGATAAGTGCTATACTATAGGACCCTGATCATCAGACAATTGTTCCAAAAGTAGAACATGTCCTACAAATTGCTAAATTTGCCGTACAGTCGTGAAATTTTTACCCACTTTAACAATTCTTGGACGAGTTTGAGAGAGCCATTTGTAACAGAGATTCTCCTACATAGAATACTGGAAACACATATACGGCATCAAGATTCTTGATTAATCATACCTGTAGAACGATATAAACTCTTCCTGAAATTAATGTAACAATGAATATTTCCTATTTTGAATCATAAATCATTTTTCTGACTTTTGCTCTATACTTGTGGCAAGGTGGTAGGATTGTGATCCAGTGAAATATGAAACCATGGTACCCGGATGTTTCACAGCAAAGAGTTATAAGATATACGAGAAAATTGCAAAAACAGCAGATAAATTTTACTTGTAATGGAATACCTGTATAATAGTATTCCTTTGTGCCTGATACTATGCACCAAAAGGAAACACCTTAAAGTCTAGTCCGCCGTATTTGACTTATAGATCGTAACAGAAAAACTAACTGAACTTTCACCTACGTGGTTTGTCGCTGTAAATGTGTGAAAAGAATTTGTTAATTGTATTTAGTGCAATTAATATGAATTAACTTCGCCTGTTTCTCGTTCATGCGGAACTGAATATTTGTAGCTATCCCTTGAGAGCTGAATACTAAAATCAATCACTTCACGAAAATGGCCTTGTGAACGTACATATTGCTTTCCGTTTCTACGATATGGAATAGCAGTTTGTTTGCGTCAACGAAGCTGTGCATCTGGTGAAAATATTTTACTTCATGATAACACAGCATATTAATAAAAGGTATCTTCTAACAGCGACAATTTCATGAAGACATTCTAGAGCCAGACACATGAATATTTGGACAGTGGCCTAACAAAAGGCTTTCAAATAAAGCTAAATGACGCACCCGAATTTCATTCGCATTGGTTCAATTCTAATGTCCATATTTGTATGAGTTTTCAACTAAGAACTTTTATCCTTTGAAGCCTTGACTAAGTATTCATTCGGAATAGGACATAAATAAATATGTTAAAAGAGATGAACCACAAATTTTAAATTTGAAACTTTTTACTATAAACAAGTCCAAAGGTATAGTGTAAAAAATATATTAATAGCTATAATTTATATCATCGCAATATGCAAAAATATATTAATATATATAATTTTTAATTGAGGTATATGCATTTAAAAATATAAGTCTCTAAATTTAAAAAGCTCATTTCGAAAAAGATCTGAACGTTTAAATTGCTCCATTTCTCAAGCATAGAAAGCAAAACACAAACACATGAAAAATGTTTTAACCGAGAGGGTTTCACTTTGAAAAACACTGCCTTAGAAGATCACCGAAAATGCACTTAAACCATTATATACCTAATTTAAGTGTAACCACGGGGTGCACGACGAAAACGATATGATTGCGCTATATCTTGCGTGAAACTATATTTTCTGAATCTTTTATTAACTCCAACACCAACATTTAATTATTCATATTACGTTACATAGAATTCAAAATTCCGAAGATTTTCTGATTATACCAAACTTTGCAGTATAGCCCTAAGTGTATATCAGTTGCTTTTTACAGTTTGGAGTAAAACATCGACTCTCCTGGCAATTGCGATTGTTCGAAACTCACAAGGAATGTAAACACTATTTTGATAAATTATATGTAAGCAACACACTTTTCATTATAGGTTTCATAAAGCGTTTCCGGATTTAAGGTTTGCATGAAATATCTGCAGAATTTATCTGCTAAGAGGCAGCTAAGTATTTTTTTCAGGGCTTCGTTGATAATTTGAACTGTGTTATGAATCGTAGCTTAACATTTGTTAGAACCTCTCTCTTTTCTACTGCGTGATCAACCACTTCTTTCAGCTTGGCTGACATCGCAACCTGAAAGCTTACAACCGTAGGTTATAGAAACGTGTTCAGTTTTAGACACAGAAAATATCTTTCATTTATAATTATCAGTTGTTTTACTAACTAAACTAATAATGTCTTCGTCATAAATTAAAGATTATTTCCGTTAAACCTAAGAGTTAACTGCAAACGGATTAGGTCACCAAATTACTTGGGAGTTGGGTTTGATGCCACTAAATGTGCAATATCGTTCTTCTTCAGTTTCAGTCCAACTACAAAATCGGCAGTTAAATCAATGCCAAATAACACTCATAGCTGTAGAGTTGTACTCAAAATGCATATATGTAGCACATCATTTCCACAAACTCAATTGAGGTAACTCTGTGACTTCTTTTGAACATTTTACAGAATGGTGGAAACCTTTGATGTATATACAAGAATACAGCCCACTGCTAAATTTCAGTGTTTTTCAAGGCAGATTATTTTCATCACACTAGTATTTCAACGGTTAATATTTCATAACCATATTAAAGAAAATTTATGGGTCCCAAGTGAAATTGTTCATAAGTACAAACACATCTCTAGTTATAAGTACTTTCACATAATTAATAAGCAATATATCATATTGCTTTCCGCTGTTTACCTTTCTAACACATTCTCACTATGTTAAGGAACTGATTAGTTCCAACTAATTTAAATATATTCAGTTATTGAAAACATTCATTTGAGGAAAATTACATTAGCGAAATTTTTCTGTAGTACTTAATACAAGGAACAGCTTATTAATCACATATTTTCAGCTCCACGAGAGGTTCATTATTTTGCACTGAGACAGAAAAGCCCTGCAGATTACAATACGAAATCTCTATTTGGGATCAACTTTTCTTTAGAAGAAAAATCAGAAAAACGCTTCCCCCGATTTAAAACTCACAGACTCAGTTAAATGTCATACTGTTTATGTTAATTTGTAAAAGTGGACAACATGCTGTACCAAAAGTTCAATTTTTAAATGTTATGAATTGTCAGTTTCCGCTTTTATAAAATGGAAGCCATATCAATGGCGAACAGATACATTATAATAACATCCATTACCTAATATTTAAAAAAAATTGAGAAATATCATTAGTATAATACAATGTTCTCACAATAAACTGCGGAAAAATTTATCAGTGTAGATTTATGTAAAAATATCACAAAAATATTACTTTTCGAAATGCATTTATTTACCTTTATGAAAGGCTTTCATTCCGATCTATATGTTGCTCTTTAAGGTATAAAATCCTACCAACATTTCTGATATATTTTCCTAAATAACGAATAGAATAGGAAGAAATTTATTGGATTTAATGATTTTGATGACCTACGTTCATTTAATAAAATTCTTCTAATGAACATTTTGTAAACAAAAGACACTGATTCAAACTAAGTTAAAATGGCGAAATTTTATCCTTGGTCAAAATTAAGCAAGAGGATCCTAGATAATGTATATCCGATTTTCACTTAAGTTTGAAACATTACTGAATGGCGTTTTACCTTTGTAGATGTTTTTGGTTCGGATCACGTTACGTAGCAGAAGGAACGATAAAATGACACTTGTGTAGTTTGATGAATACGACATTCGGAATTTCGACTCTGCTGAGCCGTCTAAAAGCGGAAACAACTTTCTTCTACAACAGAGGTTACGCTAAGTTACAGGTGGTTCTTCTCCTTAAACTTACATCTTTCTGTCACTGAAATAACAGTAATAAAAAACATGCAATTTAACAACTTCGATTAATGTAATTTGTTTCTACCTGTATTTTCATATCTACAATAAATGCTATATACACTGAAGAGCAATTGAATTAGAGACAGCTTGCGTTATGCAAATGTGGCACTGTGGGCGGCCCTGTAAAGGAAACGACATGACGTATGCAGCGATTCGACAATATAAGGAGTGATGCGACAGGAATTAGAAATAGTTGGACGCAGTATGGGGAAGACGAAGGATCTAAGCGCATTTGATCGTAGGCAAATTGTCGGGGCCCGACAAAAGGGTCACTCCATCTTGGAAGTCGTGCAGGCACTAGGATTTTCACGAGCCACTGTGTCACGGGTGTACCGTGAGTACATTGAATCCGGTAAAACCATCCCGGCAAGGGCCACCTGCCGTAGATAACAGCGTGCGGATAAGCGGGGTCATCGTCGGCTAGCTCGCATTGTACCAGCGGATAGACGGGCTATAGTGCAAGAAATCACTCGGCAATTTAGCGCTGGTGCACAAAAACGTGTAAGCAGCCACACCATCCAGAACAATCTCCTCGCTATGGGGTACAGAAGCCATCGTCCCACGAGGGTGCCGCTGCTGATCGCACATAACAGGGTGCAAAGATTAGCATGGGCGCGGTAGCATCTGCACTATACCCTAGACATTTGTAAAAATGTTGCGTGGACTGATGAGTCGAGATTCACGTCGGTACATGCGGATGGCAGGATACGAGTACGGCCCAAAGCACATGATGCGATGGATCCTTCTTGCCAGCAGAGTAATCTTCAAGCTGGTGGGGGTGGCATTCTCGTCTGGGACTGTTTCCATGGACTGAAATGGGACCCCTGGTACGTGTGACATCGTCCCTCACAGGTCAACGTTACCGGGATATCCTGGACGACCATTTGCTTCCGTTTGTGAGCCTTAAACATCCCACTGAGGACCTCATCCTGCAACAAGACAATGCACCGTGCCATCGCTTTTCTTTTTTTTTTTTGGTTGGAGGTTTAGCGACCACCGTGAGCAACTCAATGGGCTATAAGCAGTCGCCCGTCCTTAATTTAGGATCACTGGTTCCAGGGAAGGGAGAGAGCCAGTGCCGTAAGACAAACACAACATCCATGCCTGACCGGGATTCGAACCCGGACCCTTTACGGAAGAATGGTCAGAGGCCAGCGCCTTAGACCACTGCGCCACCGGGGCGGCACCATCGCTAACGCATTGTATCCGAACGGTTGGGTGAACAATCCACCGACGTGACCTCGCTTTTTTGGTCACCTGACCTCAATCTCATCGAGCACATCTGGGATGCCATCGAGAGAGATGATTGAGTTTCTGACCCTCCAAAATCAAATCTTAGGGAACTGTGGGAGCTTGTTCAGGGGTCGTGGAATGCCTATGGCTTCCCAACGCTTCCGGTGTCTTGTCGAGTCCATGCCGAGAGGAATCGCCTCCGTCATCAGGACGAAAGGTGGTGCTATACGTTACTAGAGCTTTATCTCAAATTCAATTGCTCTTCAGTGTATATATATTTCAATATTTTTTAATTTCCTCTTTTTTTTGTATTTTTTCACTACATTGCCGAATCCCTCACGATTTGTCGCGGTCTTCACGTAAAAAACAGATGCATTAGTTGAAATGCAGATTCATTTGCTAACATGATTTTTCTACCGTGGAAACAAAACCCGTCATTTACTTTCAGCTTAAAATTCCGTGGATTTCCGTGACTGTAGTAATCCATTTTTTTTATTCCGTTCTCCAAGTATAGAACAGATGCTTTAGTTGAAATGCACTTTCATTTGTTAAGAGGATTGATAATGGTTGAAAACGATGATGATAAACAGGGTGTTTCCAAAAGTCGCAGCTCACTTTAATAACTCGAAATTGAATTCGAACAGGAAAACATAGCCAACGGATATTAATAAGATATGATACGATCTATTAAATGATTATGTTAGTGACTCCAAAGGCCCCACCATCCGGGGGGGGGGGCGAGCTTATCTCGTAAACGAAGCAAGTTCGAAAAAAATTCAAATAGAAAGTTGTATAGCGCTCTTACCTTAGTGTATATCGCAGAAAAAATTGCAATAACTATCAAAGTCCGTGCTATGTTCTCTTGAGCTATAACATATTTTCAAGGAAAAGCATTCATCGCAAGACTTGAAATGTTTCTGCCTTTTCCTGAGCTTCGGAGGAAAAAGCATCAGAGAAGGCGATTTTCATCGGCGTAAATTTAGTACCGCCATCCTAATGAATTGGGATAAAGTTTATAGCAAAAGATACAACTTCTTTGAAAATTTTGGGTTATACTCGGTATAACCAGCTTTTCTTATGCCGAGTATAATTACTGAGTTCTAATACATAACAACTGGTACAGCGTCGTTCTGTATGTTGTTAATACACAGGCAGAAATTTTCCCGTACGTGTTTTCACATCGGTATAGTAACGTTACAACGTTTGTCAGTAGTTATGTTAATATCGTAACGCGAGAGCATAAACTCTAAAATTTCCAGCATCGATATTCACGACATAGTGAAAAAGATACTGAAAAATCTAAATTTCCAGTACTTATTCCTGGAAATTTCAACAAATAAGAAGTAAACGTTTTGGTAAACAACTAACAATTTCAATAAAGTTTAGTACTTTCGGTGTCTTCATGAAAGAGTGCCCATATTTTAATTAAAAACTAATATGGCAAGCGTGCCTTACAAAGCATCAATTTATTGGAGACAGCCGGTCCCTTGCAAGATTAATTAACACCAGTTGGGCTCGTCCTTAGAATACGAATCGAAAAGGTTTTAATCAGAGAATTGAAACAGCAGGTAAAGATACACGGAAAAACATGGTTTGTATTGACTTAGTTTGAATTGACACTTTTTTGTACTCACATCTCTTTTTCAATTGTATTATACCAGAAATGTGAATAGAAATTTGCATTAGATCAGAAACTGTGCCATTTCTCCATCGTGATTACAGATATGCCACCGATCCTAAAAAGCGACGTGCAAACTGCGGAACATCACGTGCCATTAATGTGAGATGTAAAAGTCGGTTGCGAAGGTGAGTGAGGGCCAAACGGCAGGCTACAGAAGAGTAACGTACTGGCCGAAAGAACCAGGGGGCTACTGAATGTGTGTCTAAAACGACAGTTCAGTGTACCCGGCTGCGTATGGGGCTCCGACGCAGACGGATGGTCACTGTGCCTATCCTAAAGTAATTTCAACGGCAGAAAAGGCTTATATTTGCACGGCAGTATTGGAATTGGACATCCGCTGATTGGCAATGGTTTGCCTTCCCCGATGAAAAACGTTTTCTGCTTCATCGAACAGACGGACGTTGGCGTATAAGGCGAGAAACATCAGAGAACAAACAATTTTCAACCACTTCTGGAAAAACATAGGGTGGTGAGGGCAGTGTTATGGTCTAGGGAATTTTTTCGTGGCATTCCCTGAGTCCATCCATATCTGTGCAAGGTCCTACGGAACGAATTCGTTATGAATCCAACTTTGCAGGCTACATACACCAATACATGCTGATTGTGTAACCTGGGGCGGATGGGATCTTCCAGCTCTACAATGTGAAGTGTCACACAACTAGAAATGTCAGAGAGTGGTTAAAAAGGTACGATGAATATTTCAAAGTACTTTCCTGGCCACCTAATTCCCCAGAATTAAACCAAATTGAGCATTTGAGCGACCACCTCGATCGTGTTGTTCGCTCTACGTATCCTCTACCACGCACGCTCCATCAGTTGCATTTCTGTCAGCATGGCTCCACATACCTTCTAGAAACTTAGTGAATCACTTCCAGCCCGTTTAACTGCTGTGCGCGCAGTTAAACGGGCTACGGTTGTTACTCTGGATATTAGCTGGTGGTCACAATAATGTGACTCGACAATGTATATTTTTAAACCTAACGAATTTTACATACAGTCTGAAAACATTTCTTGCTCCTGCAATATGCAGGCTATTCCATGGAAAGTGTTACATGAATTTGTTTAAATTTATCATAATTATGTTTATATTCGCATTAAAAAAGGGGTTATTTCGTTTGTTGCTTTAAACAATAAATTATCTCACTCTTAGTCTACCTTTTTCATTAGTTTCCGAAATTAAATTTAAATGTGGTATTAGGATATGTAAGGTATCAGATTTAGCTTTGCATCACCACTAACGTTTTGATTCTGTAAAATTTAAGCGAATGAAAATTCGCGAAATTTCAGCAATGCACTTATTGATAATATGTTCAGTAAAACTAAATCATTTATATTAGAGTTTTATTTCCCGAAGAAATTACTGAAACTGCTTGTAAATTCAGAATTTTGATTACTTCTCATATTTCAGAAATTTTAAATATTAAAAGTAGTATACATTTCATTCATCTATTTTACTATTATATACATCCTACCCGATCAAAAACAGAGCTTTGAAAAGTAGTTCAAGAAAAGTAAATTTAATTTTTTTTATTCCAACCAAAAGTGTTTAGATACTTAGATTTCCCACTGTGGAAATCTTTAGAGGAATTAAATCTGCCTGTTAATGCATTTTATGAAATCAGTAATAAGAAAAATGGGGAAATATTCGCCCTAGTACTTCTATAGTTGAAAATAATATATTTTAAAAAGTAATTTTCTGTGGTAATGCATAAGTGCTTTTCAAGAATGAAGGGATTGAGGTAGGATATTTGCATTTTTATCGAAATAAGCGACATAAATTAGATATGGGCTTGTTAGGAAACCTCATTATGCAACATTAAACAATTGCATAAAGTTAATCTATGTTCTTATGTGATCAAAGGAATTAGAAAATCTATTTGAAATTAAAATATTTCGGACAAACGTGTGCTAAACAGAACGTGAAAAGCGATTAAATGTTTTTTTCCTGGAACAGAATCCCGAAGGTTTCTACGTCGTATGAAACCCATTAAACTAATGTATATGGCAAGGCAAATAAGATTGTATTTATGATTTTGCAGAACAACAGAAAAGGTGATTTTGACAAAATGACATGTGTCCACTGCAGGTTAAAATTTTGTTTCATTATTATTTTAGCAATAACGACAGGTTTGTAGGAGGTGGGCACCGGTCTGTAGTCCATATCCGAAAAGGAAAATACCATGCATAATTGCGACACATATCTTACGGTACATTGGTTTTACTGATTCTTGTTGGTCTCATAGGAAGAAACTGTCATATGCTCCCTTCAAAGAACAACCTGAAACAATTATAAGTAAAAACCTGTTTGAACAGCAAAATCTAGAAAGTTTAACGTTGGCCTATAGTGAACTTTCGTGGTAAGTTGATTCATATGGAATGGTCTCCATAAAATGCCCAGCTACAGCAAAGTTAATTATTCTAATACATAAAAATTTGTTTCGCAGCAAGGGGAAGGTGGAGATCGTGGAAGAATGTAATTGTTCGTAAATACATGGAACATGTAAATGATTTTTAAGCCAGCTAACACAATAGCCACGTCTTTGCACACAGTTCATATAACTTCAACATTGAAAAAGAATGTACTTTAAACATCGGGATTGTATAATATTCTTCACTAATGCATGGAATTACAGGTTTTCTAAGACGGCAACCTGAATATCAATCACTTTCCTCATGGTTCAACATATAGCCTTAATTGAGATGATGGAAAGTATATTCTTCGCAAACACATGGAGCAATTACAGGATTTTCAGGGTGGCAAACAGAATACATATTGGCTTTGTTACGTTTCAACATGTAACTTTAACATGTATACAGTGAAACCTTCTTTAACGGATACTTCCACAGAACGGCAACCTCCAAGAAACGGCAAGTTTTTGCTGGTAACAAACAGCTTCAGTAGGATTAACATTAAAAATTACCTCCCAACAACGAAATCTCTTAACAGCGGTCAAAGGAAATGCCAGTCAGCTCTGAAGGAAATCTAACGGGCACCCTACACTGCCCCTTGGATTCTACGGCAGTTCCGTCGGTACTCCGGGAAAATAGATAAGATAGGGACAAATATTATTTATTGCTAACGGCATAATGGGTTGCATTTCAATTGGTACAGTGGTATGCATAAGTGAAAACAAAGGATTTAAAAGGTTAGTTCTACGTAAGGCAAACTTCAGCTTCCATGTATGTTTAATCGCTCGCTGGGCTGAGGGGGTGGTTGTCGTGGCGTGGAATTATTCCTGTTGGGAGCAATGTTTCTTGTTTTGGTCTCTGCAGGCTCTGTGTCAGCTTTACGAAGCGCGGCCAGGTAACTGTGCAGTTACGCTTTACTGTCTAACATTTTTCTTTCCTATGCGTATCTTAACCATAATTCCCTAGCTTGCTGCTTCTATTAAGGGCTGTTTAACACCAGACATCAGATTCTGTTTTCTTAAAATCTTCTTTATCATAAATTATATATTTTATTATTATATTTAGTTTTATTCAGTAGTCAGCATTTGGAAAAAACACTGCAACGTTTTATTTACTGTGTAGAAGCTTCATATATTTATTCTACAATTACAGAAACGCAACGGCCTGGCAATGTGAACTCAGGCCTAATCTTCGAACAACGGACACTTCTTAACAATCGTCACTCTTTCCCGTTCCGATAGTGATCATTATTCGGAGGTTTCACTGTGTTTCAAACACGGATTTGGCAAAGAAATATTTTTCGCAAATACATGAACAACTACAGGATTTTTATGGCGACAAACAAAATAGCCTTTGTCTTGCTTTCTGTTCAGTATGCAAACAGCAAACTTGAAATACATCTCTCTGGAATAGCAATGGTGTAAGGGAAAGTATGCTCGAATGGAAATCTGGAGATGCGGGTAAGATTCTCATTCCAGGTCGATGTAATTCTAAGTTTTCTGATATTACCGTTACAAGTTGAGGAGTAAGAACGGCAAAGTTAAGTTATTTCGCTTGGCAAGAAAACGCTGGAGATCATGTTGTCAATGTTGCTTCACAAATATAACATCGTCCTCTCATTTCAAACACATAATCTTGTGCGGTGATTATATATTTGTATTATGTGCTATTTGCTACTTTTCAACAGTTTTTATATCTAGCAAATAAGAACTAGATTTGTGTCATTTTTTCTTAACACTGCAGAATAATTAATGCCACTCGACAGTGCGATTAACTTTCCTTGTTATAACCACTGCAAATTCACAGGAATTTTGTGTATGCATTTCTGGTATTTTATAATACACCCGTTATTACTAATAATGGAAAAATATGTCATGATTTGTTTTTAGCGAAGACATCAGGATTCATTGTGCTTTAGCTTTTTAAAAGGCTCTGTCGGTATGACATAATTATTATGATAAATATATAAATATTTGCTTTTTTCACAAAAAAGTTAAAACATACCTGAAATGATATACTCCAACGCACCCTGAAAACTCACATTAAACGTGCATTACAAAAATAGTTTATGGTAATTTATTTGATAAATTACAATAAATAAAACAATTTACATGGAAATTTTTGGAACAACCATAAAAAACATACTTCTCTTAAGGTATGTGCAAGTACCTCATACTTCAATAAAGCACTCGAGAAAGTTTTAGCTCTTAGGTATGAATCTTATGTTTGTTTTTGTTGAGTCCCCTCTTTAACGAAAATGTTCCTTTGAATGAAAAATATGTCATATACAGCAGGTTGAGGATGTATTGTTTATTATAATATATGCCGAAATAGGAGATAATATAAAAATCTATTGTGAGCTCACGAGAAAGTTAAGCAGCAGATTATTATTTATTAAGTGCTTATGACGAACAACTGAAGAAAACTATGATGTGAAGGATGCCAATGCCAACCGTTTTCGTCCATTTTTTGTGGTATGCAGGTCTTCGACGGATTCTAATGTATCATACGACGTCAAAATATCTCGAAACTGCCCTGATAGAGCTAAACATGCGCGCTACGTCTGTTGTGCACACTTCTCACAGTTTCCTCTTGCACCCAAGAAAGGCGGGGCATTTAAAAGCAATTCTCCCTTCCCCCTGGTCTGAAGAGAAGATATCAGGGACGTCAACGTGGTCGTTAATCCCACCGCTCTCAGCTTGCCCACTAATGGATTTTTGAGGTGACAACCAGAGAGTGTACTTTGGCGATCATTTTTAAACAAACCCAGCGTTCTCTCATTTTCTTGCTAACTGGTTGAGACTCTACTAAGTATCATTTCCTACTAATTGCGCATTAGATGAAATAAAATCCCCTTCTTCACCTATTACTGAAGTTCCAAAGCTTTTTTAACATTGAAAATTGCGAAGTATCCCTTAACAAGAGCTGCTTCATTTGACATTACTGTATTTATTTATATTAGGAATGTGGCTCACAAAAAACTTTACCTAAATGTTATTACTTTGAAGTTCAGGTTTTAATATATTGAATCTAAGCGAAAACTTTGAAAACTTTATCCGTTTTGAAAATCAATCATGTTCATTCAGAAAAGGTAAGGTATAGAATGTGTGTTTGTATGTGTGTGCGTGCGTGTGTGTGTGTGCGTGCGTGTGTGTGTGTGTGCGCGTGCGTGTGTGTGTGTGTATGTGCGTGCTCCATCTCGAGGCTGTTTATTGCTAGCCAGTTCCTGAACATGCGGATTACCGAAACTCATGAAGGTTACCTATCTGTAAGTACTGTAAAACGTATTACTTTCAAATGCATCTAGCAGAACTGTCTTTAAGCAGAGCGGACTGCCATTTAAGGAGCGTAGATCTGAACTTGTGCACTGCTATTCCGCTTATTGTGGCGCGTTCACGCCCTCTTCGCTTCCAGAACTAAATGAGTGATGTAAATAATTTGTAGATAATTTGTAGATAATTTCTAAATAGTTGTAAATAACTAAATGTGCCTGTGTTGTCCTAAATCCTGAGCTTGGCAGTGCTAGTCCCTTGATCTCTCTCAGGGATCCAAGGCTCGGAGCTATCACTCGAACCAGTTCTTGATTTTTTGAAAGAGAGATTCGTATACCAGGGGCCACGTAGCAATATGTTATCTGGCATGGTTTATCCCTTTTCTTTTTCTATCTGTCGCAATTTATTTTACTGCTGAATAAATAATTACTCAAAGTACATGCGCAATATATTAAGAATGTTTAATTTGAATATAAATTCTATTTAAGGCATGAGCACTACTTAATTGGAGAAATTAAATTCAAGTACAAAGGAAATTAATTGTTTTGCGCTTCCATAATTTGCAATGGAAAAAATATTTCGTGTCCAATTGCACATTGCACTAGTTGCTTTGGTTTGATGGTTGGGGATCTGTGAAAGACTGGGTCAACTGTATTGCATTTTGCCTTACCGCGACGTGTTGGAAGTTCTTCCTGCTACCACTTTTAGTTTCCCCGCAGAGAATAACTTGAAGCAGACATACTTTCATATTCTCCCTAGGCCCAAGGAGGAGATCATCGAGTTCAATGTTCATAACTTCTTTAAGAGGGAGGCGTGGATGTGTGTCCATGCTGCTGGGGTTGAGGAAACTGCAGTGTAGGGTGTGCTGCTGTTACTGACAGGTGTCTTTTCTGCAATCTTATTGAAGATTGTACCATTTGTTTTTTAGTTGCCCTATACTAGTGCAGGTCTGGCAGTTGGTATGAGATTGGGCAAGCCGGACGATAGTGACTCACCAATCACCAGAGATGTCCTACGTCTCTTGGGAACTTTGGCGGGTGCTGAATTCTTGGTCCGATTCTGTTGGATTCCCGGCCATGTTGGGATTCAAGCTAACGAGCTGGTCGACACCTCAGCCAGATCTGTTTCCTCCTTGGCAATCACCCGACTGCCACTGTTTTTACGAGACATTCACCCGAGCATCCGCAAATTTATCATGGACGAGTGGCAGTCCCTGTGGACTCAATTGGGCAGCTACAAACTTCTTTCCATCATTTCAGTCTCGTCTGCTTTACGGTAAGGAACCAGTTTCGGTTTCTGGATCTCCGAATTCCGCGTTCAGAGTTCTGTGCTTCGGGGGTGTTGCTTGCGGAAGTGGGTGTTTATTTATTTATTCACTTTTTGTTGTTGCTTTCTTTCCTTTCACATGAGTGTGTGTGTGTTTTGGTGCAGTGGATGACTTGGGAGGGGGGGGGGTATTATTTTTGTCTGCTGTGTGTGTGGCATGTTCCGGTTCTGTGTGTGTGCTTGCAGAAGGGAGGCTTCCTCGCATTAGGAGAAGCCCGTTGCTCTCCGCCGTTGCCTCCTCTGATGTTGTCATCCGTTGGGTGACAATGTCACTAGGTCTCATCCGAAAGAGGATCTTCCTCCTACATGCACGTGACGGAGGGTCCTGTCCCTCCGTCGTGCTACGAGGCTCGGCCGTCCGAATGTATAGAGTTGCTTCAGAGGTGTGACTGTCCTTGACACTGAATGTTATACGAATACATTTTTTTGATGGTTGGGGATATCTGAAAGACTCTTTCTACTTTAATGGTGTTTTGCCCTGACGTAACTAGAAGCAATGAATATTTAACTGCGAAGAAATTATGGCTGCGCGATACGTAACTAGCACCGACATATCGTGAGATAGAAAATGCAGTGCACAGAAACGAACTGACAGGCTGATGTTGTATTTTTTTACTACATCTTCACTCTTCTAGCTCTGGGTTTACTGCTGACAGTTCTTTCAGTGATCTGAAATTTTACAAGTGGACTTACGATTCTATTTTTGTAGTCTGTAACAAGCAAGACGAGTCTTTGACGGAAATAAAACATAAATCTACTACGTGAGTGATCACGTTTTTTTTTTCATTTCGTCTTAAGTGGTATTAAAGGAAGCATTTTGAGCCTTGCAGTGTTCCATTTTAGGCATGTGAAGAGATTAAAACATATTTTCCTCTTTACCTATAATCATTCTCAATCATATGTTTTCTTACAATTCACAGCCATTAAGCAAAGGATGTAACTAAGGTTACAAGATACATGTAGATCTCAAAGATTCTCCTACCTAATATTTACGATTTGTGGGAACCTATTCTTATGCTGATAATACCACAAAAAGAAATTTTAATATTTGGATATTGTACTAACCCGATAGAAATTCAAAAATAGCCTCATCATATTTAATGAACATTTGAATTGTACTGTAAATATGAATTTCATTGCAAGCAACCCGATATTACTATAAAGTGTTTATCTTTAGGTATTTCCGTGCCAATTGCATAAGTGCATGATTACTCTGGATCATATGGCTGATGCACTTGCAATGCAATATGCAAAATAATATTTATAATAATTCCATATGACCGCCAGCCATATAAACCAAACACCACTAAAACAGGATTACTCCCGAAGCGCGTGCTTGATGATGTCTTGAATACTCGTGGACAAACATTTCTATCAATGTATTTCAGTATCATTCTGCTCCGTATAGTGTTAGTGAAACAATAAGTGCATTTAATGAAAAAAATTAATTAGATTAAAAAATGCTTATATGTTAAAAATGTAGAATTTCACTTAATATTTATATAATTTTCAATTAGGATAATTAAATGCTTACTGAAAAAGAAAGGAAACAATAAATTTTTAAGTTTTGACAGTATGCACTTTCCCTAAGTTAATTTTCTTCAGGTATACATGCTTAGTTTAAAAACCGCGTTCTGTAGGTTTGTTAAAAGTTATAAATTTAAAAGTGAAATTCTGAAAGAAAAAACGAAAGACATAAAATTTAATAAAAGAAAATTTCCTCTTTAGCTCATAATAATGTTCTATTAATAAAAATATTTGGAAGTATCAGAAACGCAGCAATATTAATAAACACTGCACATACATACATTGATGATGCGTAAAAATTAAAAAAGGGAGAAGTAACATTAAACAGCATCCCACCCCGAGCAGTTGTGTAATCTGTTTACGCAAAAATTCGAGATTATTAAATGGTTTACACGTTTCTGCGTACTTAACACCCACTTCTAGAGGACTTTATGAATTTGAAGCTTTTTTTTTATTGGAGGTTTAACGACCACCGTGAGCAACTCAATGGGCTATAAGCAGTCGCCCGTCCCTAATTTAGGGTCACTGGTTCCAGGGAAGGGAGAGAGCCAGTGCCGTAAGACAAACACAACATCCATGCCTCACCGGGATTCGAACCCGGACCTCTTACGGACGAATGATCAGAGGCCATTGCTTAGACCACTGCGCCACCGAGGCGGCATTTGAAGCTTTACTTGAGCTCGTTCAATAACTCAACATTATATCAATAAACCACTTGATACACTGTGAACCTAAACAAACGTTGCGGTAAGCAACTCACACTGGAAACGCAGACGAAAACAAAAACACATCAACTCACAACCACACCGCTACGACAATTCTCCCTACAGCAAAGAGCAAAAACTGAGAGGCAGCCCTGTATCGCCACCTTTTGGCTACGATACAACAAATAAAACTAAGTATTGTACATTACTCCCACCTTGAAGGCTCAAGCATTCAACACATAAAAATATACAAATCACCTTCATCACTATAAGTTAGGTATTTGAACACAACAATAGGCTGAAAATTACAATGCGAAAATCAATAGAGTCAACTATCAAATTAATTATATGAAAACGTACTTTACAGTCAATCTAACGGTAATGGATATAGTTTAACTGTGGGTCACTTGAGAGTTCCGGAATCTTTTCGAACAGTCACAACTCGCACTTTGCCATCACTGTCGGGATGTGTCTCTATAACTCTGGCAAGTTTCTAACGCAATGCAGGCATCAGTTCCTTTTTGAGCAGCACAAGATCACCAACTGTAAGCTTTGTTCTAGAAGTGCACCATTTAGGCCTACGTTGGAGTTGTGTAAGATATTCTAACCTTCAATGCCTCCAAAACTACTGAACTAAGCGTTGGATGAATTCTCATCTGTTAAGGCGGGAACTCCGAATTGCAGTGAGATCTAACTCAGGGATAGCTGTCAAGGGAGCTCCCAACAAGCAGCGTCAAGGCGTCAAGGTATCCAGATCATTAGGATCTTCAAAAATAGGACACAGATGTCTAGAATTAAGGCAAACCTAAACTTGCGCTGAAAGTGTGTGGAACTCCTCCAGAGAAAAACAAACATTTCCCACTGCCCGTTTAAGATGAAACTTCATTGACTTTACCCCCGCCTCTGAAAGACCACCAAAGTGAGGTGTTGAAGGAGGGTTAAAAATCCACTTCATGCCTTCGGAAGAGGAAAAGGCAGCAACACTGTTGTCATCGGTTGCATTGAGCACTTGCTTAAGAACACAACGCATATCACGATCTGCACCAACGACTTTCGTGGCGCAATCACTAAAACTCTCACTGAGCTTAGCTCGACGTGTAATAATTATCTTAAGAGCGAAAATGAAGGCGTCAGAAGTAGGGTCTAAAACAATTTAAAGAAGAATCGCTCTCGTTGAGAAACATACGAAAACTGTAATGTAAATTTTGATAAGTTTCTTCCTCGTCCCACTCTTTCTCTGCATTAAAAGGGACCAGCAAAGTCTAAACCCGTCACCCGAAATAATCTAGAGGAGTTACTCTCATTGAGGGCAAGTTATCCATAAGCTGAGTGGCTGGACTAGCAGAATGACGCACATATCCTTGCATGTCATCTCTGCCCCAGAGAATCCAAAAAATTTGTAGGATGACAGTAAGTAGAAGACGAGCGGTTGCGTGGAGGTGAGTGTGATGAAAATGTTTCACTTCTAATTTTGTTATTTCATTTCATTTATTTATTCATTCAGCCATTACAGTAACTAGGAAAAGGAGGGAAAAGTCCGTGAGGCCAGACGTAGCCCTCCTATCCCCAGAATACAAAAAACATAAAGCTTAACAGAAAGGCAAGCCAACACATATATGGTAGCTACACGTACTTGCTAACAACAAACACATATAACAATGTGTTACATAAACAATAGCCTTCATTGTATCTAAACAAACAAGTATCATATACACTTCACTATATAATCACATATATATTTATAAATAAACAACAAATAACGTTTGCTCCTCACTTTATAATCATACTAACCCACATTTCTTCCATTCAATCGAAATTGCTTATTGTTTACTAATTATTTCATAAGATGTGCCTTTAGTTTTATTTTAAAAAAGTTAAAATTATTAATTGATGTTAGTTCTTGGGGCAATGAGTTCCAGAATTTTGGGCCATTATAATGTATATTCATTTTAAGTTTCTCAGTTTGTGGGAACATTGGAATTAGTAGTGATCTATTCCAGTATTTTGGTAATGAGTATGTATATTTAGTGTTATTATATTATTATGTATACCATTTGTAATTATTTTATACATTATTTTTCCCAAGTTATAATCATATAATTGCTTTATCGTTAAAATATTATATATATTGGGGTTCACTTTTGACCGAATATATGAGATTGGTTAAAATTATTTGTTGTTTTAAGGTCTATTAGTCTTATAAATCTATTTTGCAATACCTGTAGTTTATTAATATTATAATGTGTGGTTTGCCCCCAGGTTAAAATGTAATAATTAATATGTGTTTGAATTAGAGTATGATGTATAGAGATTAATATTTTTGGTGTTAAGTTTGGCAAAGTACTGCTGACCATCCCGATATTTCTAGAAATCTTGTTTCTTAAAGTTTTAATGTGTTTGTTCCATTTCAAGTCATTGTGTATAGCTGTACCTAGATAAGAGTGTGTTGAGACCGTATTAATCCTGACTCCATTCATCAGAATCGGTAAATCGTATAAAAGTGAAGTTTGTGAATTAGAGAAAATCATTAATTTAGTTTTATTAATATTAACAACTAATTCATTTGCATTCAGCCAATATGTTATTAATTTTAGCTAAGCATTAGTTCTTAGTGTAAGCTCATTCATATCAGTTCCCTTTAAAATAATAGTTACGTCATCTGCATATAGGATTGTATCATTATCTTTTAATACTGCAAATAAGTCGTTAATATATAAATTAAAAAATAAAGGACCAAGAACTGATCCCTGGTGTACCCCACAGTTTATGATTTGTAATATGGATCGATTCTGATGAATCTGGGTGTATTGCCGTCTTTCTGACAAGTAACGTTTGAATAAATTATAGCTAGATCCCCGGAGTCCTATAATATTTAACTTATGAAGTAATATATCATGATTTAGGGTATCGAATGCTTTTGATAAATCAAGAAAGACTGCTATTGTTATTTGTTTTTGTAATAGATTTTGTTGAATTATATTTTGTGTATGTAATAATGCTAGTTCAGTTGATTTATTTGGCACAAATCCGAATTGTCTGTGATGAAATATATTATGGCTTTGAATGTATGAAAATAGTCTGGTAGGAATTAATTTCTCTAGTATGTTTGCGAAAATTGATAAATTGGCGATTGGACGATAATTATTTATGTCGTTTTTTGATCCATTCTTATATTTCGGAGTGAATTTGGAGATTTTTAAGGCATCTGGAAATATTCCGGTTTCAAGTATAAGGTTATAGATCTGCAACAACGGCTGAACTATGATATCTGCCACAAATTGTATGGGTATTGGAAAAAATTCATCGTGGCCAGGTCCGACATTTGCATTGATTTGGTTTAAAGGGTGAGTCAGTTCAGTTCTTGTAATTTTCGACATATGAAAAGTATTTAGTCTTAAAAGATTTTGTAAGTATTTTGTACAATGGATTCCTGAAAATATAAGTTGTTGCTTGGTCAATTGTGGTGACAATATTAAGTGGCTGTTGATCTCATTAGCTATAGCCTGTTTATCAGTTATTTTATAATTTGATTTTGTTAAATATTGCGGCGTAACTGGGCTGATATTTTTCCCAGTAATAGATTCAAATGTTTCCATGTTAATTTAGGGTTATTTTGAGAGAATATATTAGTGTAGAAATGTCTTTTTAAGTTCCGAATATCTGAATTCAATTTGTTTATATATGTTTTAAAATTATGGAAGTCGACTTGTAGTTTACCTTTAATAAATTTGGAATACAGTCTATTTTTTTTATTTATTCGATTAAGAGATTCCTTTTTATCCATGGTTTCCTATTTTTTTTAATGTTATTACTTTTCGTTATTATTGGAAAAGCTTGATCGTATGAGTCTTTTAACAATATTGTAAAAAAGTTATATGTTATATTTGGATTTTCCTCTGGGAGGAAATTTTCCCAATTTATAGTTTGAAGCAGGTTCCGAAATTTTTCCAGGTTATTAGATGTTATTAATCGTATTTGTTTGTTTATTAACCGTTTCTTCACTGCATGTGTATAACTGTAAACTGTGAAGATTGGTAAATGGTCACTGATATCATAATTTATAACTCCTGATAAAACTGAATCTTGTGGAGCATTTGTGAGTGTTAAATCAATAATCGTTTCTGTGTTAGGTGTAATTCTCGTTAGCTGTAATATTGTATTCATAAATCCAGCAGCAGTTAATATTTGAATAAAGTACTGAGTCTGTGAATTAGTAACAGAAATATTAATATTGAGATCTCCCAGTAAAAATCCCCTTTTCCCGGTTAAATTCACATAATTGAATGCCTGTGTTAATTTTTCGAAGAACTGAGTTCTATTTGATCCTGGAGGGCGATAGCACACCATTATAATAGTGTGTTGATCTTCTATTGACAAAATTGCTATGAGTAGAGTCAGTAAATGTTAAGTTTTTATTAATTGTATAATCATTATAGGTATCCTTAACGTAAATGACCACTCCACCTCCTCTTGAGTGGGTTCTATTTTGAGAAGAAATCTTATAGCCATCCAAGGCAACACTATAATTTTCACTGGGAAACCATGTCTCTGTTATACATAAAATATCTATTTGTGAATTAGTAACCTGAATTAGTGCCTCAATAAGAGTGAGTTTATTTAGTAAGGATGTCGCATTAATATGAATAATTTTCAATGAATTTGTGGAACTACAAGAAAAGATATTATTTATTTATTGTGTTGTATATAAATTATCTTCCATTACATTTGCCTATTTGCTTGCTGTTTGTTAGTAGGAATTTTAATCTTAAGTTGTAAGAGTTCAAAAGCCACTCCCTGCAACATCTATAAAAACGATATGTGTGATCTCCCCTTCTTTATCAATAATAGGATAGTGACGTACTTATGGGTATATAAATTAAAAATAGTTGTATATAAATTACCTTGCATTACATTTGTCTATTTGCTTGCTGTTTGTTAGTAGGAATAATAATCTTAAGTTGTAAGAGTTCAAAAGCAACTCCCTGTAACATCTATAAAATAGATATGTGTGATGACCCTTTCTTTTTCAATGATAGGATAGTATATCACAAAGTCAAGCACAATGCAGATCATTTCACCATAAGCACAAACACTAATCATTCTAACATTTCAGGTAAATATCATATATACATTTGATACACAAAAATATTCATTACACACCAAAAAAATAATAATAAAAGAAAATGAAAAAAGTAGGATAGTAGAAAACCTATCTACTCTGTTTCATTAAAAAAACACAAATCAAAATTTAGTTGGAAACCCAAGAAAGCTACCCTCATAGCATTTTCAAGGAAATTAAATGCATGTTCACAGCGTAATGTTCTGCCAAGATATTTCTAATCAGAAACTAATAAGAAACTCCAAACCCAGTTCTTGAGGCATTTAACGAAATAGAGTTGTGCCTCTATTGAAGATTAAGTGTAAATCATACTGTTATAGGCATTATGTTAGATTTAAAGTAGGCATATGTATTATTAGCACCACACAAAAAAGGACACACACACACACACACACACACACACACACACACACAAAGAAACAGTAGGTATAGTTTCCTTTTCTGGCAGTATCAAATTACATTAAGAAATCATACCTAAGTTTTAGTTACAGTACATTATAGACATCCCACGAACCATCACACTATGAACACAATGGAAATTATTCTACCAAATTTAAAAAATACCTACCATATTCTCAAACACAATATAAGACCTTCCATCAAGGAACCAGACCAAATTCATATAATTCTTCCAAAAAATATTTTTTTCCTTGGGCCGTGGTCACTCTTCTTTATAAAAACACTGCCGTTTTTCACCCATGCATATTTAATTTTCTCCTGCTGCAGTAATTTTCTTGCACTCCAGAATAAATGTCTGTAAACTGGGATTAAATTCTCATTGATAAATATTTTAATTGCTTTCAAAGTAGTATTTATTTCTGCGTTCAATATAACAGTCTTTTTCTTAGTTAGCCAACTGTCTCTTGCTGTTCGAGTTTTGAATAGTATAATTACAATTGGATTTGGCTTTCGAAAAGCATCATATTTGAGTGGGTGAATGACATCAATATCTGTTGGGTGAAAATTTGTAATCTCAAGTTTATCAACATATTTATCAATGTAAGTCCTCAACTCAGATTCATTGATGATTAGTGTTAAGTCAAGCCCATGTAATACTAAATTCTTGTTTCGGTAATATTGATTTAGTTCATTGATTTCACAGTTTAGTTTCTGAATCTCATGTTGTTTAATATTCATTCTCCTTTAGTTCAAAACCCTGTTTTGCATTTAGTTCCTTATTTACTCTTTCAAGAGACACACCTATTACAAATATCTTTATATTTTACTGCAACAAAGGTCAACCATTTTTTTATAGTCTGCCAAATCTTTTTTGATTTCTGATAATGGTTCCAGTTTCGCGTTTATCTCATCTAATGAGTGTCTGAGATCTTGTTTAACTTCATCATTTGACTGTAGAATTTTTAAATTTATATCACCTAAGGTAACCATTATGAGGTCCATGTTTACAGTTCCAGTACTGTCAGAAAATGATGCAGCCGCTGTGGATTTATTCAAAGCCGCATTTCCCATTCTACCTGCCATTATATTTAGTTATAATAATAATTAACCAGATTGCAAATAAAACAAAAATAGCTATTTGAACGTAGTCACACCTGAATATGTCGGCAGGTGTCAGCACATCCTATTATAGCCAAGTTGAAGTCGTGTCAGATTATATGTCACAGTTATCAGTCAGGAAATGCAATGTAACCCAAAAGAAGTATTCAAGATAGTAGTAGTGGCATATTAACACACTTTATACACTGGCACATGCTAACAGTCTAACAAAGTCAATTGGAAATGGTACTTTAGGTCCCTAAGCTTCTGGACGTTCAACTGCAATATACGTACGTTATAACGACAATCGACTTAACAGAAATTTACCTTGCTTAAGCCACTGTATTTGTTACCCGCTTTATCTTCCACGTTTGCAATAGGCATCCTTCACACATATGTATCCATTAATACTCTATTATTTAAATTTGCAGCGAGTAGCACCGGCACTTTCTTACCACAACATGCTTGACTTGACTCATCTAGGTTGAAGTATATGATGCATTCTAGGTTGAAGTATAAGATGTTTCACATTATCTGCAACTGAGGTATTTCTACGTCTCCCTCCAACTTGCAAAATACCCTCAGAGTACACAAAGTGATTCAACGGTAGAATTTTACTTGATGACTTAAAGGCTCTTCCAGAATGAAGGCATGCCAACTAATTCGCGAACTGAGAGGATTAGACGAACGTCAATGTTACATAAGTGGCATTAAGAAGTCCATCTCTACTGAAATGGTTAAAGTTTCTTTTCGATAACAAATTAGCCCACTTTTGTGTGAACCGCAAACACCAGGCTGTCACGAAGCACAATCTGTTCCAGGAAGAAAACTTGAAGATAAAGGACAAATCTGTACTTTCGCTGGCCGTTGTCACAGGATTTTCCTTTCTTCTCTAAAACGTAGTTGAGAAAACGAGAACTCCTGAAGCGCATCTCCAACTAAACGTTGAACTCTCGGTTGATGTAGCCAATCTGGACCACTTAACCACATGTTACTCTGAACTAAATCCAAAGATGAAATACCTCTGACGGCACAATCAGCAGGGTTCTGTGTACCGGCATTGTGATTCCTTTTCGCAAAAGGAAACGCTTTCTGGATTCTTGCCACTCGATTAGCTACAAATGGAAGCTAGCGTTGCGGTTCGGACAAAATCTAAGCGACCGTAACTTTTGAATTTGTCCATGTAAAAAATATTCATAATTGGAATGTCGAGAAATGGAAGAACAGCTTCCAGCAGATTTACCAACAGCAAGGCAGAGCAAAGCTCCAGCCTAGACAGCGATTTCTTCTTTAAAAGGGCAGCTCTGGACTTGGCAGCTCGTAAAGATACGTGCACCGAGAAGTCCAAACCCACTGAACGAATGTAACTCAATGCACAGTACGTCTTCTCAGAAGCATCACAGAAGGCATGAGTTTCAAGGTATTCAGAAGTTCGATTCATCACACATCTAGGAATCTTGAGATCTCTCAGACAGGAAAGTTGTGACTGGTACTTTGTCCAAAGGTTCCTGTACTGTTGGGGAAGCTCATCGTCCCAACTCCGATTAGAAATCCATAGCTCTTGAAGAACAGTCTTAGCCTTAATCACTATTGGCGACAGCCAACCCAAAGGAACGAAAATCTTGGTAATTTTTGAAAGTATGACTATCTTGCTATACTCAAACTTCTCCTTGGTAGCAACAGAAAATTGGAAGGTATCTCTAGTTGGACACCACTCAATGCCAAGGAGCTAGATTCATTTGTCACAATCAATTCTCAGGGTGTCACTGCAATCCTTGAACTCATCAGGAATAGTGTCTAAAACAGATGCAGCGCTCGATGTCCGCTTACTCAATGTTAAACCACCCTTTTTCAACAATTATTGCAGCACATGTGGAAGCTTAGAGGCTTCGCCCGAGAATTGGGACCTGAAAAGAAATCATCAACACAGAAGTCTCGCAAAATCACTCGGGATGCTCGTGGAAAAGCAGCCTCTTCTTCCAAACACAATTGCTTCAAAGATCTATTTGCTAAGAATGGGGCACACGTAGTGGCATAAGTGACTGTGTTCATTCTAAAGGTCTGTACAGGATCTTCAGGTCTTTTTCTCCAGAGGATTCTCTGACATTTAGTGTTCTCTGGGGCCCCAACTATTTGTCCAAACATGTGTTCCACGTCTGTACACGAAGCCACCCGGGAAGGTCTAAATTTCAAGAGAATGTGGAACAATTCTTGATGAACTCTCGGACCCACCATAAGGAGATCACTCAATGACACTCACGAGGTGCTCTCGGCCAAAGCATCAAACACCACGCGGATTCTTGTGGTACTAATCGAAGGCTTCATTAAACAAAGATGTGGCAGATAAAAAATAACTTGCTTACAAATTTCAGTTTCTGGCACTCTTTGCATATGGCCCAGGTCGTCGTAATCTTTCATAAAGAAGCAATACTCTCTTTATAATTCTAGGTTCCTTGAGAGTGAGTTCTCCAAGGACTTAAGCGCTTCAAAGGGCATCATCACAAGGTATCTGCGATTCTCGTCTTTTGAATGCGTATCTTGAAAATGAGTTTCACATGCTTGTTCAGCCATCGCAAAGGTACTAGCCACAGGAGCGGAATGCAGTCTCCAGAAATTAGATACACAATCGTTAATATCTACTTGAATGAGATTTTCATGAACTGTTGAGAACTTCTCACGAGAAGTAGGCACTTCACCTGAAAATATCCAGCCCTGTTCCGAACGTACCGCAAAGGGTTTGCCGTCTTCTCTTTTAATGGTACCTCCCTTCAACAAGGGCAGATAGATATTTACTCCCAGCAATATACCAATCGCCGAAGTTTTGTAGAAGTTGGGATCAGCCAAAATCATATCAGAAAGCAGTTCTGCTGAAGAGCCATCAAGTGGAGAATGTGGCAGTTCTCCAATAATTATGCTGAGTACAAAGTCCGAAGTTGAAAACGTAGGTGCAGTCTTGTAATGCGGCCTAAATTTAATCTGTGTTACCCCATTGGCATGCAAGCTTGACGAACCCAAACATGAAACAGCTACTCGTGTTTTCTCCCAGCACAGGCTAAGTCTGTTAGCACAAGGTTCAGAATAAGAACTTGTCTGGGAACCGGGATCTCAAAGCGCCCGACATATCTGATAATACCCTGATGCATCCTGAGCACGAATGACAGCTGTGCATAGCAGATCTTGTTGCGGCATATTAAAATCTGAAACACACGACGCAATCGTCGATGATGTTAACTCGAGCCCTTTCCCCAAAGCTGAGTACTAGGGACCTTTACCTTCACCAGAAGAATTGGAGATACAAATTGTGTCCTAAACCCTGGCTCTTAATTACACTGTTTAACTTTATTATTACGGAAGACCCAATAAAGTATTATGGTTCCCCGCACAAATTCTCCAAGAATGTTTTCTCTGACAAAGGCTCACAGTATGATTGGCAATAAACAGTTGAATCATAATTTTTGATGTTTCAGAAATTCCACTCTCTTATGAACGGTCAGCTTTAGGAAATAATTACTCTTGTTCAAATTCTGGTTCATTTTCCAAAATAAACACCTACCTTTGACTTCCGAAACGAAAGTTGATACTTTAGGTTAAACAAGCCTTTTACGAGAGATCACCCTGTCACTATGTAATGTACGCACATGCTTCTGTATAAACTCCAACAACTGATTTAGTTGAGGAATGCTATCTGCCTCTAACGTTTTATCCCACCGTCCACGAGTTGTCGTATAAAATTTATTCTTCACAATAAACAGCAGCAGAATGTCGGAAACACAGTCACACTTTAACTGAAGGCTCTCTAAAGCACACATGCATTCAATAGTGCTGTCTACAATATTTAAAAGTTCAGTTGCCGACGCATAATTGACCGCTGGCAGCAAAACTAATTTCCGTAAGATATTGTTTGTCAGAATATTTCTTCTTCATCAAATCCCACGCTATCTTGAAATGAGCATCACACAATGATAATGATTAGACGGTACGAAGAACATCTCGTCTCAGATACCCCTTCAAATATCGAAGTCTCTGTGAGTTAGGAAGGTCGTCTTTCAATAACACAGACGGTGTAAACAAATCTTGGAAGGAGAGCCACTGAGTGGCATCTCCACCACTAAAAATTGGGATTGACAATTCTGGCAAGCGAAGCGGCACTGATGTTTGACTCGCCGTGATATTACCTGGCGGAATCAAGTGTCCAGACACTTTGCTCAGCAATCTCAGAGAAAAATTATGAATAATTTTCTGTAACTCCTCCGCTTCCCCTATAAATCCGTCCACTTCTTCTGGAGCGCAGGACAAAAAAACTAGTTCAAAAACCTGTGACTTCGTTGCCTAAATAGCGTCTAATCTCGTTTTACTTGACAACACCACCGCACTAGCACTGTGGAATTGCTCAAATTCATCCGATTCAATTGTATCTCGAAGTTTTGTCAACGACGACTTAAACATGTGTTTCTTTTTATCTTTAATGCATCCATAATTATAAGGTCAACAAAAACACTTAAAATCACTATAGGTTGAAATCACTCTTGAGTATTCACTTGTTTTATCACGCACTTCCCAATCCCACTGACTTGCCGATGAATGATACTGATCACAAATGCGAAGTCACCGCCATTATCCCAGAGGGTCGAAGGTAGTTTCCTGCTCGGCTGACCAAAATGAAGAATATTTAACACGCACTACTAGAATACTGTATGAATTTATTGTTCTACTTGAGCTCCTTTAATAACACAACTTTATATAAATAGACCTCTTGAAACGCTATAAACAGAAACAAACGTTGTCGTAAGCAACTTACACTCGAACCACAGACGAAAACAGAAAAACATCAACTCACAACAACATCGCAACTAACTCCCTGTAGCAAGAGAGCAAAAACAGAAACGCCGCCCTGTGGCGCCATCTCTTGGTTACAACTACTACAAATGAAATTAAGTGTTGTACTCTCTTCTTGGAATGACTTCATGGTTAACTCAATCAGGCTGTTGTTACAGTAAGACTTTCCTTAGACTCGTTGGTTAGAAAATTTTGGTAGCAGGTCCATGAGATGTGGACATGAAATATTTTCAGGGAAAAGCCAAAAAGGGAAATTTTGACATTGAGAGCTTTCGTGTTGGGAATTTCAAGTGTAAAAAGCTTATTGACGAGGACATCGCTCTGTCCACGTTTTATAAACAACGCATAGCAAACTGAAACATTGTTCATCTGACACAGCTGGGATCGAACCCCAGAACTCTCGATAACTAGCCGCGTGTGTTTGCCTTGTGTCAAGCAATTTTTCAGCTGCTATACAGAATACATATGAACAATTTTTTCAGTTGCTATAGGATGTTTATATAACGTGGACAGACGATGTCATCGGCCATTTTCATTATCCCCACGTCTTTTTAATTTATTCACTATAAAATGCTTCTTGTTGCACTTTTCATTCGAACAACGAAGGTGCAGAGATTTCCTTCGGAAAATCTTTTTTTTTTGCCCTTTACTGAACGTTACCATCAATATGACTGGCTGAGGTATCGATCCCTATTTTTTACGCCCCTAATTTTGTCAATCTGAAGGGTTAAATAAGCTACATACTGAATATTGCAAACACCTCTGTTTTTCAGAAAATTCGGTATCTTGTCATACGGATATTGTTCATTTAGATTATTCAAATACTGCAGTCTATACCTCTGCTTTAATTTCACATAAGTTATAATATGTTTTAGGTTTTCATAACACAAACAGTAGTAATTTTAGAGAAAATAACTCTAATTCTTGAATTGCTACCTAAACGCAAATGTTTTGTTCATGTTTCTCAAATTTTGTGGGTACTATATCCCCTCCAGTGAAACAACCTTCAAATTTTAATGAACAATAAACTGAATTTGTGATTTTATTAAAAATTATTTTTTCAGATATTATACTGCAGATCATTTACTTACTGTTTGTATTCATTATCTACTTACTGTTTGTATTCATTACTTACTGTTTGTATTTACACCACGAAACACTTTCTTTTTTTCACTGACAACAGAATGTGTTTCAAGTATGAAAAAACGCACATTATGAATTACCATGCGTAAAAGAAATTGTGTTTGTCATTTTCCTTACGTGGTTGTCGCATTTTTGTATAATTTTCTAGTCAACATCCGTAAATCACGTCAACTTGCCCATGTCCATGCTATCTATCGTTTTGAAATCCCATTGTTCCTAATTGAAAAACCTGGATATATTTGTTTCACTGTCTTGACTGATGTTGTTACTAAGCTGCTTTCTTGCGATGCCGATTAATTTAATTCCACAGTTCATGGACAAAGTCGACTAACACGTGACTATTAAACTAGTGTTAGAATTTAATAGTGAGTTTACCATTTATATTTGAAAGTTTTGTAGAAACATGCTCACGAAGAAAGTTCGACATAAATAAAATCTGCAATTTCTCAATGATCCTCCTCATGAAAATTTGGACGGATTCTAAGAAGCAGATAATAGTAAAACGCTTTCACTTGACTCAGCAACATAAAGGATGATATGCAAGGTGCAATAGGCAATTAAGGAAATTTAAAAGGGTTTTCTCTCTCGTTAAATTTTAAATGTTCATCTTATTTTAAAGCTCATTTGAAAGTATTTATTTAAAAGTTCTAATGCCGGCCTACCTTTCACAGTAGCTCAAAAAATGACAGATATTTTACGTAAATGTTCTTCTGTCTTCGATATTTCAGGATGTTACGTAGTGAGAGGTGTTATTTTTAAATCTAAAGGAACACACTACTGCCAACGTAAAACGCGCAGGTGGTTTGGGTCAACTTGTGTACAGCAGCATCGTTTTTTTCAACATAAATTACAGAATGATTATCTATTTGCTTTTGAACACCATTCTGCTGTCAAGACCAAACATCTGCCACGAGTTGACCAGCATATTGCATTGATTAGCAGGAAAGTAGAAAATTTTCTCAAGTAGAGAGGCAGTGCGGGGGATAAATTTCTAAAAATAGTTTCATTGTATTCTCTTCTAGAAAGAATTACTTCATGCTTTGCTGCAAACTTTTTACATGATTTCTGAAAAAGTTCAATACCGTTTATCAATGTTTTACTCCAACTATTGAGAAATATCCTCAATTGTTGGGAAAACGTCACACTCGTGACGAACGACTTGGTTGCACCATAGTTAACTTTTCTTTAGAAATGCTGGTATCTTGTCTCCAACATTTTAAATCGTAAACTTCTGGCCCTGAAGTGATAGATTCAACGTATTCAAAATACCGAAAAAATGGCTGAGATAGGCAACTTGTGCAAGCCACTTCAAATCATAGAAATGATCTATACCGTGCATTTCTCCACATTCGCACCGAAATGCACAGTAAGATCCAGGTGAGATTCCTGAGCGATAAACATGTAGACCGGCCGCTGTAGATATGCGTACGGGCAACTGATAGAGTTTGAACGTCACCGTATCGTCTAAAAGAGAGGGGCAGGGTGGCTGCCGAGACTAATCGGAAGCCAATTGGGTCGATCTCAGAGTACCGTGGAAACGTATTGGGAGCAATGGATATGGGTAGGCACCCAGATACGGCGGACTGACTCCGGACAACCCAGACACACCACCAGCAGAAAGGATCGAGAGAGCAGCACTCACAGATACAACGACGTCCTTGTCCAATATCCAGAGACATGTTGCGGCTATACAAGGAACTCCTGTGTCCGTCAGAATCGTATCCATACGCCTGATGTAGGAGAATCGGCACTCTGGAATGCATTTACGTTTTCTACCATTAACACCTGATCATCGTCGGCGTCGATTGCAGTTGTGTCAGCAGAAAACAACGTGTAATACTACGGACAGGCGACGAATAGTGTTCAGCGACGAATCCTACTTTTGAAGGGTAACGGATGCCCACCGAGTCAGAATGTGGAGGACCGCAGGTGACCGCTACAAACCCAACCTCACTATAGCGCGGCACTCGTCCCGAACTGCAGGCGGGATGGTATGGGGAATCTTCGCGTATGACAGCCGAATGTCCTTCGCAGTGATCCGAGGGACGTTGAGAGCCCAGAGCAACGTACAGGAGATCATGTGGCCACATCTGCTGTTTTTCCTGTCTTTAAGGCCCAGGGCAATTTGCCAAAAAGCTAACGCCCGTCTGTACGCGACTCAGGATTCCCAGGACTGTCAACGTCATGACTCTACGCTTCCGTGACCTGCCAAATAGCCGGCTTTCTTAGCCACCGAGAACGCGTGGGACCAGATGGGACATCAGCTTTCTCCACGTGCCATTGTTAGTGTTTTAGAGCATCAGTTGCACGAAGCGGGTCCAATCTGTCCGAGGATAACATACAACCTTTCTTTCACTCCATGCCGGACCGTATCACCGCGTGTGTCCGAGCACCAGGCGGTCTGAGTCAGTACCAACGTTAACTAAAATGTATACCGTATGTCCGTGGGAAATTGTCCTGCTGCTCTGATGTAATCACTTCAGGTCTTAGTATGTACCATCTCACTACTAAATTGTCATTTCAATCCGACGCCTCGTTCTTGGTGCGCAGATTTTTATGACAATGAGTGTATCATGGTTATTTTCTTTGTCGTCTTTTCGACGAATCGAAATATTTTCCCAGTGTGTTCATAAGCATCTCACTGTCGTTGTTAAATTATATAAAAATGAAATACCTAAATCGACTGCTCGAAATAAATTGAGTTCATAATTAAGCATTCATCAAAGCTGACAACATACGACTATTATTCTTCCGAATGGTGTAACGTATAGTGGAATAATAAGTAATTTGATGCTGGAGAATATGAGCTTCTTGTTCTTTCTTCTAAGCCATATCATGTGATGGATTAGGAATTTTAGCATTTTCTGAAACATTTGTACATTTTAAAATGAGAAAAATTTCTGTTTCGAAAAGTGACAATTTTTAGGTTTATTTAAAAAATCAGTGTGCAGTTTGGATTCTAAATATTTATCTTAAATACGAAGAAAGCATTTGAAAGTAAAAAAACAACAACCTTGTTAGATGATTCCTGGTGTTTAAATTTAGTTTACAGTAATCTTTGCATAAAAATATTAATATTTACAGTGATGCATTATGGCATTATTCCGGAAAACGTTTTTCACAAATAAGGAAAAATCGTCCGGTATGGCTGTTACCTCCGAGATCTTGAAGGCCTAGCAAGACATGACGTCATTTTCAGTGACGTCACACCTAGTATATCTACTCATCAAACAGTCCGTGTATGCATTACCACGCTAGGCCTAACCGTGTGATTTTTTTTGTTGTCCAGGCTTGCGTGAAATTAACAGCGCTCTTCTTCTGTGGTTTGCTTCAACTAACATTTCAAATACAGTTTTTATATACCGGTAATTAAATGAGATAGGCATTTGATTATACCACATCCCTGTTGTGTTCCTGGCTGCCATGGAAATTATAAAACAGGATCCAAAGTTCGTGTGTATGGAATTCCAAAAGACCAAGATTTGTATTCTATGTGGATTGTGCCATTAAAAAGGTTAAGTTCACAGTTGCACCACATAGGAAGGTATGTACATAGAATATTTTTGTAATCGAATTTTTCTGGTACTGTGAAAAAATCAATGATATGCTACATGTATAAAATCTACGTCTAATGCAAAGTGCCTCCACTCATCACTGTGCGCATGTGGTAGCTTCAGAATGAGTTAACATTTATATTTCACTATCGCTTGAATACTTTTTTTCGCAGTGATAAGTTTTACTTAAAGATTGTTAAAAATTCGTCGATAATACACCACTTTCAACAAAAATTTTCTCCTTTTTAATTTCATGCAATGCAATCTTCCTCTATAATATGCACAAGATCTTAGTTAATTAATTTGGCCAAGCATTTGCAAAAAAATCATTTTAGCAACGGGTATTGTTGAAGTCTATTTTAAAAGTAAAGTAAATTTTTACATGACTAATGCCCATTATGGTAACAGTAAACACTTCTTGTTTCATATTCGTCTGGAGAAATAATACATATATTTATATATAGTTTTCACTACAATTAGTTCAGATATTTTTTATAACAGATAGAAACAACGACGTAGTCTTTGAAAACATTCTCCTACAATCGTTGATTCCTGTTACTAAAGTTATTGAGTGAAAAAGAAAGAAAGAGCATACGGAGACAGCAAATTGATTTTCAGATTTACAAAAATTGGAGCTACAACCGCGAAATAATTTTAGTTTCCATTCTTTTAATAAAAGGATATGATAAGCATTTGCATTGATATATGTCCACTTTGTGACGCAATTTTTCACTGTATACCGAAATCCTATCGCAACGATCGGGACCATTGGATGGTCCGATTCCCAAATATTATCCCACGATCGCTCATTGCTGTTATTAAAGTTACTCATAAGCAACAACAACAACCAAAAAACATAGAGAATCCGCAAATTAATTTTCAGATTTTGAAAACGGAAGCTACAGCATCGTAAATACGTTCAGCATTTCCAGCGATATGTTACATTTGTGATGAATTTTTCACTGTAATACCGAAATTCTAAACAAAAGATCGTTACAATCGGAAATATGCTCTGAAGCGTCCAGACTCTCTCTCTCTCTCTCTCTCTCTCATGGGCTGCGACGATCCACCGCCAGTGACGTAACAAACCTGTGCGATGGCCTTCTGTTTCCGAGGGTCACGGTATTGCGCAATTGTAATTATTATCTTTGATATTGAAGTAGCTTCCATTCCTGAGGTTAACAAATGTCAACTCGTATATGAAACAAATCCGTTTGTGAAATTGTATTAACTTTTCATTGTATTGAAAATCAACCAAAAAATAAAAATTTCCCATCTAGAATAGGCAAAGCAAAAAGGTCTATAACATACACGTTGTCAAGCAAGGAATATTACGAAAGGGAGGTTATAATTTATACCACTAATGAGGATCTTCTTCCTGGTTCACCTGTCGTACGTATCCTGCTTTCTTACTCTACCGCAATACAGTGATAATCATGAACTTGCAAACATTTTGATGATGCTTAGTTTTACAGAGTCAGTGACGAAGGCCAAAATGACTAGTGAATTCTATATTTAAATCTGTTTTTTCTTTACTTTGACAGCTGACATTTTTTTCAAATGAAATCGGTTGCTGAAATACTATTAACTGCGTGAGGGGCAATTACGAAGTAGCAGGAAAACAAACACAAGGGTGTCGTATTTTGATGCGGATGTAACTGTAAAGTAATCTACGGTTTTGCAAGATAAAAAAAATGCCTTTTTCATGCCATGTTTTCTGCGTGAAATATCATATTAAATCTATCTTGCAAAACGTTGAAAATATTTCACTTTCTTTATCCCTGGAATGCTTCCTTTGTGTGTGTTTGTAAAATACCGAAAACCATTATTTTAGCCATTTTCTCTGGATTGGATTTCATTTGCATTCGTTATAAAATTTTATGATTTCGTATTTTGATCACCAAACTTATATAAAATAAATTAAAACTCCCTACTTTCTTTAGCCATTTTTTGACCGTAGAATTACATAGAAATATATTTTCCTTTCTTTCCTTGCTGAAAATCACAGAGATTACAGCTTGAATAATGTGGCAGAGTAACGAAGGGAATTTTAGGCGTATTATTTTTTTCTCTTAAATGTTGCCCATATTTTTGCATTTATTCTCATCAGCATGGAAGTAAAGCCGGGTCCCCACACAGTCATGGACCGGTCGAGAACACTGCTTTATTTTAGTGAGTCATACGTTCATCGTAATCGACCTGTTTAATTACGCCCGTGTCTGTTCCCACTTGGCTTCTCAAACGCATCTTCTCGCCCTCAGAATCAACTTCGATGTTTGAAAATGGCGGACCGGGAAGCTGCAATAATTATGTTCTAATTATTGACTAATGAACTACATGTTTACTTACAAAATTTTAAAAAATAAAAAAAGAAGCTTTGTGCTCCTGACGGGGTAAATAGACGGGACATTATCGGGGCCACCAATATCATATGCAGATAATTACCGGCAGAGGACCAAGGTGGATACAAAAATGTTTTTAGAAGAATGGAAATCAATATTCCCATTTGCCTAATCAGGTGAAAACGGCTATTCAAAAAAAGAAACACAAATATGAAAAGAGCTGGATCTGCGGAATCAAAGCTTAACGCCACTTTACGATTACTAGATTCCGGTGACTCATGTGCATTTCTGCAGTATTTATTCAGGATCCCAAAGATTTATAAATGCAAATTCGTTCCTAATTTGTTGACGCGGTCAACCATGCTTCATCAGATTATTTAAAGGTAGGTATGATATAATTTATGTGTTAAGTTTTGATTAACTATGAAGCTGAGTTGTCTATAGGCATTGAGAAGGTATGCTTACCTACCACTCACAAAAATGTCTTATACCGAAAACTCGCGTAGCCAAAGTATACTATGCACTTGTACCAGAAACATTCAGTAACCTCTCGCACAACGAACGAACAAGCTGCATTCGTTCCCAAACCGTAAAACGAAAACAACTATTTCGATCAATTCACTCTCTGCATGAGATTCTATAATTACTAGAGTTCGAATATTTATGAATATTATATTTCGTATATTTGAAGGAAGTTCAGTTTTTCTGATAACTCTCATGATATGAATGGATAATAATGTATTAAAAGCATTACACCGTAGCCGAAAGCAAAACAAGTGCAACTTTCTTTCCAACCAATCAAAAGGTCATTCTCACCACAGATTCAAAAGCAAATGTATTAAATTAAGCGACTTTACATGCACGAGTAATATGTTTATTTAAGAAAATGTAATGAAAAATACTATGTATATTTTCTATACCATACTCTGCTGTTTTTGTGTGTTCGGTGATTGGAATCTTCCGTATGGCACTAGTCTTGGTATCCCTGCATGAGCATGTCAGAACTTCGGTTAGCCGCATTGAAAGGTCCATCATCAACTTGATACACTCCTCCGAAATACTTCTAAACGAAAGTTATTCATACTTGCCCTTCGTTGTGTTTAATAAATTTACCCTTTATGTAGAAAAGTAAAATAAAAATTTAAAGGATCTTTTTAAATATACATACTTTTTTCGATTATTTTCAGGTGAAATCTTGAAAAAGTTTAGTTGAAAGCTACCTAACGTACTGAAATGCACAAGAGCAAATGTCTTTTGATTGTTCTAATAACACACAATTTTAGCCTGTAATTTGGAAAACATTCGTTTTATATTCAGAATATACCAAATGAGGATTTAAATAAATATCTTCAAACCATTATAACTAAACATCTGTCTTTTAGTTTTTGACCAATATTTGGTTACTATATCATACACTTTGAATGTTAGGTATTTATACTTAAACAGCATTTAAGTAAACACTATTATAGGATTAATTCGAAACACATGCACATATCTAAGTTAATACTGGACACCAAATTTTTAAAAATCCTTGCCCCCAAGATTAAGTTAAGGCTAATGGCAGTACCTGTTGCGTCGAAATGCCGACACTGCAGAGATATTCGGAACTCTCTTAAAATTTGATAGTTATGGCGATATGCGAGTTATGTGGTGGTCCTGTGGGGGCAGCAGACCCCAGCCGGTCTCTGGATCGATCCTTTCTGTGTGAAATATTTGCATGATCCTGGCTCCTATGATAAAATTACTAATTTCATATAGATCTCGAGGTGTTGATCGAATATATGACAATAGAAATGCGAAATTGGCTACGGTTTGTGAAATATCCGCAATATTTTATTATAGGTACGCACCACATGTACCGATAAATATCCCTTCAACTTCCTACGTCGCTTTGCCTATCACTTCTACAAATGTTCAGGATCATTTCTAACGAGTGACCAACAATAATCATCTGACACAGAAGATGATTCCTTTTCCAATAATTTCCTCCATCGTTGCAATAGAAGCGTCCACCGTGTTAATAACTGACCGTGCAGTAGTTGTTGGGGAAAACGTGAAGTGGGATGTGAGTAAGTTAATGTTTTGGCACATTTCGTAGTCACGTTTGTGATACAGAAACATATCCTCAACGGTTTTCATGTCTATGTAGGAAGGAGTTTTTTTCCATTAGATAAACACCCGTTGCCAAAATATAAACAGGAGTTTTCTTTTTCCATTAGGTGAAATCCAAGATCTCTGTACGGCTATAAAATTTGACATGGGGTGAAAATTTCTTCCCGATATCATATCTCCGTCACAGGGACGTTAGAAAGCACACTGTCGTTGTAGGCATCCAAAGAAAATCCTCCACAAACTGTCACACAACTACCAACCGTATCATTGCGTTCGACAATGTTACTGTATTGGTAGAGGATTCCACGCTCCGTCCATGTGAATATTAGTGAACTTGTTGATACCATGGATATCTTGATGCATCAATGATCAAGGCAATGCTATGTTGTTCCTTGTCCAAGTAGGCTATTAGAATGAGGCTATCGAACGGTGATCACCTCAGACTAGAGTGCAAAGACATCCAGGGCGCTCAAGTTAGGCAGTGGTTTAAAGCATGGCAACTGACCACTGGTTCGAAATGAGTCCGTATTCGAATTCCCGCGAGGTATAGATGATTCCTTGGTCTTACTCAACTGCCCGTCTCTTTTCCCTGGAGTTAGTGGCAATATATTCGGCACGGGGTACTGTTTATAGCTCATGGAGTTGGTCACAAACCACTGAAGTTTGGTCTTCTTTTATAACACCATAGCACATGCAGATTTCGCTTAACAGTAGTTGTCGATACTAGGCATGGTATCGTTTCATTACATTTCGACTGCAGGTCTGATGTTTGAACAGAGGTTTGAAATCTGACAGCTAGTTTTTATTATTAATGTATGGACTTTACTATCCACACGTTTTTTTTTTTTTTGTTTTTTTTTGGGTTTTTTGGGGGGGGGGGGGGGGTAATCTCTCAACATGGATATTTGTTTTTTCAGAATTTGTACAACCTTTCCACCAATTTTAAATTTTGTTTCAGTTTTAGTATCAAGGCATGATGTAACGAAATGCATTTTCACGTAATTTGCGTTACAGCGACAAAGAAAAAAACTCTTTCATACCTTTAAAACAATATCTTTCAGAGTTAAATATTATTCGGAACTCTAGCAAAAATTCTCAATCCAGGTTCTTTTACAGTTTTGTTAAAAAAACAAACAGTTTTCTCCGGAAAATGATATCGCTTCATCCATCATTACAAAAACTGCTCGAACCGTTTCGGGGACAGAGGAAATGTTGTGCCGCCAGAGCAAGAAAACCAATCACTTAGTCTTTTCCTACACTCTGTTTTGTTACTTATGTTGTTCCTCGCCCTATTTCGGAAATAAATTTTACGAAATGAAACAATTCTCAGAGATAAAAGAGAAAACATCAGCAAAGTAGGCTCTGAATTGAGGAAGAGCAATTTTGCTAAAACACAAATGGCATTACTCATTCAGTGTCATCAAAGTTTCTCTAAAGATTGAGGAAAAACTTCACAACAATTGCAAAATATATTGAACTCCCCAAAAAGGAAGTAATATGGTTGACGCAATTTTAAGATGTCTACTCAGTGCTGTTCGTACTACATCCATTCCTGTAGTGTGTACTTTTCCGAACAGTAGATCCGTGAAAACGTAATGCAGTTCGCCACAATTCTTTTAGATGACAACGTCCAGAACAGTGTTGAACAATGTTGACTGGTAGCATATAATTTATGTGAACAAGCTTCCTGCAATGATAAATATGTGAAATTAAAGCTTCGTTCACGATTGACCGAAAACCATTTGTCATATTTATATTTTTTTAACGTTTTGTTGTCCAACCTGAAACCAAATAGCGGAAATGTCCCTAAATCGCTTCAGAAACAACAACATTCTTCTCACTGATTTTTCTTTTAGATTCATATGTCATAAAGTCAATTTGTTTATGTCATAAATTTAGCTTGCTAAACACTAAACTTTATTCTTCATTAAGTTTAGTTTATATTTATTTTAGATATATATAAATAACTTAAAATATTTATTTGAAAATTTTCATTTTAAGTAAAAGATCATATAAATTAGACTTTGACAAATTTTAATTCATTAAAAATTTGTCATATCTGCGTTGATTGATCTTCGGTTTATAATTTTTTTTTCAATTTGGCCCCACGAGATTTATCCAATTTCTATTAGGGCCTGCCCTCAAACGTTTCGTGATCACTGCTCTAAAATATGTCAAAGCAGCTCCAAAAGTTAAGAAATCTTAATGAATAATTTTTAAGAGAGATATCTAAAGTGAGACATCGCAAAAGCAAATATATGCTCTTGTGCAACTGCTTATACACCGAAGAGCCAAAACATTGTGACCAGAACGTCTTTATGAAAATCGAATGAAGTGGAAGTAAACGACGGCGCGTGTGAAGTTCATGAAAGAGTATCAGCAACACCTAATACTTAGCTCTGGTAATCACTGTTAGTTTTGCTCTTCAGATGAAAAAAGGAGAGAATTTAAGCGAGTTTGAAAAATATTAAATTGTAATGGCCAGATAACTAGGTCAGGGCATTAACTAAACGGCACGGCTTGTGTGCTGGTCATGGTCAATCGTTGTTAGTCGGTTAAAAAACAAGTCCGAGGAGGTAAAACTACGAACCGCCTGCAAGTTAAGAGGACCATCCCACATCTCATAGATCCTAGAGTTGAACAAATTTTATCCTATATGTTACCAACCAACAGAAGGGATACTGTGGGAGTACAGCGTCTATAATTTGAATGCTGTCGACTGAAACATTGTTTCGTAACACACTGTATATTGAACTCTTATAAAAATGGGCCTCCGTAGCCGCAGGCCGCTCCGAGTACGTTTATTATTGGATGATGATATTTAAAAGTTGCGAGTACGTTGTTCATTTCTATTTAATTTTGAAACGTGTTTTGCATTTACTTTAGTTAAAAGGAAGCACTATTTCAAAGCATTTGGAAATTCTGAGATAGAAAGATATTTCAGCTGCTTAAATACCACAAGAGTTGCATAAAATAACTCACTGCAGAAGAACTTGTTTGTTAATTTTTTTTATTTCCTAATAATTATTAATTTAAATTTAATAGCAAGAAGAATTTACCTGAAAGTTGCGAAGAAAGTAATGAAATCATATGTCTAACAACAACAATAACCGGAATTGGCAATAATATCCGAAGCTTACACTATAATATTTCAAAACTAAATTATATATAATATCATGAATGTTTACTCTCTTTGAAGACCCGTGGATGGCTAAGTGGTTAGTGTTTCATACTATTGATGCATGGTCCCCAGGTTCAAGCCTGAGCTGATCTTTCGGAGATGGTGTGATTTACTAATAATGGCTGAATATCCGACGTGCATCGGACGAGCACGTTAAGTGGCGGCTCCCAGGCTGGACCCACTGGCTAAATGGGTATCCTTTCCTATGTCCCCCCTGAAATTCTCTCACCCCTCTATGTGCAATATGGTACTTATACGGTTGCGCCATCTACTGTACTCTAATTTCACTACAAACTGTTCTGTCAAAGTCGCTAGACTTGCTCTCATTCCTTCCGTTTCTGTGTCCTGTCCAAAAGGCGATCTCGCTGTAGGTGGCTGGGACCTAAACTCTACTCACTGTGGACGGAAGTCCTACAAGAAATTGACAAATGCCTACTCTCTTTGAATTACGTAACATTGTATTGAAAAGAAAGCAGTTCAAGCTATTGAATGGCTGAGAGAGTTTTACCGTTTTTTCTGTTTATGAAACTTCGTGCTCCCCCTTTCACCCGCCTTATAGGCGAGAGGATACGGGACTTCAGAAAAGCCCACCGACACACTGTGCCCCACGGAATGCTTTGAACTTTCAGATAAAGAAATGAAAATTCCTTCTGAACACCAATATGTGCTCTAAAATAGAAGTTTTACTCTAGTGTAACAGAATGTAATTAATAACGACGAATTACTTTAATGGAATATCTTAGGGCACGGACAAATGATGCCAGTTTAGCAACTAGTCCGGGTAATTCTACCATGCTACAGTTACCCCGATCAACCTCATGCGATGTTCTTTTGAAGTGGAAACGCCTAAAAGCGTCATCAGATCATTTGCGACCTGGTAGGCCAAAAAAAAAATAAAAAAAGGACACAGGATACCGCAAAGAGCTAAAGATTAAGATGCGCCTAAACAGACTTCCAAAATGTCAGTGCAAGCAAAACTAGCACAAAAACTGTTCATACAGAGCGCTCTTAAAGGGAAAGTTTTTTATGAACAAACAGCTACACAAGCCCAAGACTAGCAAGATCAAACCAAAACGTCAATCGGCGTAATGCAAAGTTCGAAAGTAATTAAAGTTTTAGCATTGGGAGCGAGTTATCTGGATTGTTAAATTACGTTTAACGATTTTGAGATTCGAACGAAGATTCTGGGTTTATTAGATAACTGTTGAATGCCACCTGCCAGAGGTTTTTGTGCCAGATGTAAAATTTTGTGAAGGAGGCATTGTGATGTATGATGGATTACAGTGGTTTTGGCTGAGCCTTTCCTAGGTCGAGTAGCCGAAAATTTTAAAAATGCATCCTATAATAATAGTTTTCACAATTCGGGGCTCCGAACATTATTGCAACCGTTTAATGAAGGCCCTTCATTTTAGAGTAATACTTTTAGGAGACTAATTTTGAAGAACTTGACTGGCTTCCGCAGTGCCCAGTCTCTACCCTTGGGACAATTAGGGATGAACTCGAACGCCCACTGAGCCCCTGACCCACATCCCGTATCGGTGACAGACGTGACTAATTCTCTCTTTGTAGGATGAAATGCAGTTACCGTAGTAATATACAATTATCTATTGTAAAGCTTTCATATCCGAGTGGAGGATTTGTTACCATCCACGGGCGGAGAAATTCGATAACAATTTCTTTCCTGCTACACAAAATTTCAGGGAAAGCAAATGTCCAGATCCGATTGCGTATATTCCTGAAGGCTTTTTATAATTTAATACGAAAATTGTACAGAAAGTAATGCAAAACTGTGCATAACGTTTTTATTAACTGACAGAGTTCGATCAAATTGCAAATTTTGGTAAAGTAACTCTTCCTCTAAACAAAGGTACTAGAGAGTTGAAACCAGCCCTCGAATCCCCTTTGAAAAAAATCAGGGGGGGGACTGTTATCCCCACTTCTTCACTGCCGTTTTCAGCTTGTCTGTGTCATTAAATCGATGTCTCTAGATACTGTCCGTCATTGGACCAAAGACGTGGAAGTCTGAGTGCTTCAGATCTGGTTTGTAAGGTGGATAGGTGACCACCGACTAACCTAATTTCCTCATTGCTTGATTTCTTGCCTAATATGAGTGTGTTCTCGTATTGACATGGTGAATGTGGATCCTTTTCAGGTTTTGTTCGGTTTCTTCCTCATTATGGCTTCTCTAAGCTTTTTCAGTGTCTCAATGTACCGTTCGTTGGTCACGGTACGGCCATGTTCTAGAAAAATTAAAAAAGATTACACCCCTGTCATCCCAAAAAACAGTCACCATGACTTTCTGTGCTGATCGCTGGCTCTTGAAATTCTTAAGACTTAGTGAAAAATTATGGCGCTATTCGATGGATTGATTCTTGTTTCCGGATCGTAAATATCCGCTCACGTTTCATCCCGTTTCACCAGATCGAAACAAAACGTATCTCCATTGTCTTCGAACGCTTCCATCTGTTCGGAGAATATTTCCACATTCCTTTCCATCAACTCGGGTGTCAACTACCGGCCGAGGTCTCCACATTGCACACATTTTCCGATACCCTAAACCTTCCCCCAACTTCCTGGCATGTGACCCCAGTCCAGCTGTGCAATAAACTCACGTATTGTGACTCGTCTCTCCGCGCGAATCATTCCATCAACTCGCTCATGATTGGTGTCATTGGTGGCAGAAGATGGTCTCCCATTGCGTGGTTTTTCTTAAATGCTGGTTTCCCCTGCTTTAAACTTCTTCATCCATCTGTGAACGTTGCTCTTGTCAATGGTATCATCTCCGTAAATATTCTGTAGCTTTCTGTGGATGTCTGACAGCTTTCCTGCACTCATCCTCCGTCACGACGTTATTGATGGCACGTTGCTTCTGCTTGGAGTCCATTATATACCTGCAATGAAGGAGAAGTGATGCTATAGAGGAATAGTTACTTTACCAACATATGCGATTTGAACAACCTCTGTCAGTCAATAAACAAGTTATGCCCACTTCTGCATTATATTCGGTACTACACTCGTATTCACCTCTGACGCTGGTCCCTGTAACAACTGTTGTACTCGGTCATTCAAATCGTCACTAGCGAAGCGCTGTACTCCTAAGAATTCATTCAGTTTCATGAACAAATGGTAATCACTGGGAGCCAAGTACGGATTGTGAACCTCCGAACTGAAACCAATTGTCAGGTGCGACATCTAGCATGACCTTCAAATTCGCTGAAGCATGTGTTAGGTCCGACATCCCATGTGTGATCTCGCATTGTCGTGGAGAATAATCACACCTTTAAAGAGCATTACGCCCCGCTTGTTGTGCATAACCTTACCCAGCTTCTGCAGTGTTCCGCTATAGGCGTCGGCTTTGATGGTTGTGCCTCGGGGCATGAATTCAATCTACAAGGGAATTCTAGGGTAAAAAAAACTGTAGTCATGACCTTAAATTTCCACAGCGTTTGCTTACACTTTCATGGCTTTGTTGGGAACCGGGAATGGTGCCAGTCATGCGACTAGCACTTGTTCTCGGGCGTGAAGTGTCTGACCAACGATTTATCTCCTCTCACTATTTGGTCAAGAAATTCATCGCTCGTTTAAACATAACGGGTCAAAAACTCAAAGCTGCACCAATACGGTTCCTCTTGTGGTCATCAATCAACATTGGAGGTATTCACGTCTCACGAATTTTCTGGTAGCCAAGGTGCCCCGTTACGATTTCATGGAGCCTTCCGCGAAAAACTTCAGGGAAACGGTCAAGAAAGTCATAGAGTTGTATGCGACGCTCGTGTCTGATGACACCACTGGCATGGATCTTGTGGTCCGCTGTAACGAATGGTGGGATGCTGGGCGCTGGAAATCACACACATCTTCTCTCCCCGCATTAAACATCCGTACCCGTACCCACCGACGTACCGATGATTTTTTCATCACCCCTTCACAGTAATCCGCCATAATCCGATGATGAATGCCTTACCGACGAATGCTTTCAGCATTAAGAAAACGGATCACAGGACGAACCTCAGACTCTGCTGGATTTTCAACTGGCTTCGCCATTTTATACAAGCACAACAAAGGTTCCAATCACTGCATTAACACGAAACTTTCCGCGACCCTCGACAAAGTCTGACTGAGGATGGGCGATCCCATAATCAGACGTTAGCGAGAGAGCGCGAGGAGGTGGACGCCTCTGGGTCCTCTATGTGCAAACGGTATTACTTTCCGTTCTTTATCCGCAACGGGCATTACTTTTGCTTTTCTTCTGGTGTACTTGCTGCAAATTCTGAGCTTCTGACAACTAGACTGAAAAATCCTTCCATAAAAATCCGATTAAAAGAGCACTTTTTCGGGCAGATATTACTAACTAATGAACATTTTGTGCGTACTTATTTCCGAAAACAATGCACAATTTCGCTGAGATAGGACGCAAGTGTTTAACAAATTATTATCAACATATATGCTTCTAAATGTCCAATTAAAAATAAAGTTACTTACTCGGGTACTATTTACGTTGTGGAAAACTTTAGATTTGTAGTTGTGGAGTTTTCTGTAGTTTACAGTTCTGTCAATACGTGGTGTTTGTGAACTTGTCTTTGCAGCTGTATATCCCATTTGAAATCTCTATTGAGAGTTGTTTTAACTGTCCGTCATTTGCGAAAATAAAGATGCGGAACAATATTCTCTTTAAGTAATTCATCGGTTTCCTGCAAGAGTCGTAAATGTCGAAATATTTTTCTGGGGGTCTGTGCTTCCGGGATAAGTATTTGAAAAATTATTTTTTCTCTTTTGCCAACATGTATAACTTTTTCGACTATTTTCAACTTTTCTATTATGCAAAATGCTTTCGCTAAAAAAAATTTACATCATATTTCCTTGTATATTTCTTCTTTTATTTGTTAAATTTGAAAATTCCCTTGTGTCTGACACCTTCCTTCAGCTATGAGAATATTTTTGTGTACCATTTGTTAATTTTCGTGACATACTTGGTATCTGCTGGTGGAACTAAGATGCTGTTTCTGGACGTTTTACCAATTTAGGAATCCTATTGATTTACGGACTTGGAAGGCATATGTGTGATCCCCCGCTCCGTTTACTCAGTGGTGCAAGGTCTGGTTTCTGACCAGATGTCTGTGATGAATCCGGGTTCGAATCCCAGTGAGGCATGGAAGTTGTTTATCTGAAGGCACTGGCTAGCTCCCTTTCCTGGAAATAGTGGCCCTAAATCAGGGACGGGCGACCGCTAATAACCCAATGAGTTGCTCACGATGGTCGGTAAACCCCCAAAAGTTAAAAAAAAAATTATCTCTGAGCACCTTGACAATTCTGGCTGTGTTGCTTAAGTTACTATTACAAACACAATTTATGCCGCCCCGGTGGCGCAGTGGTCTAAGGCGTTGGCCTCTGATCATTCGTCCGTAAGGGGTCCGGGTTCAAATCCCGGTCAGGCATGGATGTTGTGTTTGTCTTACGGCACTGGCTCTCTCCCTTCCCTGGAACCAGTGACCCTAAATTAAGGACGGGCGACTGCTTATAGCCTATTGAGTTGCTCACGGCGGTCGTTAAACCTCAAAAAAAAAAACAAAAAAAAAACAATTTATATGTGGGCTCCTTAGGATTCCAGCATCAACGTTTGCTAGCGAAGGAAGTTATCTGCTTAACCCGTGATATACACCATGATACTTCACTTCATCTACCGGTGGATTTCAAATTTCCTTTTATTAGGATACTACCATTTCAAGTATACCAGTTTAAATAAAAACTGAACAAATATTTTAAGATCTGAATTATTGTCAATTATTTCGTTGACTTGAGTTCTAGTATATGAAATGTCTGTGATGGTTGGGCCTTGACAAACAATCAAACAGTTTTCCTTTTTGTTTATATATCATCATCATCATCATCATTGTCAACCATTATCAATCCACTGCTGGATGAAGGTCTCCCCAAGTTTACTCCACAACGGTCTGTCTTGTGCCAGTCTCCTCCATGTCACTCCCGCATATTTACGAATTTCATCCACCCATCTCCCATGTGGTCTTTTTCTGGGTCTTTTCCTGTTCCTTGGAATCCAATCTAAAATTTCGGCTGTCCATCTATGGTCTGTCCTTCTGGCAGTATGTCCAGCCCATTGCGATTTCAGGGATTTAACTCTGATCATGATGTCTTCCACTCTTGTCATTTTTCGGATCCACGAGTTCCTCTTCTTATCTCTCTTGGTTATACCAAGCATGCACCTCTCCATACTTCTTTGAGTTGTCTGCAGCCTTTGTATGTCTCTTTTAGTTAAGGTCCACGTCTCTGCACCATACGTAAGCACTGGAAGGATGCATTGATCAAACACTTTTCTTTTAAGACATAATGGCATATTGCTCTTGAAAATTATGCTGTTTCTTCCAAAAGCTCTCCAGAAAAGTTTTGTACGCCGATTAATTACTTCATCAATGTGACCCTCACTTGATATCTGTTGTCCAAGATAAACGTACGTATCTGTTATCTCCAGTTTTTCTCCATCAATCGATAAATCTTCATTTCTTGTAAAAGCATTGAACATCAGTTTTGTCTTCTGAAAGTTCATTTTTAATCCCACTTCTTTACTCTTGTCAGCAAGTTCCTGGATCATACTCAGCAGCTCTGATGGGGTAGTTGCAAAAATGACTATGTCATCAGCAAAACGAAGGTGGGTTAGATAATCTCAATTAATCTTTATCCCTTTGTTTTCCCAGTTCAGTGATTGAAAGACATTTTCCAATGCGGCATTAAAGAGCTTCGGAGATATGGTGTCACCTTGTCTCACTCCCTTTCCAATTTTTATGTGTGTTGTATTTTCAAACAGCCGAATCTTTTGCACTTGCATTTTCATAGATGTTATTAATAATATTAATGTATGCATCTTCAATACCGCAGGATTTCAGAGCCGTGGTAACTGCTGATGGTTTCACCGAATCAAAGGCTTTTTCATAATCGATAAAAGCCATGCACAATGGAAGTTCATATTCCCTCGCTCTTTCAATTAGTTCTCTCAGTACGTGGATATGATCTATTGTGCTGTAGCCACTCCTGAATCCAGCTTGTTCTCTCGGTTGAGCCATGTCCAGTGTTACCTTCAAGCGGTGTGAAAGAACTTTAGTGAAGATTTTATAAACCACTGATAGGAGGCTGATAGGTCTGTAGTTCCTGAGATCCTCAATGTCACCTTTTTTAGGTAGCAGGATCATTGTAGCATTGTTCCAATCCTCAGGAATCTTCCCTTCATTAAGGCATCGAGTAAAAATTTGGGCGAGTAGTGTTTCGATTTCTCCACTTGCTTCTTGTATGATGTCTATAGTAATTCCATCTTCTCCTGGAGCTTTCCCCCGCTTCATGTTCTTGATTGCATGAGCAACTTCTGCTGGGAGGACTGGAAGAACTCTGGTACCTTTCATGATGTCTGGAGTACATGTATCATCCCTTTCATATAATTTGGAGTAGAAATCTTTCACTCTTGTCAAAATTTCGCCTCTATTTCTTGTTATAGAACCATCTTCTTTTCTCAGAGCCATAATCTGTTTTCTTCCCTTACTGAGATGTCCCTTTGCTATCTTAAGGCTTTGGTTGTTTTCAATTGCTTTCCTCACTAGCTCACAGTTGAATTTTCTTACGTCTTCAGTGATACTTTTTCGTGTTGTCTTGCATAGCTCTATATATTCCACTTTGGAAGTCACATCTTCTTTAGTTGTCCTCATCTCTCTTCTTTTTTGCATCAACATTTTGGTTTTTCCTGATAATTTGTTCACATGCAACTTGTTCTTAGACCCAGCTAATTTTGTTGCTGTTTCCATAAGAGCTTTGGTTACTTTTCTGTTAACTTCCGAAATATCCACTTCTTCCGATGTTAGGCCTTCTAAAGCAGAGAATCTGTTCTTCAGTTCCAACTTGAAAGTATTATGGTGTTTTTTAAGGTTGGTTATGTCAATAGATTTTGTTTGTCTTATGAGCTTGCCACGTTCCAGTTTAGTGTTGAGGTGAATCTTACATCTCACCAATCTATGGTCACTACCTGTGTTGAACTTGTTCAGCACACTGCAGTCTTCGATGACGAATTTTTTGTTACACATAATAAAATCAACTTCACTTGTCGTCCCAATTGGATGTCTCCATGTCCATTTCCTGTGTGGCTTTTTCTTGAAAAAGGAGTTCAAGATGAAAAATCCTTCTGCCTCTGCAAACTCAACGAGAGTATTTCCACGCTGATTTCTGTTGCCGTGACCGAATTTACCTACTGAAGTTTCATTCTGTTGTCGTTGCCCTATTTTTGCATTGAAATCTCCCATAATTATCTTCAAGTGCTGCTTACCTTTATTATTTAGATGACGAATTTCCTCATAAAATTCTTCAATTTCTTCTTCAGGATGACTTGTGGTGGGTGCATAAGTTTGAATAATCTGAGCCTGGTATCTTCTCGATAGTTGGATAACGAGTCGTGCAGCTCTGTCAGAGGAACTTTCAACTTCTATCACTTTATCCTTCAGTTTCTTGTTTATTATAAATCCAACACCACTAGTTCTGCCAGTATCTGTCCCACGATAATAGAAGAGATGTCCACTTTTCAGTTCAATGAGATCTTCTCCTTTTCTCCTTACCTCACTTAGCCCAACAATGTCCCACTTGATCCTTTGTAGTTCCTCTTCCAATTCAAGAAGCCTTGAATCAGAAGATAGGGAGCGTCCGTTATAGGTAGCCAAGGTCAGCATCAAATGGCAGACTAGTCCGGTCCTCCGGGGATTCTTAGCACCCTCTGCCTTCATGTCGCACTGGCCGCTGCCTTGGCCAGGTACATTCCAGCTGCCGGAGACTGAGGGCCAAGATTTAAGTTGTAGAGTCATTTTGGAGGTGTTTGGCCATAACTCACCACGCTGGCCAAGCGGGTTGGTGAGTGTGGGATAGCATTTCCTCTGATCCCGATGGTATAGTTATACCGCTATTGGCGGTCGTCAGAGCCCCTTTAGTGGGAACAGGATGCACCACGAGAAGGCGGGGTTGACATTTGTCAAGGAGAGGCTGTGATGTTACGCATCACCTGACCTTACATCCCTGTTTATATATATATATATTTAAACGGAGAAAGGAATAGTGTGTGAAGATGGTGTAGTATCAACAATTGATGGAGATCCAATTTTGCTACTTGATTGGCAATATAAGCTCATTTTTTATTTATTTTTTATTGAAGGTTTAACGACCAACCTGAGCAACTCAATTAGGCATAAGCAGTAGCCCGTCCCTAATTTAGGGCTACTGGTATCAGGGAAAGGAGAGATCAAGTGCCGTACGGCAAATACAACATCCATGCCTCACCGGGATTCGAATCCGGACCCCTTTCGGACGAATGGTCAGAAGCTATCCCCTAGACCATTGTGCCACCGGGGTGGCAGCTCATTTCTAGAATATTCCTTGTTGAGCCGATAAGCCACCGGAGCACAGCTCGTTTCTAGTATATCTCTTATTTAGCCGATAAGCCACCGGGGTGGCAACTAATTTCTAGAATATTCCTTGTTGAGCCGATATGACAGTATGGGTGTAAAATCGAAAAACTCCTGTTTTGCCTACACTGTAAAAAAATTTCCGTGAATTAACGTAAAATCTTATGGCAGCACAGTTGCCAAAATAATTCCGTTCCGTTAATAAAAATTCTGTTTTTTTACAAAACTTCCGTTTTATAATATTATGTTTTTCCACAAAATATTTCCGTTTTCTGACAGAATTATTACGTTTATTTACAAAAACAGTTTTATAACATTCTGTCTTTTCACAAAGTATTTACGTTTTCTGACAGAATTATTACGTTTTTTTACAAAAACCGTTTTGTGCTATTCAGTATTTTCACAAAATATTTGTGTTTTCTTACAAAATAATTACGTTATTTTACAAAACCTGTTTATACCATTCCACATTTTCACAAAATATTTCTGTTTTCGGACAGAATTATTACGTTTTTTCACAAAATTTGTTTTGTAACATTCGGTGTTTTGATAGAATTATTATGTTTATTTACAAAAACTGTTTTATAACGTAATGTTTTTTCACAAAATATTTGTGTTTTCTGACAGTTACTATGTATATTTACAAATATTATGTTTTATATTTTATCCAATTATTTATTCCCTGTGCATAATTCTTTACATAGAAACGTTATGTTTAATAACGTTTTCCCACAAATTATTTCTTTCTGATAGAATTATAAATTTAATTACGAAACTTTTATATTATTTCACTTTTCCGCAAAATAATGATGTTTTCTGACAGATTAGGTTTCTGGTCTTCAAATTTTTTTTAAAATATTGTTTCCCCAATAAAATATGTATTCAGACAATGTTTCTTTTCATAAATTTTAATTTCCAAATATCATTTTTGTGATATTTAAGTTTCCTTTTAATTACATTGTTTTTTACATAATTTCTTTGCACACATTATGGTCGAAACGAGTATCATATAATATTGTATGTAAGAAAACACCCAAAAACATTTCGCATGGAACATGTATTTACACAGAACCAGGCGAAATATAAGGTGTGAAAACTAAATAGGCAAAGTACCTCAATAATATTTTATTTCTATAAACTGTTTATGTAAGTAGTATTTGTTTTCAGCAGGCAAATTTTGTTTTGTACAATGTTTTGGTTTATACTTACCACACATATTTTTTTTTATACTCACCTCAAAATTTTTCCTTTGTAATTAATATTTTAGTCAGTTCTGTTTATGTAAATAGTATTTACATTTCTGGCAACAAAACGTCCTACAGGAATTCTTATTTAAAAAGAACTGGCAGGTTTTTTCACACAATATTTTTTGTTAGATCTGTTTCATAAAACCGTTGTTTACAAATAGTTTTTGCAGGAATATTTCAGATTTTCATTTTTAGAAACCACCTTATACAAACAGTACAAATACCACGTTGTTAATGGTCAATGTGTTCTGTTTACGAATGACTGTATGATCAATAGCAGATCTGTACTTTTTCTTGTTGCCGTCACTCATATGTTTAGTATCTTTTAGCACTAGCATATGTGTACAAAATTTTTTGTCATTGTTTCAGCAGAATTTTGGAAGAATATTGTAGAATTAAAAAAAAAAACTGCCTGTTCTTAACACTTCAATGAATGGCTTTTGGGTTTTCTTCTGAATCTATGTTCCAAGTTATAAACATGGCTGTTGTATAAATCAACTTGTAATTTTAATGGAATGAAAAGATTTCGTAGGCGTAGAAATCGGTCATGACAACTATGTAAGCATAAAAAAACAAACAAAAAAACTTCAAGTGTTTTGGTAGGAATTTAATGTTCCAGAGTTTTATTTTCCTGCACAGTAAAATGCTAGGACACGACAATAATAAACAAATGAAACATTAATTACAAATTGTAATCACCCACAGCTCGCTGTTTTCAAAGATGTTGTTAGCCAGCTAACATTTCTTAGGTATATTTGAATTTCTCCAAAACCACCAGATTATTCAAAGCTAGCAGGTATGATTAACAGCTTGTATCAAGCTGAAAGCTCTGTAAATGCCTACATGTGTTTACACTGAGACTAGAAATTACCATTGCTTATAAACAGGAAAGATAAATGTAGATACATTTTGTAATTGTGATTTTCAACACTACATCTGTTAATGCTACTGTATCATATAGGAGTGCTAGCATTTTCCTTGCATTACTAGTAGTTAAAAAAAAAAAAAAAAGATCAAAGCTAATTACTGCAGTTTTCATAGAATATTAATGAGATTTGACCTTTAACATAAAGATGGATGATTTTAGAGGAGCATTCGTGCTCTTTTAAAACCTTCAGTATTAACATTCATGGTCTGTCATGATATTTGTTCTATAATTATTCTTATACCAAAATGCAAATACGTATGTCAGATTTCAAAGATTCAGCAAACTACATTTAATGATATGTGCCCCACTTTATTTCCGATTATGTACAGAAAAAAAAATGCTTCAATTTCATTTCTAAAACTGGACCAAATTTGAAAAATTGTTTCAACAATGTTTTTATCTTTTCTTCAAGTTGCAACACCCTAGGTGCTATTGCAGGCTGCTGCACCTTCTTTTTGGAACTTTCGTTCCCCTCCGAGGGTATATGTTTGCAAAGCACCCTGAAAAACAGAAAATGCAAAGAATTAGTATTAAACACATAGCATTAAATATTGTGCAAAGTAGGGTAATAATGATACGTATAACTGTTGTGTACATTTGGTTAAACATTAAAATCATTAATATTCTTGATGATTATGAAATTGCAATATCATATCTCAAAATATATGTATGCACCAAAGAAAACTTAGTAAGGCTCATGATGATAATGGATAAACAAATTTAAATAAATAAATTACGCTGCCGCAATATCCCCAAAACAAAAATAGACTAGTTTGTTTAAAAAAAAAAAAATGACCTGCCAGGGGGATTGTATGAGATGTCACTAAACAAAACACAAAAATTGCACATATTATCCTAGAATCACTGAACACAAGAGCAAATGTGACTCAGAAATTGGGTGAGAAAGCTGACTTCAGCTGTATTTATTTATTTGCAGCTGAGACCTCTTGCCTGGCTGAAAAGAACTTTTTTGTTTCACAGAATTTCTTTAACAGACAAATTTGAGCATTAATTTTAACACATCACACCCGAGAAGGCCAAAAGAGGTTAACGCCCAAGTGAACTTTGAAGGGACTCGTATTTCACAAGCTACACCATTGATTAGTTCCTTCACTTAATTTACATTCATTTTGGAAATATTTTTCACCGAAATAAATTATCACAAAAGCATAGGATAACTACTCTTTTCACAACTACCAAATCTCTTAACATAAGTACCTTCTCTTTCCCTATTTCAACATTTTGATTTAAAACTCCAATTTAAAAATTTAGCATACCCTTTTGGGCAGCATCTGATGGATCAAACAGAAAAGAACATTCTTAGCAATTCCCCCTTCATTCTTCCTTCACAAAGACATACAAAAAAAATAGAAAAAAAAAATGTATTCAACACTTGCTCAACATCAGAAACTCATTGACTTGAATTTTTTTTTCTTCTATCAGGCAAAATGTATCATGTTTCATATCTGAAACAATGATTTGATGTTTCTGAATATTTCTGTTTCACACGTTATGTTCTGTGAAAGTTCAACTGGCTGATACGTAGCGTCCGAAGGTGAAAATTATTTGTGTCAATTGATCATTATAGTTAAAAAATACATATTAATGCTTACCACTTGAGAATTACCCCGCTTTCCTTCATTGTCAGAGAAGGAAAGCGGGGTAGTTCGCAAGTGGTAAGCATTAATACGCTTAATATGTATTTTTTAATTATAATGGTCAATTGACACACAAATAATTTTCACAGTCAGACATTACGTATCAGCCAGTCAAACTTTGATAGGACATAACGCGTGAAACAGAAATATTCAGAAACATCAAATGATTGTTTCAGATACTATATATGTTCCACGTATAATGGCATGATTTGGTTAATACCATAATGTGCAACTAGAAAGTATCATGTTTCATCAGAATTATAAAATAGCAATCAAACACTTTCTATTTGGAATTTCTGCTTCCTGCTCTTTTCTTTTTCTGCATATGGAGATGGGCCTTCAGCATTTGTTTATGAAGAATTTTGATGGCCAAAGGAAAAAAAAGAAATATTTAAGGTTTTACCTTTCTGGTGCACTCAACTCATCGGTGAGGGTGGAGAAGTCATGTTGAAAACCGTCCAAGAAGACGTCAAGGAAAATGGGATGTCATTAGACCTCAGAACAATGATGCACAACCTATGTCTCAGGACGGGTGTCGCGTTGGCTCGCCATCACGACACTACCAAAACTAAATTTTTCGTAATCGTACGCCAAATTATTTTCTTCCATGCTGAACGCTGAAGTACAAACCTGCACATGTGCGGCGTAATGGTTCGGAGAATGGCCAGTCCAGCGCTGATGCTCCTTTTGTTTACTTTGTTCGCATTGGCTGTTGGTCTTCTAGCAGTGCTTGTTTGTTCTCGGTCGACACTAAAGTGGATGGCGTCCAGGTATTTTGACGTAACATCATTCGTTCCGCTGATTCCACATTAACTGGTACTCCGTGTTATGGTGACTTGCACTTTTGAGTGAGGCCTTTCCCTCTGCTTTTCCAGTTAGTATGGATAAATGCTGACGGTTTTCTTTACTGGAATACCTTTTCTGATGATTGATTTCTTGCAACAACCACCTTAAACCCCCCCCCCGCAGTCTATTTTGAATTTAAACCACTTTTTTAGCTTCCCACGTCACTCGAACGCATGTGGTTTCTACTTTATTTTGTGCGCCGTTTGGACTTTTTTTTTCTCTTTAGAGAAAAATGCATGCTTCTCTTATAATCTAATTTTATTTCTATCAGAACCAAATTTGTCTCCTTGTTCTGGATTTTTCCAGAGGGGCGGAGCACACTTCCTCCAGTTCTTGCTGTTTCATGCATTTACAGCTTTTCGCTTACTATCTTTATTTTTAAGGCTATTTTGCTTTGGGTGTTGGAGGTTTTTATTTTTGTAGCCTTTTATATCTGAGAAAAGTCCCTCAATTCACTGTTTAATTTACTTCTGGAGCACATAGATTTTTATTTAGTGCATCTGCATCATTTTGCATAGAAATGCAGAATTTATCGAAAATAATTACTAACATGAAAATCTTTTTGGTGCTTGTGTATGTTTAAAGACCAGGAATATGCTGTCCAATTTAATGAATTCTAAATAAATTAGTGCGCAATTCCTAGCAAAAATAGTTTTTTCAGCACGAGTTTGTGCGAAAAATCCAGATTTTGCTCAGTTTTCCTAAGCTTTGAAAAGAGCTAAGAAAAACACTTTTTATTGGGGAGTTTAAACTCCTCTAAAGGCGGAGAAGCCTACTTATTAAGGCAGCATACCTATTTTATAAATTTATCCTTCCGTAGTGCAATGGAGGAAAGACTTCTTGAGAACCTAGCACTTTTTATAGCAAAGCTTACCCACTGTACTTAGGCAACAGTTGACCTTTTAACTCGTCTCTTCAATTAATATTCAAAGAGAACAATCTTTATTATTCTAAGTGCAATGATAGAAAGGGCAGAGGACCCACTTTTTGCCGTAGCAGGATGGGCGACCTTCCTTTTTAATCTAAAAGCCTGCTGAAATATTATAATTACTGAACATCCACGAAGATTCCAAGTTCTGATGTCTCCTGACTTCAAGTGCTTCGCGAGCGGCGAACTGAACGAATAGCAGTTCCGAATGATGTGATGCCATGCTGTCTGGACCGGAGGAAGTCGTACTTGATCGAGCATTAATGTGCGGCGCTGCTGTCGCGCGTGATGTCATAGCAGGGTTCTTAAGATTTCAAACAAAACAGTATTGCTCGTATGTGTGAACCTTGTTTTTGACGAAGTTTACACATTTGTTCGTTTATCATCTAGGATTATTAAAAAGCAAGTTCACAAACAGTTTATGTTATCTTCATAGATTATTAATCAAAAGTTCATAAAAGGAAAGTTTTTTTTGTTTCAATTCATAGGATTCCAACATAATTCATGCATTCGTTTCTTAACAGGTTTATATATCAACTACATTTTAAACTAGGAGTTGTAAATAATGAGTTAGGTTTTTGCATCTAAACATAGTTATTTCATTTTTAATATCCACAGGCCAAGCCACGCAAGTCTGGGTGGGCTTTTATTAGAGCACCGAGAGATTTGTTACTCAGTGTTCGTGCAAGTTTGCTTTAAACCTTTTTGTTTCATTCGATACGTATTTAAGGTTAAGCAGCTATAACTTTTGGAAAAGTGTTTAATATTCCACACCTATCCCCAACCGACCGACAAATTCATGCCATTGGGTTATTTGTATTTGGTAGTTTGTTTTTGGGAAGTGTTTTACATGGCTTTACTGTTTTTGTATCAGTTTATATTTTAGCGTTGGAGGGTTTTTTTGCGTCGTCTCCACGGTAAGCAGAGTGATCAGGAACAATGCTCGCTGAAAGGATTATGACTTATGACGGCATTCCCTCTTGGCTTGCTGTATGGGCCGGAATTCAGGGAAACATTTACTATTAGGGAGACAGTACTGAATTCATGGGGGAGAGGGTGGACCTTAAAGCAACTTTTTCTTGTGCTATTTTACTTAATTTCTTTTCCATTAATGCTTAAAAAAAATAAAAAAAATTGACCTATGAATTTCCCCTTCCAACACATTTTTATTTGCACACCTGGCAGACAACTGGATTTCTTATTTGCAAGCCCAGACCAATAACTTTGATAACCATTTTATCTTGTCAATGACATTTTGCAAGTACTAATAATGATAAAATTAAAGTAACATTGAAATTTTATTTTTTAATGGAGTCTGTGGTACTGGAAAAGCTGTAAAAAAATTCAAGTGGGTTTATTTACCTTTATTAATGCAATGTAAAATAAATAACTGTTGTGAAGGGAAGTGGACATTTTTAACTTCTACTTAATTTGCTTTTTGGTTAGGAATTCTTGCCCTGTGGCTACAAGAATACAAACCGGAGATTTTCCTTACAAGTGCTGCCATTTCTGAGGCACATTTATAGCTGAGAACACAAATTGGGAATATGTTTTGCATGACTAAAACTAAAAATTTTCAAAACCAATGTCTCCTCCACAACAATTTTAAAATTTATGTTTTATCAATTATTAGTGGAGGTACCCAGCATTGTCCAGGATAAACAAAGTTTGTTTTTACGCACTTCAAAATTACTCACCATGCTGAATCACAAAGCAGTACTTTATTTGCACCTGCCATTCAGACAACACCTTATCACGATTTATAATGGCCGTTCTGAGCCCTAAAAACTCAAAATAGCAAACATGTACAATACACTTCCTGCACATTGCATTCAGCTTTCTAGTGTAGATAAGGCACTTTCTAGCAAATCGCTTAGAAAACCATCAAGAATGATGCATAACCATTTGGACTCTTTCCCGTATGCCTGTACCACGGACACTTGCGAGCAGTGAGGCGTCACCTGAAGACTGTTGCTCTGACATGGAGCAATACTTCAGCAGCCGACTTTCACCCAGTCTATAGAGGGCCTCATAAAAACACATTTGACCCCCTTAGGGATGGAATTTCTAAAAATCGTCACACCTGTTTTTTAATCTGGGTGATGAAGAGTTTGTATGCCAATTTTGGTGTAAATCGATCAAACCGCTTACGAATATATGCGGAACAAACATATTGTTTATCTACATTTTATCGTTGATGTCTTTCGGAAGCAAGTAGCCCAATGCCCCAATGGCGGACTTAAAACTTTGGAAACGAAGAACTATTGCATGCATGAACAAACTCACCTTGAATAATGGTTTCATTAGATGAACAAGACTATTATTTAATAAAATAACGTAATAGGAGCACTATACACATAACATATTGAGGGTTCATTTCTTTTAAAAGCTTGCATTATTGCAGCTGCTGATGAACAACTTACGTTCGGTTGCCACTTAACGTATAGTTTTTTTTTCTGGTTTGAGGTTTAACGACCACTCCATTTTCGAGTTTCTTCAGGTCATTAATAAGGGGATCAAATTAAATGTTTACCAAATTAAACTCTGAACCCCTAGCACTGTACTCCAAAAAATAAAAAAAATAATGAATATCAAAAGTACTTTTGAGATACTAAATGATGATAGATTAAAAAACTAAATTTGAGTCACTAAAATAATAATGGTATCTACTGTTTTAGTAATGCCTGCATTTTAAATACTATTGCTATACCGAATTTAGTAAATGTTTACCAAATGTGTAACACTAAATTTACCCGACAATGCTGAAAAAAGAAAGTTTTTGTTGTTGCAATAAACACTTTGTCAAAATAAAAAAAATAAAAATGTTACATCAAGTTATTATTTAGCTAGCATACACTGAAGAGCAATTGAATTAGAGATACCTGTCTAGTAACGTGTAGCACCACCTTTCGACCTGATGACGACGTCGATTCGTCTCGGCATGGACTCGACAAGACACCTGAAGGTTTGGGAAGCCATACGGATCCACGACCCGTGAACAAGCTCCCACAGTTCACGAAGATTTCATGAGGGGGGGGGGGGTCAGAGCCTCGAACATCTCTCTCGATGGTATCCCAGATGTGCTCGATGGGATTTATGTCAGGTGACCTAGCTGGCCAAGGAAGCAAGGTCACGTCGGTGGAGTGTTCATCCAACCATTCGGATACAATTTGGGACCGATAGCATGGTGCATTGTCTTGTTGCAGGATGAGGTCCCCAGTGGGATGTTGAAGACTCACAAATGGGAGCAAATGGTCGTCCAGGATATCCCAGTAACGTTGACCTGTGAGGGACGATGTCACACGTACCAGGGGTTCCATTTCAGTCCACGTAAACAGTGCCCAGACGAGAATGCCACCCCACATAGCTTGAAGAGTACCCTGCTGGCAAGAAAGATCCATTGCTTCATGTGATTTGTGCCGTACTCGTATTCTACCATCCACATGTACCAACGTGAATCTCGACTCATCAGTCCAGGCAACATTTTCCCACATGTCTAGGGTCCAGTGGCGATGTTCCCGTGCCCACGCTAATGTTTGCACCCTGTGATGTGCGGTCAGCAGCGGTACCCTCGTTGGTCGATGGCTTCTGTACCCTATAGCAAGGAGATGGTTCTGGATGGTGTGGCTGCTTACATGTTTTTGTGCACCAGCGTTAAATTGCCGAGTGATTTCTTGCACTGTGGCCTGTCTATTCGCTGTCACAATGCGAGCTAGCTGACGATGATCCCGCTCATCCACACGCTGTTGTCCATGGCAGTTGGCCCTTGCAGGGATGGTTTTACCGGATTCAACGTACTCACAGTGCACCCGTGACACAGTGGCTGCACGACTTCCGAGATGGAGTGACCCATTCGTCGGGCCCTGACAACTTGTCTATGATGAAATGCGCTTTGATCCTTCGTCTTACCCATACTGCGTCCGACTCCTACTGATTTCCGTCGCATCGTTCCTTATATTGTCGGATCATTGTATAAGTCATGTCGTTTCCGTTTATAAGGCCACCCACAGCACCACATTTGCATAACGCCAGCTGTCTCTAATTCAATTGCTCTTCGGTGTAATTATAAGAACCGCCCCCAAACGAATTTCAGGTGGTGACGCATTGGAATGTGAAACTTCGGGCAATCCCTGGGAAACGTTCGATGAGTACAAGGAACAACATTTTAGCGAGTGGGAAGTAGAATTACCACGGGACGAGACTGATTGGCTGAATGGCACATGCAATAATTGCCCAAAGTATATCAGTGATTACGTTTGTAAACATTTAGTTGGGTTAGCAATTCGCCTGAAATATGTTGAACAACCTGCTGAAACAAAGAGTGTACCAATCAGGGAAAAACGTAAAAGAAAACTGACAGTAAAATAAAAAAAAACCTTACTAATTCAATAATTTCTTATTTCACGTTTATTATGTGATTTTATTATTAATAATTAGTGAGATTAATTTCTATATCATGATTATTATAATAAAACTTTACACATTAAAAGTTTAGTTTTCATTGTATTAGCTTAACACCTATAACTACAAGGATTTACAGGTAACTGCAGGCAGGTATATGGGTATTACTACTCAGGGTTAGAATAAGATCTACTGGCCCAGTGGACCACTAGAATTGACAAACCACTGGTCCACCAAAATGCCTACTGGTCTGTAAAAAAAATAATAAAAAAATTTAATGACATTTACAATATATGTAGAAAATAATGTATCATTTCAATGGAATTATATCCAATATTTGTTTTTAAACCTGTCATTAGTTTGCAGCCTAAAAAGAAAACCATACAGCAAGGTAAAAAGAAAACAGAAATTCATTTTTTAAGTTGTGACAAATTTGAAAAAAAAAATAAAAAAAACTTCCTGGCCATCTGGGCCAGTAAAATCAATAGCTCAATGGTCCGATGGAAGTTTTACTGGCCAATGACGACCACTGGGTAATTCGAACGCTGCTACTGTTATTTTTTGCTCAGAAAAATAACTTTAGATTTAGTCATGAATTATTAATTTTAATTTCAGTTCCAATATCATAAGAACAACATAATTATGATTACATTTTCCCCGTTTTAAAAGTATGTAGTCTTACGTTTGGTAAATATTATTTTGCTTACAAATGATAAGAGACTAACAAGTCAATATCAGGTTATTGATCTTAAATTAGATATCATCTAAAATTTGGTGAACATTTAGTATTTTTGGGAGACACAGTTTTTTACTGTCCAATAATTAAGAAAATGATGAGAAGTTAATATCTGGTTATCACTTTATCATTATTACATGGTCTAAAATTTGGTGAACATTTACTATTTTTGGGAAACAAAAGTATCTTTAGTGGCGAATAATATACGGTAACAAATAAATATCTAGTGAACACTTTAAAGTTCAAATATGGTCTAAAATTTGATGAACATTTATACTATTTTGGGGAAACGAAAGATTTTTTTGTTGCATATGTGGCATGAATATTGCTTCATGCCCATAAAAATCAAAATCCACCTGTCTGCGTAACAGAACTAATTTCATTGGTTCCATTTTGATTTGAACCAAGGATACATATATTTCATGTGTAACACACTCCCATAATTTTATGCTTTTTTTTTCCAAACCCAAGGGGGTTTACTGTTTCGAAACTGTTCTGATGCAGCAGAATTTTCAAATTTTCTGATTCATGAAAAAACCTAGCACCTTTGAAAATGGTCCCATCTGTGAAGTTTGATAAAACTCCTTCAGAACACAGAAGTGGAGATTTGATTTGCTTTTCTACAGAAGCATTTTGTATTAAAACTGCCAGACTTTTTAAGATTGGCACGCAGTAGAAAGTAAATGTTTTATTAACACCATTTCTGCCTAAATTCATGGCAACAGGATGAACACAACTGAAATTTTGCTCGAAATATTTTTTCGTCAAATAGTCACAACAAGCAAACCTCTATTTTTGCATGCTTGATTCAGAAAATCGTGCTTTTGTTCTTTTTGGAGAACTTCAGTAATCTGAAATTCATTAACTTGATTACTTTTTTGCAACTGACTGCTTATGAACTGCATAATATTCTCCTGATTTATTTCATGAATATTCAACATTTCAGTAATTATCACATCGACAACAAAAGAAGGTAAATAAAATTTGGCCAGTAGCCTTAAACAAAACAAAGCAACTGATGTGTTCATGTCTAAGGCTGAAATTTTACTGTTTGTACTGCTACTCAGTTCATTTACATTCTCCTTATTTTGGTTACTCTCACTATCAACATCTTCACAAGGTTGTAACGGTTCGTTGTTCTTGAATTTATCGGCTGTCAGAAACCTTGTTGTATGCTTTCGAGACAAGTGCGATTAAAATGTCGACTTGTTACTAAATTTACCAATGTGGTAAATGTGTAATTTAACGTCCTAAATTATTTAGTCAGGAAAAGTTTACTGTGTGGGGAGAGTGCGACAAAATTTTTAAAGCATGCGAAATAATGGGGCAAGCTGCAAAAATACAGTAATTTAAAAGAATGTGAAAGAATTTCACCGAAGTATTTACCTGGAGTACGATGGTGTGTAGCAGTTGGTGAGGGAGGAGAGCTTAAGCGATGTTAACGGCAACGACGTGAAGCTTCCATGTTTTGATAGGGAGCAGAAGTTCGTAGTGAATGCCCAGAAGAATACAATAAAAGTGGAGTGTATTCTTCGGAAGAGTGTGATGCGTGCTGTAATCCGGCGCAAGTGGAAATAGTTCAAAAACTGTTTTTTTTATTTTTGAGAAAGAAATGTGCGGAATGTCATTATTAGTTTTACAATGTATCCGAATGGAAACAAATGAAGGAATGTAAATGTTTTCATGTACGACAGAAGTGTTGAGTAAGACTTTTGGTTCCGGTTGAATTTCTAAGTTTTAGTTATGGTTTCAAAGATGTACAGGGGTAGTTGATTTCTTCGAGTACTTCATTTGTAGTTGTGCTCTTATTCCGTATAGTGTAGCTAATATTTTTGCGCCCAGAAACGAATATTTTTGAAAATAAAGGAGTTTCTTCAATTTAGATATCATAGTATGTCAGTCAGGTCAAGAGCTTATGTATTGTACCGGATAATGAAATTTTAAGCCCTGACGAAATCTGAAATGAAGTATGGAGACTTTGGAAAGAGCCACTCACACCGTTGAAAAAGCTACCAATACCACAGTTTACAATGCTGTGTAAAGCCGACCTGTTTCCTTCAGCGTATTCCTACAAGATGCTTCTATGACTGCGTACTGCGGAACCACTTTCTTCTGTAATCTTCCGCACATTACTTGCCCTTCTAAACGAAGCTTCCATTCACCGGACTCCACCTTCACTCCATCGTCCTAGGCCTACTGCACGTACTCTTCCAAACCATCGTAGTCCCATGTAAATATATTATTTTGCATGCATTAAAAATTGTACAAGGTTGTAACAGTTCGTTGTTCCTGAATTTATTGGCCGTCAGAAAATGTGTTGTATGTTTTTGAGACAAGTGCGATGAAAATGTCGACCTGTTACTAAATTTACCAATGTTTTACTACTCTTCTCATAAGGACGTGGAACTTCATCTTGTCTTTTTATGTGTAGTTGAACATGTGAAATTAAGGAAGCTCAGTCTGCATTCTGTTACTGACATGTTTGAATGGGGCAGGCTATTTTTAATAGTCTGAGTAGTACACAATGGTGTAAGTTTCAGATGGTCACGTGAAGTATGTGCCTTCAAAGATGAAAATTTAGCAAATGTTCTAGAGCATGTTATGAACAAAAAAAAAAAAGGAAACTGCACCCTAGTAATGTTTTTGTGTATTTTTATATGAGTTGCATAGGACTTAAGTCTCGAAAAAAAGGATTTGCACATTTTACACTGGAAATTTGAAGATCCACTTGAATTCATGGTATGATACTTCCAGTGAAATAATGTCAGTTCTGCCAAAAAAGAAAGTGGGAGTTTTAGCATTTTTTACACATATGTAGAGAAACAAAAAATACAAATTTTAGTTTCATAGTATTCTAGACAGGTCGGTACCTTTAATTCACTTTTTAGCGATTCTTTTTAACTCTGACTGGTCATACTCCGAGTTACGCATCTCTTTGTTTAATGGGTGCAGTGCCATACTCCGAGTTACGCATCTCTTCATTTTATTGACCCGCAGTGCCATCGAATTGGTTTCTAATTTGGAAAGTTTGTGATAGCAATACTTAAGACTTGGCCTTTAAATCAATAGATAAGTTGTTTCACCGTTAAATATCGAACCTAAATCAGATTTCTAATATAGCTGATGCAGAACTTCGAGGGAAATCATTGTTTTGGAAAATATCGCTTACGGTCCGATAAGTTAGAATATCGGTAAAAAAAATTGTCAGATATTTCACAAATGTGCTGGATTTGTTTCACATTACAAATGCTTTCTTTCATGTGAAATGTCCTGAAAACAAATCTTCAAATTCTCAGTCTTCGTCATTCCAAAGTCTCTTCCAATCCTAATAGGAACAGAACGAATTTTGCAGGGATTTAGATTTTCAGTAAAAATTACTCAAGGGGCTCCTACCACTGCAAATCGATACAAAAAAAAAAATAAAAAAAATAGCTAGAGCATATAGGCTAAACTTTTTACAAAAAAGAAAGTTAAATTGGATGGGGGGCGGGGGGGGCAAAAACAGTATGCCTTTGAGCCTTTGGAAACTTGTATCTGCTAGATAGTTAAATTTTCAGGGTTGTGTAACTAAAAAATTTCTGACAATTTGCCGATTCTAATTACTTCTCACCACGTTTCTGATTGGGGCAATTCTTTACATTACCAATGCGATAAAAAAAAATGCGAAGGATTGCGATATTTCGCTATATGTATCTGTACTACACAAAACCTTAGAGCCAGAGGGTTTCTGATTTGAAAATTTGGTATTGGGAGTTGCCTGTTGGCGTTTCAATTAGGCGGATCGGTTTGGTCAGGCAACGTTCCCTATTGAAATTTCGTCTTGTTCATGAAATTTTAAGTTATTTTTCTAATGTAACTTACAATTTGGAAGGTTTACCAAAATACCTTATACATGTGAATTAAAATATCATAACAAAACAGTTTGGTAAACAGCCCCGTACTGTGTAAATGATGGATTTTGAAGATGTTAGTATAACACACACAATTTTAAATATACTACAGAGCAGCGTACATATCTGAAATCAATTAACTGCAGTTGATTTAAATCATAATGAAACAGAAAAATGCTAGGTCTTTAGATATATCTCATGGTATAAATGTACTTACCAGAAAAGTTTCGTGCTACACATGGGGCTTGCAGTTCCATTCACGTTGATCGTTGTTTTCGTACGTAGAGTTGAACTGCGCATGCGCGTTACGCTATAAATCATTGCCAGATCTTTCTGACTAAGTTTTTCTGTGAATTTACAAACATTTTAACACAATGTTCGAAAGTTTTACTGAAATTCCAGGAAAAACACAGATCAGCTGAAAAAACATATTTTTTATGTAAAATCACAGAAAAAAAAGTAATGTGAATTTCAGGTTTTTTTTACAGTGTAGAGCGGGAATTGAAGCCTCGTCTCTCAGATAGCTCCCGGGTATGTTGACCACTGCACAATTTAGACCGACCAAATCTAAAATTTTCGATTAATTTTCCCACACCTGTAGGGCCGTGTGTTCCAAATTCCATATGCGGCTGCAACTGGCGTTTCAACTGGTCCCACACATTCTAGATAAGGGACATATCCGGGGAGCGGGCATTCCATGGAAATGCCTGTACATGGCGTAGACACTCCTGGCCAACCCGAGCCCTGTTCGGTCGGGGATTTTCCTGCTGGTATAGCGCACCTGGAATCCCGGCCAGGAATGGGAGCACATGGGGTAGTAGGATCTTATCCACATACCGCTGGTCCGTCAATAATCCACGTACCACTACTAGAGCTGATAGGCTGTCGTAGGAAATGGCTCCCCAGGCCATAGTGCCTGCAGTAGGAAAGTTGTGGCGCTCGATAGTGACGTTGGGATTGCGCCGTGGACCCGGGAATCTCCAACTAACACGATGATCATATGACTCTAAAAAGAAGCGGCAATCATCGCTAAACACCACGCTTCACCGGCAGTCTGTGGAGTTCCACGCCGCTCCGCCCTGGCACCACTGCACACGGCACCGGAGATGTTTCGGTGTTAATAGTAGCATACGTAAGAGGCTCTGTTATCGCAGATTCGCTTCCGGGAGGTGTCAGGAAACCGTTTGTTGGCACACAGGAGTCGCTACATCTGCCTATATATTAGACCGGGTCCCCGTGTGATCCGTTCGTGCATGGCGCACGATCTGTCGATCCTCTATGCCGGTGGTTCTCCTGGTCCGACCACAGCAGCTCAACCATGTGGCAATGCCGTCACGTGTCGACTGCTCCCAACTCAATCGGACGGTATGGTTAGAACGATCCACGTAGCTGAGTATATAGCGCGCAGAACACCCTGCGGTTTTCAGCCCGATGATCAGGCCCTACTCAAAGTCCGTAAGTTGCGTAAATCGACGTCTCTGACGTCTACCTGGCATTCCTCTCACTCTGTACTCTTGCTTGCTTCGGCCGGTGCTTTTCGCTTTCATGGAGCATCGACTACACGCCGGTTTATAAGACTGATAGTTTGTGCTTGCAGCGCCACTAGAGCATGTGTGCTCATGCGCAATCGCACCAAACGTGGATCATTTGCGTACAGCACGCAGTCCAGCTATTCGCAAAGTTTCGCGGTTACAACATGATTTCTTCTAGGTGCGAAAATTTCAGTGCCCAAGAGTGTAACCTGCATCCACGGATCTCCTTTTCTAAAGGCTGGTTTTATTATGAGTTCCTCTTATCTTTTTTCTCATTGTTAGGGATTTCGTAAAATATTAAAAAAAGTATGTTTCTCTATTTTCATATTACCCTTTTCTTACAGAAGTGTTTAAGCGTTCACGTTTCCAATGAGCTCTTTACAAATCCGTTTTGAGGGAACCTAAAGCATTATCTTTGACTTACTTTAAAATCTCTTTATATAGTAATCAAGTCAAACAACACTCATGAAAGTTTTGAATTTCAAACTCTTCTCAAAAAAATGTAAAGAAGACGCAAAAATGTTATATAAACAGTAAATAGTAACACTGTACTAGTGATCCTATTTATTGGCGTAGGAAGTAGACACATCAGCGTTTATATTATATTTATTGAGCGTAGGAAGTACACACATTAGCATTGGAAGTACGACAGTTTCTTTCTAACTTCTCTGAAAAAGGCATCTGGTTGTTGTGCGAAAGCTTGGAAACGCTAATATGTCTACTTCCTGTGCCAATAAATCGGATCACTACTACAGTGTTACTATTTACTACTTAACTGGTGTACTTTTTCTCGCTATCAACTTGTAATATAATCATTTAATAATTACTTTCCAGTAGTCTGGATGATTTCTTTGAAAGTACATTATTTACAGTTTATTCTGTTCTTAATCCTCTTTCGTTGGAAAGAAAAGCCCTCCGAAATTTATTTTTAATCAAACAATTTTTAAACAGAAATATTGTGTAGAAATTTAAGAAACAAAAAAAGTATCTTTCTTTAAAAAGTATATTTTTCAGAAATAAGAGCTCTTATTTCAGGATCACACGGTATAATTCCGATGCTACATTAATGGCAAATGTTGGAAATAATTCTCAGGTGCGTAAAATCAATAAATCTTTTATCGTGCTTCTTCTAAGAAATGTTACACTCCATAATCTAAGAGTAGGCTGAGTTGTTATACGGTTGCAAAATTTAAATAAGAATGGATAACAAAACAAATCAGACCTCCATGTTTCACATATTTGTAATTATTAATTTTGGAACATTAGAAATTGTAACTACGTTGATCATTTACTTGTGGAAGTTTAATTCTTTGTCAGGTGTAGATATGCGACTTTATTGTGCCGTTCGAACACTTTGGTGCCGTATAAGGAAAATTTGGCCTATTCCAGTACTTGAACAAGCGTAATATTTGAACCTGAATGAGTTTACGATCTGTATAACCTTTATGTTAAGTAATGCATTAACATTTCAAATAAACTCTGCCGTCAGTGTAAATTAATTGTGTTGAAATCGCGCTCCGAAAACGTGTCATGTGAACAAACAAACAAGCAGTCTGCAGTAATTTATTTTGGATATATATTATATTTACGGATTCAACAGTAAGGCATTGAGGGCCACCACGCACTGCGTTAATGTCTTAATTGAAGGTGCATCAAGCATCAAATGTTTTAAAGAAATGATCTATGGATTTCTATTTCCCTTTCCAATACTTGGACTAAGTTACAATTTGCGAAGGAACTCCATGGCGCATTGTTTGGAATAACAAAGAAGCAATTATTTCATATACTTACGGACAATGAAATGTGCGCAACTAGACGAAATCATGCTACAACCGCGAAACTTTGGAAATAGCTAGAGTGTGTGCTGCTGAAATGCAAAAGATCCACGTTTAGTGAGATTGCAAATGACCGCACAACCTGTGGTGGCGCATGAGGCATGAACCGGCAGCCTTATAAACCGGCGTGTAATCGTTGCTCCATGAAAGCGAATAGCGCCGGCCGAAGCAAATAAGAGTACAGAGTGAGAAGAATGCCGGGTAGACGCCAGTGACGTCTTTTGACGCAACTTACGGACCTTGACAGAATCGTGATCATCGGGATTAAATCCGCAGGGTGGTCGGTCGCCGTATAGCCCGCCACGTGGAAAGTTCAGACCATACCGTCCGACTGTGATGTGAGCAGTGAACACGTGACGGCACTGCACACTGCGAAGGGGCTTCGGACGGACGAGGACGACCACTGGTAGAGAAGATCGACGGATCGTGCGGCAGGCACGAACTGATCTGACGGGGACCCGGTCCGCTATACAGGAAGATGAACCGGCTACTGTGTGCCTTCGATTCATTTCCCGACGCCTAGCGGAAGCGTATCTGCGATCCCATCGCCCCTTACGTGTGATGCTATTAACAAAGGAAGATCGTCGCCTCCGTGCTATATCAAAGCGACGTGTCGTGGTTAGGGATGAGTGTCGCTTCGTTTTGGGGACAGATGATCATCGTTTACGGGTGTGGAGGTCCCCGTGTCAACATAACTCCTGCAGTGGAGAGCCATTGCCTGCCATAGCCGATCAGTTCTAGCAGTGGTACCTGGATCATTGACGGGCCAGCGGTATGTAGATGAGACCATACGGCCCCATATCCTCCCATTCCATATCCGGATTCCAGGTGCGGTATACCAGCAGTATAATGCCCACCAGCACACGGCTCGGGTTGGCCAGGACTGCCTATATCATATCTAGGCACTTCTTTGGCCCGCCCTCGCGCCGGACAAATAACCTATAGAGCATGTGTGGGATCAGTTGAAGCGCAAGCTGCTTCCGTGCTGCACTGTCCGGAATTTGGAACACACCGTCCAACACGGGTGGGTCTATCTGCCGCAGGAAGACATCCGACTTCTGTTCGCCTCCATATCGCATCGTATTGCAGCATGTATCGCCGCAAGAAGCGGTGCGACGCACAATTGAAAATGATCGGACTGCGTGACACAGATGCCTTTGTAATTGTCCTGCAGCTCTGTTTTTCCGTCATGTGTATCATTTATTTGTATCATTAACGTAATAAAATTTGAGTTCAATCCGATGCTTCGTTCTTGGTGCGCAAATTTCATTGTACGTTAATGAACATTCCTATTGCAAAATCAAATACGAAAAATATTCCGCCTGCACTAATAGAATCTTACACGGTGAGAAACATGAACATGGTAAATATAAAAACATGATTTTCTCATGAACACTGACTTTTAACAGAATTTATATGTGATCTGTAAATCCTGTTTAGTATTTTGCGCAACATACCTGCGCTCTACTGGAAATAATCTTCGATTTTTAATACAAATGACTGTTCTTTAAGTAAAGTTATTCGCGGCATCACAGATGCTTCCTAAAACTGACTCTTATTAATTTAATATAGTTCTCTAATAAATGTAAAAATATTGCACAGAGTACCCTTCCTCGCAGGAATAAATTTCTGGCTGGCTTTGAGTGTCGGCTGGTGGTAAAAGATAATTCTGCTCAATTGTACAGTATTGGAATGTTTGCCCAGTGTATGAATAGATTAATTCAGTTGAACACATATGTAGATGGAATTCGTAGATATGTTCGCACTCCAATACTGATATTCCTATTTTCGCAGCTGTTTTGTAAAAAATAAAAGGGAATGTACCTTTGCCTGACACAGAAAATGCCACATCACGAAGACCTGAACGCAGCGATGTGCAAATTGCAGGGCGGGTGTACACGTACAAATTATGTAAACGCTTGCATTTGCCAGCCAATTGTACGAACGGCGCGCGGGATATAAGCGGACAACGAGCCCGAGAGACCATCAGTTAAAACGTCGTCACGGCAGCGGGAAGTGAGTGGTTCTGCTGTAACCTTGTCTGGAGAACGAACAAGGGTACCGCCAGATGGCTTTTGCGTCGTATTTTGGAAGATATGCAATGTGAAGCCACAACCACTGGTCGCATTTGGAGACTGTGGTACCTGAAATTATCTGTGCAATGTCGTAGGCGACCGGAGCACGATCGTCGCATCTGACGTCATGTTGTAACAGACACACAGGTGTAAACGGGCGACAATTTGCGTAGTGTATGGAGAGGCTTGGATCCGATATCGACGCGGAAAGTTTCGCGCCATTCGGCTGAGTCTGGTTTGCTTTCCAGCAGTCCGTTGCGAAGGCTTCTCTTTACAGCGAGCCATTGTCATCACCGCTTGGAGTGTTGTCACTCCAAAGCTACGTGGGGTGACGGATGGAACAGTGTGATGTCCAGCGACGAATCGCGATTTTGCCTTACCACGGATGATCACCGTGTGATATTCTGGAGGAGACGTGGCCAACGAGCGATTCCTCCGCCACTGTGAAGCGTCACACAGCCCGACAATCAGGAATCATGGTGTGGGGTGCTATCAGCGCCAACAGCATCTCACCGCTGGTAAGCATTGCGGGCAGATTGACTGCACACCGCTATGTTGAGAAGGTGCTGCTGCCCGTTTCACTACCGTATCTGCAGGGTATCCTAAACGCCGTTTTTCCGCAGGTTAACGCCCGGCCGCATAACTCTGGGATCAGCCTGAATAATTCGCACGGTGTTCGGATGCTTCCGTGACCAGCACGTCTCCGACCTCCCGCCAATCGAGCATCTCTGGAACATTGTTGGTCGTCGGTTGTGTACCCTCCCACCGCAGCAAAACGAAGATGAACTGTAGCCTCGGATCAACACCACATTGTCCACGATACCACAGAACTCTTGTCGGACTCTCATCGCCTCGATGCCACGTCGAATTCAACGGTGTATCACCACAAATGGGGGCCACACTGCTTATTGATAACCTTGTATATTCGGCCACTGGAACCTAGTCTGTATGTGACAATTAAATCATTTGTTCAGAACCTACTTGGCTATCTGTGTGTGCGGTTTGGTCTGTTTTCGATCATTCCTCATTCCTTCAGGTGTGGCATTTCCTCTGTCAGGCAGTTTATTTATATATATATAGCTTAAGAAGAATTAAGCCATGTATGTACAGCTTAAGAATTCTTGCACGAGACAAAATGCTTTGAAAAACAATGATTACGTACTGGACTAAGCAGGTAAATTTTATGTTAGAACAACTATTTGGCAAACAATTTTCAGTTGTTCAGGAGGTTTTCCCTCTCTCCTGTATATACGACGCATTTTTTCAAATATGCGGCGAATTTGGGCGACCAGTAATTGAATAACAGGGTATTTGCAAAATTCCACATCATTGATACGGCCGGAGCCAAGTTCCCCTGTTTTTTTTAATCAAAGTTTTACTCAAGATTTGTGGACCATTATTATGGACAAGTTATAACGGGGAATCCACAACGATGAACCATTGCATTATGCCACAAAGGCCATAATAGTCCACTACTTTAGGACTTTTGTGGCTTTTGCCCTGATCTCCCTTACTGTTACAATTACTTGCACTGTTTGTTGTATTAATTTATATTTTTGGCTTTAATGTAACAGCTAAATAAACTGAATTGAATTCCATTGAATGAATTTAGTGATATTTTAAATAGTATTGTTTCCAATGTATCATAAATACCCATATCATTTTCATGGGCGAAATTGAGGTGGTGTCATCTCAAGCAGGATTCCAAGACAAGGACAGCACATAGGTATGTGTATGTTCCTAAAAAGGAACATAACGTAGTAAGACCACCATGAAACGTCGGAGACGTTGTGAGAACAGAGGACATCATTTTCCAAGATCAACAATTCGGATGCCAGATTTAAAATATGACATGGAAGTTTCAGGAAACTTGAACATCGGTGTCAGAACTGCATATATGAAATCCATTTGCATGACTAAACTTTTCTAGCAAAATTCAAGGACTTATAAACACTCCATCCTTTTCGCCAAGATAAACTGTGATTTCCACGTGAGTTATTCTGACAGGAATTCCTTCTCCTGGTAATACACAAGTTATGACACCCACTCCTGAAATATTCTGACAGGATCACTTCACACTTTTGGTGAAATTTTGACTAAACATAATTTACATGTTTGCTAAATTTTAGAGACAGTATTTAAATTTGGAAAAGAGGCGAAAATTGAAATTCAAATTATATTTATTATAATTTATTTTCTTAAAAAAATAGTGAAAACAAGTATGAGAAAACGACTTTTCAATGTCAAAGAGGCAGTAAACAGAACGTTTAGCGTTTATTCTGGTATCATTTATCTTCAGAAACTTAACATTCGAGCTGAGCATTTACAATAAAGAAAAAAATATAGATTTGCGGGTAATTTTACATTCCTTGATTTTTAGGGCCTTAATTTAATATGTACATAAAATAAATTCAGTGTAATGTAATTTACGGTATTCGATACCCAGCATGTATTATGCGTGCAAAAGCATTTATTTTGTACATTTATCTTAGAGTAAGGCAGTTCTTCGATGGCTTGTAGTTCCGTTTAGAAAAAAGGCCACTTTTCAATTCGTACATTAACACAATTTAATAAATGATACTTGAGGTGTCAGTTAAAAAATACTACGGTTTCATAAAATATATTAGATATTATCGAAGAAAATATTGTACTTTATACGAAACAGGTAATCAAATATATTATTCACTAAGATAACTACAGATTATACTAGTAATCTAGATTATTGGCGTAATACAATGTAAATGAGAGTTTTCAAGCTTCCCTTCGTGAACCATATGGCTTTTCCATGTGAGACAGACAGAAACTACAACCTGAATAAGAGAAAGCTTCAACAACTTGAAAGCGATTACTTTAAGTGACAATAAACAGATACGAAGTAATATTCCCTTAAAACCATGAAGCAGCACGTTGGCTGTGCACGTTGGTTGTTGGTTTATCCTAATAGGAAAAAGGCGTTACCTGAGCAACTGGTTCCAAATTCGTGGGAACTCCCCAGAGGCGCTATCATTACAAACTTCACAGTTGGTAATGATCTTCAAGTTTTCTCGAATTCCTCTCGAATTAACATTTGTTCAGTGCATTTTTCATTAAACTTTTCTTCAAGTGAAATCGTTGGAATTAAATATTCCTTCTCATAGAGAAAATATAAAGGTATTCCAGTATTTATGTCCGCTCAGCGTTAGTAATTTTCTTGCTTCAGATAGTTTTTGTTGTACAGAATCACAATGAAATTTCAGTACAAAATTAAAACGTATCTTTGTTTGTATGTTCTCCCTCTATGAGAAACATTTAAAAATTAACAGAAGTATTATTTTGCATGTTGGTATTTTTATTGCTATTTTGTACGAACATTAAACTTAACAATTGTAGTATACGTAGTTCATAACATTCTTTGCTGATCTTCGGCTAAACTATAATATATCAGATGTTGTATTCAATCATGAAATCATTTCGAAACAAAATTTTCTGCAATTGTAGCATTGAGATTGAGGACGACGCGACGTGTCATTTGTCCTCAATTTCGTTCCATAAAACCTGGTTGCCTTATACCAAATGTAAATATTATGCATGCATGGAATCCATTCCAAGTGCAGAGGGTGTGAAAATGCGAATTTTTTCCGTGATGACACCTGTGCTGCCCAGAGACTTATGCGGAAAAAATGTGCATTTTTAGTAAACTTTTGCATGTAAGATCATCGCCTTTTAGAAAACCATCATCATAAAACACCTCAGAGAATTTTGAAAAAAAAGCATTAAAACGTAGTTTGGCATGTAACTTTTAAGCTTAAAGAACAAAGGTATTATATGGATCCTATTTTATATCAGACCGGGTTTTCTGCCAAAAAACTGTTTTTGTGATTATAGAATTTAGTTTGCAGTATTATTGTTGAAACTAAATTTGTAATTAATATACATATTTTGCGATTTCAGTTGCTCGGATGGGTAGAATGCAGTCTATTTCAAATAGTGATCCATGGTAAAGTTGTTCGCTGCTGGGTAATTCAGTTTCATGTACTAATGCGTTTTTAAAATGTTAACTAAATCCTCCGTTTGGCGTTATCGATGTAATCCGTACTAGCATCTCGGCAGAACTTAGGGATGACTCTCATTCGCTAATTCATTGGTCAGCGCTTGCGATGGCGAACGAATCAGATAACTTATTTGCGTGTCGAAACTATGATGATCAAACAGAAACAGCAAATATTAGTTCCAAGACATAAGAATATCGCGGCGCTTTAACATTAAATTTGGTGCCATCTTTAATAGATAGCAGATAGGATATATACTTGTGTTTTCGAAAGGTTTGAACTGAAGGAAAAGAAGTTACATGCGAGTTATTATGAGCTATATACATGTTCATTCATATGCTTTTAGTCTTAGCCACTTCCAACGTTAAAGCCTGGGCTAACCGTTTAGGATGCAACCTATATATTCTGATTTTTACTGCAGCGAATGATTGTGTTATGTGTATCCCCGTCGTTCTCCTGAGAGACCAAGAACCATGAAAAATATTCGCTTCATATGCACTCTATGTGAGTAAATGTTATTAGAAATGCACATGTGCAACAATAGTTTCCTCTTCATTGTCATTTTATGTAAAGTATAAGAGATAAAAACATTAGCATGCATTTTTTGTTACAGTTGTGTTTGGCTCGATGCAGATTTAGGAAGATTTAGATTCAACACATTAAAATTCAGAACCAAAAAGAGGAGAAAACTGCCTGTATTCAATATTGTATTAAAACTAAACATTTTCCAAAATTTGTTAAAATAATATTGATTTCGACTCATAAATCTGAAAAAGAATTACAATTTTTTGAATATATATATTTATTGAAAAACTAAAAGATAAAGTTCCCAATATTCATAGCCCAACAACCCTTCTCGAGGTGTGGAGAAAGGTAATAAAAACGGAGGTAAATTTTTCAAAAGAAAAGAAAATCCTTTACCAAAAATAAACATTAATAATAATAAAAAATAATAATAATAAAATAAAAGAAAAGCAGCACGAAGAAAAATACAAACACAACAGTGAAAAAATTATAATAAAATATATAGAAGTTGAACAATAGAAATGAATGAAGAACAATAATCATTCATTAAATTTAAAATTAAATTAATTCTGTTCGTTATCGAGGATTGTTAATCCTTTAAAATTAAAGTGAAATCAATTTCCGACCGTTTCGCACAGCAGCAAACCATTTAAGTTTAATTAAATCAATTTTTAGGTCGATATTGAACCCAACAGAAGACGTTCGAAGCGATAAGTTTTCATTTAGACAAATTAAGAAAAGCGCCTACGCATGGATATTGCCTGCAAATGCAAGATGCGAACAAATACTCGACATTTGCAATACCTTGACTTGTGTGTGGGGAACGTAAGAAACATTCTGAAGATGGTGTTAAGAGGCGCACCGAAAACCCGAGTTATGACCTTATTAGCTGCATATGCCATTGAACTTACTGTGTATATTATCTACCGGTTTTTTTGGATAACTTTAAAAAAAATGGCTAATATAAAAAAAGTATGTTAAAGCAAACATCTCTGAGCATCAATAACATTACTAACCAAGTAAGTATTCTAAAACCACGCGGCTATAACGTACGTTAAATCAAAAATTTTATTAATTAATAACAGTATTTTTCTTAAACCAAATATTATTTTAATTACAATATAATAAAGCAGTACCTTTTGATAGTCTAGATATTTATTTTTAATTAGCAAACAAAGACGGAGTACACGCGGTTGATATCGCGCATCGGCAAAACAAAAGCCGTGCTACAAAAAACCTTTGATTGTCCTACGATGATAATGTGAGTATATATCATTTCACACATTAATGTACTTCCAAATGTTAATTTAACGTATATTTTGAATAGGTGTAATCACGGTAAGAAAATATCAGGGTACCATGTAGCAACGGCACTCAAAAACAGTGGCTGGCAAACATTTTCTTAAATCGACTGAATCCATACTAACGTATTTACTGGCTCCTACCGTGATTGGGAGATATCTCATTGGTATGCAATAAAATAAATTTAAAAAATGTGAAACACCCTTGGAATTCACAGTTCTATGACGCTGCGTAAGATCAGTTGTAAAAAAACTTTTGCAAGAAAATGGCAAACAAAAGGTTCAGCAGAAGAAATCTTTACATGTCCTTTTCTGCAGCACTTCTCTTCTTTTTCTATTCACTCGGGTCACTCGATGTCCTGACACTTGTTAATGAACCAATGAAGGAAGAAATAATCTTAATATATGGGAAATCGGTAGAATATCCAAAGCAAACAAAAATATATATTATGAATTTGCTTGTAACACTTACTGGTCATTTATTTAACACCTCTCAGAAAACAGAAAACTTGAAACATTCATCGGCCTGTAGCGGGAATCGAACCCACATCTCCCGACTTCCATTGGGTCAAAAGACAATGAAAAGTAACGATGTTTCAACTAGCCAAAATCATCGTATGTTTAAATTCGAGGGCTAAGTGTACTTAGTCTCAGTTGCGTAGAGCTTCACTCTACTGGGTGGTGCAACGGTTTGCATACTCGAACGGAAATCGAAAGATGCGGGTTCTATATCCGCACCAGGGCGATGAATTTTGCAACTTTTCTGAGAGGGGTTACATTAATGAGCAGTAAGTGTCACAATCAAGTTTAGAATTTATGTTCTGTTTGGTTTGAATATTCTATTAATTTCCCATGTATTATGAAGAATATTTCTTCTTTCATTGATGTTTTTGTGGTACTGGTGATTTCCGACCTACATCCGTTTTCACAGAGGAGTTGAGTCAAAACGCTTTGAGGAAGCAACGATGCTTCGACTAGCAATAATAATCTGAATACGTTCAGATTCCAGGGCTAAGTTTCCTTAGTATCAGGTGACTGTCGTATATGTGCAGTTTAGCGTCCTAAATGATTTCGCCGCAATTGTCGAAGTATTTCAAAAGAGCTAGACGTACAGATTTTAAAGTAGGCAATCTCATGACAAATGGTAAAAAAAGTTCATCTTTGTAGTGCCTTTTAAAGACTTTTACCGTAATATTTACCTGCAAGTATAACGCTGTGAACAGAAGATGCCTCAGGCTTAACACAACGTTGCGCCGACGACCTCAATCTTTCTTCCGTTGATATTCCTCTTTGCTGCGGCGGCCGGTTCACGGGCGGAACAGTATGACAGGAACCGGTTACGATGTTTTCCAAGTGAGCGATCAATTCTGTAGGGCTACGCTACAGAATACAGATCCGCATTACCCCTCTTCTTTTTGTTGTCTCACCAACGGTAATTTGTGTAAGCACAACAAACATTTACCGACTTAATAGAAGAACCGAAGGTGCACTGAGATACCAATTCAAGTGTGAATCCAAGCCCTTAAAACCAGAAAAAAAATTAAGTTTCAGCATTTCCCCTAACTCCCATTGATAAAAAACTAGAGATGAACATTCAGCCTTCTGTACAAGCAAAAAAGTCATCTCCGAACTTTGTACCTTGTGTGAAAGAATCACATACGAAACAACGAAGAAATTGTCACCAGGTGCTTTAAAAACAGTGAGAAAAAAAATTGAAGAACTATACTGTGTCGCGTAGGATTACAATATGTAACTCTTTCCTGACAAGAATGTACCAGGTTGCGGTTCTAGATTTTTCTTTTTTTTATTGGAAGTTTGACGACGACTGTGAGCAACTCAATGCGCTATAAGCGGTAGTACGTCCCTAATTTAGGACCACTGGTACCGGGGAAGGAAAAGGGTAAGTGCCGTAAAATGAACATAACATTCATGACTCACCGGTATTCGAACCCGTACCCCTTTCGGACGAATGATTAGAAGCCATCGCTTAGACCACTGCACCACCGGGGCACGTTTTCCGCCCGTGAGTTGGCCGCCGCAACGAACTTTCGTTTCAATGGAGAAAAACTTGAGGTCGTCGGCGCAGCGCTGTGTTAGGACTGCCGCAGCTTCTGTTCACAGCGTCGTACTTACAGGTCATTATTACACAGAAAAAAATTTAAATGCACTATAAAGATGAAATTTTTTCACCATTTGCCATGAAATGGCATACTTTAAAATCTGTAGGTGTTACTTTTTCAAAAAAAAATTTCAAATTTGCGGCGTAATAATTTTGGACGCTAAATTACAATTTTATAGGAACTTCATTGTACTGGGTGGTGTAAGGGTTAGCACACTAGAACGGAAATTAGGAGACGCGGAATCCATTCCCGTTCCGGGGGATGAATTCTTCAATTTTTCTGAGAGGTGTTACGTGGATGACCAGTGAGTGATAAAAGCAGATTCAAAAATTTATTCTGTTTCTTTTGAATATTCTACTCGTTTATGTATCTCTTTCGGTAAGTGTTACAAGCATATTCAGAATTTATGCTCTGTTAGCTTTGAATATTTCACTTGTTGATGTTTCTCTGACATATAATTCGTCTACGCTACTTCAGCGCGGTCCAATGAGAGGACATTTTAAGGGAGCTTAAGACTCGATCCAGACGCTAGTGGATTCCATTGAGGTTAACTCTGGGAGAAAATGTCACTTTTCGCCCTTGTTGATCACACTCCTCAAGCTCGACATATGCGGAAATTTTATTTTCAAGAAACGCGTGCATGTCATAACATCTCTTTTTAGAAAATCATGGAGTTTATTTTGCCACTATAAGAATATTAGCCCCAGCGCCAGAGGAAATTTTAAACAGTGACTATGATAAGCATAAAACCAGCATAAATTAGCTTACATATTTGACGCAATATCTAAATACCAAAATGAAAACTTTTGGCAGTTAAGCTAATACACTTTCTTCTAATGTCGTAAAACTAATGCACAATTTAAGCAGAGTTTTCGGGCACCCTCGGGATGCTACGTCTGGGCTAACTAAGCTCTTAAAGCCTTCTTATAGAGAGCAGCTTACAATGTTGTTACTGGAAATGTTGTTATTTAAAAAAAATGGAATTGTAACAACACTGCCAGTTGCTATCTTCAAGAAGGCTTTGAAAGCTTATCCCAGACGAAGCCTGCTGCTGCAGCGCGATACCTCGGCTAAAGTTGTGTTTCAGTTTTACGACATAAAAAGGAAGTGTTTTAGTTTAAAAATGATGTACAGTCTTTGATGATTTTGGCAGTTCCTTTAATTTTTAAATTCGTTAACTGTTGCGCTTTCGCAGATCTGGTTCATATTACTTTGCTAGCTGTATTTTCAGTTACCAAGTACGTATAATTTTCACTCAACGAACTATTAGATAGTTCAAAATGGCTAGTTTTAGCCAGACATATTAAAATAATCCCAATAATGGAGTTCCGGAAACACTCAGGGCCCCCAGCAAAACAAATTTTCGAAGACTTTTTGAAAAAAATCTATTAGATTCCAATTACTGAAAATTCGAACTGCTTACAACGTTTAACTGGAGTTTCAATAAAGCAGATTCTTTGAACATGCAAGTACTTTTCGTAAAACCAGAACTATTACACCTTATTGCGTGAAACACAAATGTGCACATGGTAATTTAAATGACTGCCCTTGTTTCATACCAATACAGAGAGTTCCAAAACATTTACCGCCAAATTTTAAGATATCATACAAATTTTATTCTTTCAGATAACTAAGGCCAGCCTCTTTGAAAGCCTCACATCACACACGCAACTCTAACTGCCGTATGACAATGTTTAATGACCTTTTTTGGTTTATACGAAAATACAGAACATAAGTCAGCAAGTGAATGAATATCGATTAAGAATTGTGGCACGAAACACGTAAAACTACGTAAATTGTTTACTCTCGAATGCAAAAAACAAAACACAATGCCACAAGTTTTGTACATAGTGAAACTTTTTTATTTTAATTTTCTCAGAGAAAACAGCAATGATGAAAAAACGACACAGCTCTCTGATTCTTCATTTACGCGGAAAATTTTAAAAAGTTCTTTATATACCGAAAGGTGCGTAGTTATGTGCAAACATTTGTAACACACTGCACCTTATCCCCATTGGTTTAAGAATTCCACCAACTGAACTGATACTTATTCCGCATTCAGCAAACGCGCAATATACCAGTCCTTTAATTCAAAATCAACTTATCAACATTTGAGGAAGCATTATTCAAGATGCAATAGTAGAGAAAGTAAATGCTGCGAATGTTTCACCGTGATGGCGAACTAAACGACGGACATTTCGCAGATCAAATAAGTGTCAATATGCGTACGGGATTAAATCACTCACTGGGCTCTCGCATTTCTCAACACAACGAATCCCTGCCAGGCATTTTGATGTTACAAAAAAACAATAAACTACGATGCCAACTGCAAATATTTTATTCTCTCATAACACGATAAATATCAAAATAAATAGTTAGGCGATCACACAAATACCTAATAAAAAAAAACAATTCCAATTTATAAAGTGGCAGGCACGGAGTTTCCTGTACTTCTATAAATGTATTATTGTTAAACAGTGGGTACAGTGAGAAAAAAAAAATTTAAGATTCGTCAAAGAAAAATTACGGTAGCAATATGTAAAAAAGCATTTGAAAAGATAATGACGACTCCTGTTGATCTAATTATTTTTGGTAAACAAGAAAAAAAATTCGAGGGGTAGGGTTTGGTCTCTAAAACTCCTCCCATGATACTGCCATGATTGTGCTAAAGTCATTTTTGAAGAAAAGTTACATTGTAATAGTCTTTTTCCATCCTTTCGCTCAAACGAGCATTGATTAAGAAATATAGAGAGATCCTCTTATTTCTTGACGTCTCCTACAACAAGACGGATATGTAGTGTTTTCACTCACCCACGTAGAAAACAGAATCTATTTAAGAATGCATTTGACGGCCCAACATTGGAAAACACTTATTTTTTTGCGCAGAAGCAACATGTATTCTTGTCAATAATTGTAGTCTACTTTCATTGTAGGACTGTGAAATAAAGAAGAAACAAAGTTTATGCATGAGTATATATATTTTTCTGATGTTTCAAGGTTTATACAATAAGAAAAAAAAACAACAAAAAAAAAGACAGACTTTAGATGAAAGTTTTGAGAAAGGCATAAACTCATGGCAAAGTATCGAAGATTTGTGTGAGAAAACATATAATTCCTATATGTTTGGAAACTTTACACTTGTGTACAATTAGTGCAATGCACTTGGGAATATGCGTAACATATTATAACATCTAAATAATTAGAATACTGACGCTTTGCTGTTATACGTTACTGAAACGAGTTATCATAGATAAAACTGATTTGCAGTGGCCAAATCAGAAGTTTATTTCCCGTGTGCGGAGACAGTATAAGATGATTGCTTCACAAACGTTACTGACTGAAATTTTTTTCAGTTATTTTAACTTCCCCGAAAAATTGAGATGGTCTCTCATTTTAAAAATATCATTCAATGATTTGGCTTCTTTTTATTGGAGTGGTGCGTATCTTTGGGTGTACGGTTTGCATAAATTGAAGTGTGAAGTCCATTACCCTGCTTTTTAGGTTTCATCCACATTTTTCTGTTAAACCTTCAAACTGTCAATTATCTGCCGTCCTGGAATGCAATAAGATGACAGCAAAAATTATTAATATACAATAAGATAACTTGAGAGCACGGTAATCGGTCCCCTTTTCTCCACCCATGGCTGGGCACGTGGGCGTACCGATAGCCCCGCAACCATCTCAGTGGGGGAGGGGTGGTCACGGCTAAGAGGACTGCTATCAAGTTGGAGCATAAGTATTTTGCAAAATTTTGCCGAGACTTCATATGAAACTTGTTAAAGAAGGAGCCAGGAATCTTTTACGGCAGTTTTTCATAAAGTAATAAGAAGAAAAGCTTTTTTTGTTTTCAGTTAATAAATTTTTTTTCAAGAAATCGAAGTGATGAAAAAGTAGCTATGCTAGAGATTTTGAGGCCTCTTTTTACATCCATAAAAAGAAACCCGTATTTTTCAAATACTTGAATAAATAAATAATTTTCTTATATCATCCACAGCTGAATATGCTTTCTCGGCAACTGAGCTCATCGCAGATTAATAAATTTGTATTCTACAAAATATTAGGCTTAATATTTTTTCGAATACATGTTTATAAATTTAATCACTAACACTAAAAATACTATTCATGTAATTACTGACGTTAAAAAGGTGAAAAAGATTATTGACAATCCATTTAAATTTGTACATACGCTGAAGACCAATTGAATTAGAGACAGCTGGCGTTATGCAAATGTGGCGCTCTGGACGGCCCTGTAAACGGAAACGATATGACGTATGCAGCGATCCGACAATATAAAGAGTGGTGCGACGGGAATCAGTAAGAGTGGGAGGCAATATGGCTAAGACGAAGGATCTAAGCGTATATGATTTTGGGAAAATTGTCGGGCCCGACAAATGGTTCACTCTATCTCGGAAGTCGTGCAGGCACTGGGACATTCACGAGACACTGTGTCACGGGTGCACCGTGAGTGCATCGAATCCGGTAAAACTATCCCTGCAAGGACCAACTGCCGTAGACAACAGCGTGTGGATGAGCGGGGTCGTCGTCGGCTAGCTCGCATTGTAACAGCGGACAGACGGGCCACAGTGCAAGAAGTCACTCGGCAATTTAACGCTGGTGCACAAAAATGTGTAAGCAGCCACACCATCCAGAACCATCTCCTCGCTATGGGGTACAGAAGCCATCGTCCCACGAGGGTATCGCTGCTGACCGCACATCACAGGGTGCAAAAATTAGCATGGGCGCGGGAACGTCGCCAATGGACCCTAGACATGTGGGAAAATGTTACCTAAACTGATGAGTCGAGATTCACGTTGGTACATGCGGATCACAGTACACGAGTACGGCGCAAACCACATGAAGCGTTGGATCCTTCTTACAAGCAGGGTACTCTTCAATCTGGTGGGGGTGGCATTCTCGTCTGGAGACAGTTTACGTGGACTGAAGTGAGACCCCTGGTACGTGTGGCATCGTCCCTCACAGGTCAACGTTCCCGGGATATCCTGGACGACCATTTGCTCCCGTTTACGCGTCTTCAACGAACCACTAGGGAAATCATCCTGCACCAAAAAAATGCACCGTGCCATCGCTCCCGAATTATATCCGAATGATTGGATGAACACTCCACCGACGTGACCTCGCTTCTTTGGCCAGCAGCTAGGTCACCTGACCTCAATCCCATCGAGCATATATGGGGTGCCATCGAGAGAGATGTTCGAGGCTCTGACCCCCCTTCATCAAATCTTCGTAAACTGTGGGAGCTTGTTCAGGGGTCGTGCATCCGGATGGCTTTCCATCGCTTTCGGTGTCTTGTTGAGTCCTTGCCGAGATGAATCTCTCCCGTCAACAGGGCAAAAGGTGGTGCTACGCGTTACTAGACAAGTATCTAAAATTCAATTGCTCTTCAGCGTAATTACGGAAAACTTGTTTAGTTGATTTTGATTTTTTATTCATTTTTTGTTTTATTTTTACGGCGTGGGATGAAGCTAAGCCCGTTGAATCCCAAGCCCAAAGTCTTTGCTCAGAAGGAGAGAGTGTGGTGTTGGGTGAAGAGGTTGCACCATGCATGTTTTCAGTGGCGCGAGCCGCCACTGAACAGGTTCAAAAGAGAAAACCCAGTACATCGCGGGTAATTCTGCTATCACTAGAGAAGATTAATGTATAGCATGATACTCCAAGTTACAATCCTTATGTTTCTCTCTTCATCATGCACAGTAAAACTCCCCTTCTTAACCACACACATACGCCACTCAAAGCGGTTTCGGATACATTTTAGCAACAGATATGCAGAAATCAATGCATGAGGTTTTGACAGAATTTCGAGTGAAAAAATACTGCAATAGATCTTGAGATGTTCCTGACCTGCAGAGCTGTACAATAGGAGCTTAGGGGAGGAAGGGTTGTTTACAAAATTTAACACCCAATAGGGATTCAGCAGAAGAAAATCTAAAATAATCGAAAAGAATTCTTGTAAGAATCACTGCAGTGAATTCTAGCATCTTTTGCTTTACTTTACCCTGTTCCAAATTAAGGATTCCCTAAAGCTTTGATTTAACGCATATTTGCAAATATGTTGACTGAAATGAAGTCAGAGAAATAATATTGTCCTCCACACATTAAAAAACTGCTAAGTTCTGGAAATAGAGAAATGGTATACATGCGATGAAAAAACAAATTACAAAAAACAAACAGATAGCGACAACACGCTATGGATATTAACGACTAAGGTACTTAGAAGATATAAATTTGTGCCATTTTGGCTACAAACTGCTATTGGATGGAAAAATGGCGTCACAGATATATTATTATGCTTAAAATCCCTAAGAATGAGCTGAAAAATTATTTAGCATCAAATAAACAATAACTGGTGGCACGAAAAAAAATTGTTCTTTGAAACACAATATTTAACATTCTACATTTGAAAAAGCACTCTATAACATTATCGTTTTTTGTTTTGCATAAAAATCATTCCTTAAAGTGAATTACGAAGGGAAATTGCAATTCGGGCCACCACTTCTCAAATGGCAATCGTGAGGTTTATCATTGGTAGTAACAAGCTTCTTGCCGGCAACGTACTCTAGAATTGTACGACGGCTTAAATAACTGTGCGCCTTCCTGTTAGAGACCAACAACATTTACAACAGGAGTCTGGTTCCCAAACATTCAGACAAGACGTCGGCGCCAACTTGCAGTGAACACCAACGTACATGACACAATATACATCAGGATTTCTTCATAATTTCAGTTTTACATTTTGAGGATTATTTATGTAATTTAATTTTCAAATTAATTACTCATTCTCGTAAAACTACATACACATAGAAGTGCAATTGTCTATTTACTTGCAAAAATCGGACTGAACAACTACAAAGGAAAAAAGCATATTTTCGATATATATTTTTCGAAAAGTATATACACATTGACTCAATAAAACCGAATTTTGTTTTTATCTCAAAATGTTTTTTTAAGCTACGAGTTTTTAGTAAGCGAACTCAATAGGAAAGAAAAACAGAAATGTTGGGACAGGAGTCCTAAATTAGTGAAGCAGGAGACTGTTTTTATACAATGGAGCAGCTCTCAGAGGTCGTAAGACCCCTCTCATCCCTTCCAAAAAGAACTTTAGATTATGCTGAAGAATGGAGATGGATGTACGGAGGTAAGACAGTAGCACTGTTCCTTCCGTAGTGCAGAGAATATTTTAGCCAACACAAGAATATGTTTTTCTAAGACATTTTGGAAGGAAAACATCAAATAACGGTATCGCGAAACGCTAATTACGTGAAGTTTAGAAACACCTTCTCGTAGAAATAAATACCTTGTACCCGTTAAATTCCAATATCTCGCTGTAACATTTAGCTTCATACATCTGTATCCTGTGTTTTACGAGCTATCACGGCAATGTTTGCACAATATCAGTAGTTCCACTTGACATTGTGACCTGTGTTATATCAGCTATATCACACGCAGGAAACGGCGCAACAATGGGTAATATAGTAGTGCCTACCTTTCTGGCTACGCTCTTAGTGGCGTAGCCTGAAAGGGTGGAAGTCATAGATTTGGTTCATTTGTTAAAAGCCTCATATATACAACGGTTGGACAGAAGAATGTGAACACCTTGCAAAAGAAGGATTTACGTACCTAATAGTGTGTGAGACAGTCGTTGGCATTCAAAACTGCCTGAATCCTACGCACTTGGAATGGACGCATAAAAATTCTGGATAGTGGTTAGCGGGATGTTAAGCCTTTCTTCATGCAGAAACTGCTCCAGATCCTTGAGAAATGTGTGCACACCTTCCTTGGCTTCTCCAATTACTGGTTTATGTCCGCTCATTGCGGATGCCAAGGAAGTTTTGAAAATTCGTCTTCATATTCTTCAAACAATGATTTGACATTCCGAGCTCTATGAATTGGGGCGTTATCTTTTTGATAGATGGCATCCCCTGCAGGAAACAATTACTGGGTCATTAGATGGACTTAGTCGGCCAAAATGACTTCATACGCCCTGCTATTCATCCGTCTTTAAAAGGTAATCAGAGAACCTGCTGAAAAACACGACTTGACCGCCCACAGCATGACAGAACCACCACCATGCTGCCTTGTTGGGAGCAGACAGTCTAGGTTGTACGCTTCTGACGGTGTTCTCCACACGTAAACACGTCCTCCGGTGGGAAATAATTTGAATGTGGATTCATATGACCACATTACACGCTTCCATGCATCGGTATTTCACGTTGTATGATACTCGCACCACTGCCGTCGCCGTTGTACATTCACCAGGGCCACCAGGAATTTTAAGATATCAGCTCTGCGAGGAATATGCCTTTTTATGCAGTTTCATGCGACATGTTTCGTTTATATTGGGGTCTGGAGATGCCGATTCTGCTCCACACTGGTTTTCGGCGCCTTGGTCTTATTATTACGGATATAGCAATTCTCTTTAATGCTCTCCTGTCTCTATCAGTCAGGGTCGTTTTTCTGCAGCTCCTGTGTTTCCCAGATAAGGTTTTGCCCCGAGCACGGTATACTCTCATGACTCGAGACACAGTAGGTCTCGGTATCTCCCCACCCTGGCGATTGTGTTCACGGATTCACCAAAAAGACGGCCACCAAATATTAACAATCTTTCGAAGTGCGTTAAGTCACTCATTTCGTTGTCACCCTGAAAGAAACTTTGCAACAACGCACCTTAAATACCTTTTTACAACACATTGAGTTTCTAAACATATATATATACAGCAAACAAAAAGTGGTGGACACCTTTGCGTATGACAACGTACGCAGCTGCATTAAGAGTCGTCACGTCTCTGAGTGTAGGGTTTACATTATTCTAACCAAACCTTGAGTTTTTTCTCGAAGGAGAAAATATTTCTTATTACACTACTATTTCTGATAACTTCAACACAAAAAAGGAATCGTGCTACTCAACTGAAATTTATACCAGATATTTCTGATTTTACACAAGATCACTGATTGCATTTGGAGAACTCTACAAGACATTTTCGTTTCAAAACTCAGTTTCGTGGGAAGGCACCTAGAGCCATAGTAACAATAACAGCCTCTACACTACGAGAAATTGAATGGAAGAGGTGTTTGATACCGTCCTGTGGAATAGCTGCCATGTTGCTTCTGAGCGAACCCACGGTTCATTTGTGGTGACTAGCTGAATCTCTTCACGGTCTAATCTCATCACAACCACATGCCATACATTTTCGATAGCGGACATATACAGCAAACGTGCAGGCCAGCAAAGAAGCAGTATTTATCGTACGCAGAAGAATTCTGGGGCGATCCGCTCCGCATGTAGGAAAGCTATGTCATTTAAAATTGGGAAACATATAGTCGTCCGCCTTTTAAATGTTAGAAAAAGGTGACATACAGCAAAGGGAATAGCACTATGCAATATCGAGCATTGTTATGAATGCTTTCTAGCAGCCATTTAATGTGCAATAGCATGCAGCCATCTGATGGTGGTTTTCATCATCAGATGACCGAATGATGTTCTTTGGAAAGCCTGTTGTCTTTTTATCCTCATTGTAGTGAATCAACCAATCCTGACCCTTTTCGAAGTTTTGGCACCAATGGCAATTGAGCATGAGCTGACCCTCTACTTGGAAGAACATTTGTAGTCGGGTACAGGCTCAGTTGTAATAAGGTGGTGATCTCTTACCAGTTTCTGATACAGGATCTTAGCGACTTGATTGTGCCTGTTCGCGTACTTTGTCAGTGTGAGAATTCTGCACACTGCTGAAATATGCTCTATGGTTTATGGCGCTTGGTGGCATTGCCTGCATGTGTCATTTTACACTGATGTGTTCTTCAGGATATGCTTGCGGTAATTTCTGGAGTTTACAACATTATCTTGTGGAGCCATCAGGAGCACTTCGGTCTCGGGGAAGAGTGATCTGTTTTTATCTATGCATTGGATGCGGTCTCATCCACAATGTCGGACTGCAGATCGTTGTATTTCCTTTCGTGTAAGACTTCCTTGCCCGAAGTTTCCTCTTTTGGATCTCACGTTCCAGTCTCGATGTTTTTAGTAGAGAGGCATAGGGCTGTGTACTTCTTGTCACTCTGGTTTATCGCTTGGTGAAGGGGCTCCTTCATGTGTTAGAAGTCTTTTCTGAGGCTGCTGAATTCGTTGCTTCGGTGTTCCAGGAGATCAATCATTCCCGTCCTCCTTCTACCCGTCTAATAGTCAGCATTTCTACTGCTGGCTTAGGTTTGTCCTGGTATTGGGCATTTTCCCTCAAGCTCTGCTTTGGTCCACTTGAAGATTCCTAAAGAAAAAGTGAAAACTGGAAATGCGTATTTGTTGATAGCTCCAGTTTTGTTGAGGGCGTTGAGCTTCGTCTTCATTAGTCTCCTCAGTTTTTGCTTGCACTTGTCGGCTAGAAAGTTTTTGGTTTATTTGTGTTCCAAGCGTTGTGCCTGAAGCATACCCGGGCTCTTATAGGTTTTTCTTTTCCTCTATAGCTGCGATCTGTTCTCCTGTCTGCAATTGGTAGCTACGAGCATAATGCTTTCCTTGGTTCGTTTCTTGTGTCTAGCATTTATCTAGGCTGAATTTCATCCCGATGTCATTCATGAAACACTCTTTTATTCGGATTAGCTGCTCTAGTTGGTTCTCCGACGATGCGCCGACTTTGATATCTTCCATGTACATGAGGTGGGAGAACTTGTCCTTGTTGCTTTTGTTACACTTGATGGTAAACACAGACTTGCTTTCGTTTACCATGGTTAACAGCGGGTTGAGTGCTAGACGTAACCATAGTAGGCTAAGTGAATCTCCCTGGAAGGTGCCTCTCCTTACCTGAATGGGCTTGGCTTTTATGTTCTTGACGGTGATTTTTCTCTTCCACCCTCGCCTGGCCGCATTAAGGCATTTGATGACTACAGGACTTTAGATATCAAGGGCCTGTATCAGCCAGTTGAGGTACGGAATTATAGGCCTTACTGTAATCGGTGTATGCTGTGAACATGTTGCTGTGCATCTTGGAAGCTTGCCCCACTAGAACAGCGTTGATATTAAGCTGTTCCTTGCATCATCTACAGTCCAATTGGTATCCCTTTTGTTGTTCTGCCAGAATTGCTTGTCCTCATATGTGCCTCATTATCTGATTGGCAATGCACTTTGTTAGGATCGTATACAGCGTTAGTAGACACGCTATTGGTCGATAGTTGGCTGGATAGCTTTTGTCCTCATCTGTAGACTTTAGTTTCGTTACTACTTGGGTGATAAAATCCGGGATTAGGGTGGACTTTACATCATGTTGGTCGGTTGATCTGCCAGATATATTTAAATACAGGTGCACCTTTTGTACTAGTAGTTGTGGATGCTCTCAACACCTGGTACTTTTCAGCTGGATGTCTTACCCAGCAAATACAGTATTGCTGAGCCAGCAGTGGGCCATTACTGGCAGCCAGCACTGCCAGCAATGGTCCAGCACTATGTTGCCGCTGCCGAACCTTCAATAAAATGTCCGGGCGGCCAACAGAAGGGCCAGCAGTTCAGGCCAACAGCTGGCCAACAGTTGGCACCCCATCAGTTGTCATATGCCACAACAGGGCCATCAGTGGTCCATCACAGGCAGTGGCAGTAGCTGCCACAAGTGGCCCTTCAGTGGCCCTGCAAGTACTTGCCAGAAATGATGGCTAGCCTAATGTGGTCCGCTAGTGGGCCGTTAGTGGCAGCTAGCAACCACGTGACGTAACTAATGGCTTGCTGAATCTTGTCCGCCAATTTCCCAGTAGTAGCAATAATAATAATAATAAAGCAAGGACAACCGCGGTTTCCTAAAGCTACAATTTTTTTTCTACCCTTACGCAGCTTGTGAACTAATGCACTGCGCTGGGTAAATTTTCTGGACAGACCGGAAAAACACCCTTTTGCATCTGACTAGATTCGATCCTGGGCCGTTTACGTGGAAGCCGCGCTCGCTACCTACCGGACCAATTCACTACGCTCGGAAATGTGCTGGAAGCTATCTGTTTGGTATGCAATTTGTAATCGAATGCTTCCCTCTTTCATTTTACAATATTGCAAGGTATTTTTCATAAAAGTCAGTTTCATATAATTGATAAATTAATTTTTTCAACGTAACAATAGTTTTTTTTTTTTTACCTTAAGGGAACTTCACTAATTTTCAAGGCGTGTACATACTTAAGTCGCTTTCCAAAGTTTTGTACTGTCCTTGCCGTCTTGAAAAGAGATTGTTGAATAAATATATATTTACCCGGGTTCATGTCACATTCTGTTACATTTTTAACGTTATGTCTTTCTTTTCCGTTGTCCGAAGCTACATTTGGTTTAAAGAGTAAAAGATATTTTATTTTACTTGTTATTTTTAGAAGCGAATTCCTCCCAGTCTTGTGTATTCAACCCATGGATGAGTACACCACATAGCGTTGCTTTTTTTTCTTTCAAATAATTAATAAATTTTGTACGCGTATAATTCTTTTTTTTTCCCACAAACGCTATTTTATTGGTTTTCCAGGATATGTGTTTCAAGCGGTTTCAAATTTTTTCTTGTTATTCATCCACTCCATTCCATGAATTGTTATTCATGGGAATGCAGTGGGTGTATTTCATGGCTGTAATCTAGTATTTCACGGCTTAATCTGATATCTTCGTCGACGTAAAATTTCATTAGGAAATTAATTCGCCTCTCCACATATGGATTTTTTCTTAACATCCACTAAAATAACACGATGGCGATAGCGTCGTCTTCAAATAACTGGTACCATGAGAGACACAGCAATTGTTGCTTCTGCGCATGCGCAGTCCCGATGCTTCCAATTGCTGTTGGGGGTTGCATTGGTTGCCAGCAACGGGCCACTAGTGGCACTTGCTTGGAGGCCCACAATTCACGGCGATGCTGCAGGGCCATCAATGGCTCGCCAACTGATAGCGCTGCCACCAACGGACCACTACCGGGCCGTGAGCGGCAGATTTCAGCCAGCAGTGACCCATCACTGCCAGCTGGTGGCCAGCAGTTTCCCAGCACTTGTGTTTTTGCTGGGTATCTAAGGCTTGCTGAAGGTCCTCTGTTGTGATTTTCCAGTCGGTCATTTCCCGATATTGGCTCGCTGTCCATTTTCTCGCTGTAGCAATGAGGCTCTGCTGTTGTGGCTCATATTCCTTGGCCAGAGGTTACTCCAGAAAATTTCTATCGCTTCACATTCCGGTGGTCTTTCGCCTTTGATGTCTTTCTTGGTAATGTTGCGATAGACGCTTTTCACACCGTTTTCGGGTGTGTTATTGAATATATGTCGCAGTGTGTTTTTCAATCATCTTAGTCTCTTCCTGATAGCTAGTAAACTTTGTCTCATCGTGTCTAAGTACGTATTATTCCATTTGCGGGTTTTTTCGAACCTTATGTGGACTTTGGCGATTTTCAGCATGAGCTTTACATAGCAGCTTGTGGACCTATTTCCCTTCATGTACTGTGCCAGTTGGCCGATGTTATTCCACAGTTCATCAAATTGGCCCTGCAGTCTTTTTTGCCATTGTGGTAGGATGTTTGTATTGCTCCTTTGTTCCATCTGATGGATGGTGTTTTACCTGTTTAGCCTTGTGGCGTAAACTGCAGCACAATACACACCTGTGTGGATGGATTTTAACGTGGTGCCATTTTCTTCTGTGTAGGCTGGTTTCACAGACTTGTTGAAATGTTATGTTATTTGCCGTATATCTCTTTAGGTTTTTGCGTCGATATTATATGTGTCAAGGTATGTAGATTCCGTTCTTTCTAACTCTAGGACGGCTTTTCTGAATTCATTGGAAACCGCTGATGGCACCCGCTTGTTTTGTTCGGTCCGGTCTTCTGACTCTGTCACATGTTTTTCATCAGGCATTGTATTAGGCAGAACCTGCTCGCTGCTATCTGGTTTATCACCAAGTTTTTCTTGACTTCTTCCAGGACGGAATATGTTATCATATTCTTCGCGACAATGGTCCTATCTGATCCTCTGGTCGCCGTTCGCTGACTTGAATGTCTCGGTATTGCTGTTGCCATTTGTCATATATTCTCTCCCTGTACATTGTCATTTCTGTCTAGATTTTTGTCACTTCGTAGTAGTTCGTAAGGTGCACATGTTCATTTCTGGACTCCATCTCATGAGTTGGCCGGCAAATTCGGTCTGGCTTGATCTTGGGTCTAGTAGCCCCAGAAACATATCCCGCAAATTGTTGACTATTTCATGTGGTAGCCATGAGATGGGCAACGCCACTTCCTTCATTGGTTCCCTCTGGAGATTGAAACTTACTTGTAGAACGGTGCCCTTTACCTGAGGCTCGAACGCGAGTGACTTTATCCTGCGCCACACTCGATGCAGTATGTGCTAACTCTTTCTTAGTATCATCCTGATGGAGTTGAGATTTATCAGTATTCAAGTTTCTTAACTAGTGCATAATGTGTATTCTTAACTGATGTTGTAAGCACGCGATGGTGACACATTCCTGCAAATGTTTCGATACATTTTTTTGGAAGGTAATCTCAAGTCAAAATGATGCTTCGCTCCCTTGCCAAGAATGTAAGGGGCTGCACTTCTAGTTATCCGCGAGTGAATTACACGCCGCAGTCAGTCCTCTTTTCACCGGAGCAAAATCTGACACCGTTGCGGTAGCGATACGTTAGGCCTACCGCAGCGTCACTTCACAGCATCGCGCTTACAGGTAAATATTTTGATAAACATCATTAAAAGGCATTTAAAGCATTAAAATTCTGCACCATTTGCAATTAATTTCAATAATCTAAATCTGTACGTCCGACTTTTTCTAGGTACTGATATTTTTTCCGACGAAATAATTTAGAACGCTAATCTGCGCATTTAGGAAAAATGTGGGTATCGTAAAATTTCCCGTGATTCCACGTAACTTCCTTACAGCAGACGACGGGGGCAGCAAACCTAAGTGCATCCGATTTTTGTATCACCAAATTGGCCCTCTCATTGGAGTGATGATGAACTTGAACAAGTACACGTGCTTCCGCATTCTAAATGACGAAGTGTTCCCTTTTGCCCTGTATCTCCACGAGAAGCATCACATTGCCACTGTTCTCTACCAAGACAACATTTGTCTTGTGCACAGACCTGAAACGGTGTCTGAGTGGAACTTCGGGCAATCAGCAACACTGTCTCACCTTAACTGGTCCATCAAATCGCCAGATTTATGTCCTATTGAAAATCTCTGGCATCTTTTGGAACAGAAGGTGAAACGCTGGAATGGACTCCCACGTGCACTGGTGGAACTTCGAGACCAATAGATTCAAGAGAGGCTGCAAATCGGTGTTCAATACATCCAGAACCTTGTGGAATCTCTACTGCACCAGATTCATTCTGTTATCAAGACCAGAGGCGCCGTCACCCGTAATTGCGAAAGTTCCGACAGGGGTGACAAATTTTTTGTCCGGTGTGTTTCAACATTAAGGAAGTAACCAAGAAAGCGAAATTATTAAAATATCGATAATTTATGTGAAGATGAACCTTATGAAAATTTTGAATCAGTATAGTTAAATGAAATTATCGATCAAAAATGATTGTGTCGTCTAAATGAACAGGAATCTTAACAAAATATTCACGTATACTTGCTTTTTATTTTGCTTTAATTTCGTTGCAAGCACTGTAAAATTGATCAGCATTTTCTCTATAAAAGCATTCTCTTACAATATTTCTTGACGTTGGTAACAGTCAAGTATTCTTAAAACATGTTGCCTGAATTCCATATGTTTGTTAAATTTTGAGTCACAACCAAATTCACGGCCGACAACTCAAGCGCAAAACGATTTTTCATAGTCTGAAGTGCCCTATAAGAAAGATTTTACTTAAGTGCCAAATAAGACAGATTGGACTACAAAGAGAAAATAGCAACAAATGTATCAAAAGATACGGACGTTAGTCTGTTAAGAATATTTGATGATGCAAATATTCTTAACTGACTAACCGACTACTAAGCCTGACTGACAAAGTGATTGTTAATTCGAAAATGATTAAAAATGGTAAATACATAGCTCAGATAATAACGCCAACACTGTCAAAAAGATAAATTACTCAATTACACCAAATAGCCCAAACGTCATGACCACCGGCCTAATAGGAGGTAGGTCTTTCCTGTGCAGACAAAATAGCTCTTAACAGACGAGGTTTAGATACAAGTTTTCAAATGGTGTCTTAATCTCACGAATTGAACTTCGCGTCTCTTGACGGGCTGTCAGGTGATAAAAAGGTTTTCCGTGTTAAAAGACGTACCTTGACATCACTTTTTTTATAAGTACTATACTGCAAGCGTTTTGAAACATGAACACCATAACTTTAAAAATGATTTCTACTGATGTAGTACTGTAAACGCCTAGCAAAGCCACGATTATTAAAAACCGAAATTGCAGCAAGTGTCAATTAAAATTCACAATAATAACATTGCTTTAAGAGAAAACGTTAATTTTCTTAAACACATTTCTGCTTATGTTATAGGGTAGGGCATGGTAACTGCACGTATACTTAACAACAGCATTTGCAACAGTGTCTACGAATATTCACCGTACTAACGCTGATTTAAGGAACAGAAAGTAATCAAAAGACACATACGTTTAGGCATGCTGCAAGTGAAATATTTTTTTAAAGACATTTTGGTTTAAGAAAAAATGTTAACTACGAATACACAGTAACCATAAACATTTAGCGAGAAAAAGTGGATAAATATATACAGGGTGCATATGAAAGTCTCTTTAGCTTGAAATAACTTGCGAACGGAGAGAGTTACAGTTATGCAAAGGAGATAACGGTATAGTAAAGCGACTACGCCCGATCAAATGCAACCCAAAGCCGCACCCGTAGTGGCGAAATGCGGACGTTAGCCATTGCAAATTGAAAACCAAAAAAAGAGCAAAACTTCCAATTAAGAAGTTGTAGAGCATCAATTAATAAGTACAAAACGTCATTTGTTTCACACGGATAAGATAAACTGTCGCCTGAATACTCTAAAATGTCTGAAATCGATGCGCGACGATTAGAATCTGCATATTGACATTTCGCAAATGTAGCCGTATGTAACTGCAGATTGTGAAGTTGTACCGTACCTACGATATAGAAATGACATGTACCCTGATCAGAAGTTTAGGTCTAAGTACGCTGTGTGAGAATGGCGAGCTTGGATTTCTGGGGTTACGTAAAAAATGAGGTGCATGCCACAGCGCCTACAAGTCTGTTGGATCTACGTCGTCGTGTTACAGATGCTTGCAATAGTGTGATACCTTTCATGTTGAGGAATGTGTATGCAGAGTTACTTTCATAACTACAAATGTGCATCGTGGGCAATGACGAACATTTCGAACGTACTCGACATTAACTTTTTATCACTGTGCGCCAGTTTGCCTTTTTTTTTTTTTGTCTGACGTCATCAAACTGTATTGACATAAGTACGCATTTATGCAATAAATTGTGTGTATTTGCTCATAACTATGCCTGTTCCCTTTAAACGTTCACACAGATCGCGCATCGATTGCCGATATTTTAGGGTATTCAGACGACAATTTATCTTATCCGTGTAAAACAAATGTCGTTTTGTACCAATTAATTGACGCTCTACAAATTTGTAATTGGACATTTTGCTCTATCTCTTTTCTTTTTCGATTTGCAAAGGCTAACTTCTGCATTTCGCCACTAGGAGCGCTGCTATTGGGTTGGATTTGATTGGGCCTAGTCGCTTTACTATACCGTTATCTCACTTACATAACTGTACCTCTCTCCGTTCGCAAGTTATTCCAGGCGAAAGGGACTTTCCTGTGCACCGTGTATATGTCCCAGTAGGTAACGAGTTTTTTCGGATCGATGATGTTTGCATCCAAGATCAGGGATGTATCTGCAATAAAAGTACCTTAGATGGGCTGTAAAAGGCGTAAAGAATAAAACTACAATAACAGTATTATCGTAGAAGGGCAGCTAAGAGTTGTGAAATGACATTCTATAAATTTCACGTCCTCAGATTTGCCTGGAAAGTCCATACGAAAGATATGCTCGCTTTGAAGGGCATCTTTGACCAGCTCAACCCCACGCGGGCGAACTTTGTCTTCCATTAAATGGAAATGAGGGCAAACTGTACCTCGAAAATCTTATACAGGGCTCTAGGTTCTCGACGCTATAAAGTTCAGAATTCACATTGCTCCCTGAGAATACGTGGATTTAAATGCGGCCGGTGAGCATATTCCCGCTCAGCATGAGCAGACCACTGCTTCCGAAGTATCATCGTTCGCGGACGTTACCACGACAATTGCGGGTTCCCTGCTCCATCCAGACAAAATGCCAGCTAGAATCTGTTTGCAGAACGGATCACGTCGCGTCTGTAAAACGAACATATAGGTACTCATTTGGGGCCCCATGGACTGTTCCTGCAACAAACTCACGTGTGATATGTGGTTGGCGGGGCAAAACCCATAGGCTCCCAGGCATGAGGAAAAGCAGCATTAAGCCAACGATATATTGTTTGCCTTGATAATCTGATCAGAGTGGTGGCATAGAGCTCTAAGGTAAGTGCTGTCCTGTACAAGACATTTGACGCAGTATGGCTAAAGCGACAGAACGGTCCTTATGATATGTCGTATTTTTATAGACATTGGCCAGAAGCTCGTGACGGTCTAGCGGTGTTGTAGAATTCGTGCCATAACCGTCAAGCCACTCAGAGGTAGATATTCAAATCACTTGTGACCTTGGCCTGAAGTTGGTTTCTTCTAGTCGTTCTTTTGCGTGTTACCATGCAATGCCAGATACACGTGTATAATATTTCAGAAAAACATTTTCAGCCACAGGAGCACATATATTAGATACCAACAAGAAATTCCACTGCCGTTCACCATTGGTAAAGTTGTAACTCAGTTTACGTATTAGGCAGAATTTTGCTAACTGATATGCAGATTTCGCTGCTGGCAATTTTTTTTCTTGTTCATTTATCCATATCCTGCGAGCATTGCGACATCTAATAGAGCACTTCGGATTATTTGCCCGCAGCTGACATTTGGGCTTTAATATTTGAAACCAGTATACCACCTTTTAAAAATAATGTAATTTTTCTAGTTATTGACTCTAGGAAAATAATACAAATTCATGAGGAATAAATATAATGAAAACTTATCATTGACGAATTGAAACTCTGAACATATAGAGAGCTGCTGTTACAGAACTAGCGATTATGTACGATCTTAACGCTGAAGTGTCATTATTAATATGCATAAAAGTTAAATATCACAGTTCGGAGCATTTAGTGATGCGTGCCATTATAATAAACTCTATTGCAGGATTTATATCATTTGTGCTGCCCACTCTTACGTTGCAGTTAGCGGTAAATAATAAAATAAATGTTTTAGATACATACTTTAACAGAAAACTTGAAGGTGAAGATACCATAGAGATGCTATTTCTTCTTGGAGCTGGTGAATACTTGCCACTAACACGAACATTGTTCCCGTTAAATCAGATATAAACTTTCTCTGAGCACCGTATAATACGGTATAACTCATTGCAGGTATATGTGTGCATTACGTTCTCAGAAAAGTGACAAAGTTTGGGAATGTAATGTCTGGTATGTAAACTTTGGGTTGTATCATGTGTCATTTTTTGACTGGTGCTAAGACTGAATATGTTAGTAAAAATTAATTTCACCAAGCAAGTAATTTGAAACTTGTATCCTTAGATATGAGTTTAACTGGTCTAATACCAATGCACGAATCGGTAAAAATAATAACTAATATATTCACTGGGTAAACGGTAAGAATCAAAATTTGGCGATTCAACCACGTACAAATCTGGGTGAAGCTCGAATTTGAGAAAAAAATGGAATTTTTCTGCATGCGAAAGTCATGAGGTTTCCTCTGGGAGAAATATGTGCTTGTAACATTCAGGTCGTTGTGTATGATTGTGATTTTCGTGTTGGAAATTCACGTTTGCGGTGTGTCCCCACAAATGAGCTGATAATACATTTATACGACCTTATCCCAAAATGCGGAAGCATAAGAATATGAGCTTTAGGATGTCCAAAAATCACATGATGTTGTAAAATAAGATCTGCTCCCCCTCTGAGTCAAGGAAGGATGGCATAGAATTAAATTTTAATTTAATAATACTTTTATAAAACAGTGAAACCCAGACTTTATGTTCCCGTATTTCACGGTTTTCCATTTCAACCGACGTTTTCTGTAGTCCCAATAATTATCTTACATTTTCCCTGTGTTACACGAATTCCCACATCGAACGCCGTTTAAAGTGTTTGATCCAAAGCTGAGTTTCCTCTAATTTCTTACATTTCTTGTTTCTTGTGCATGTAAATTTGTTTAAAAACGGATCTTCCCTTTCCTGCCGCATTCATCAGCAGAATCTGACAACTAGGTTGCCTAAAACTAGTTGTTCCTCCCAGAATTTGTCGTAAGCCTGTGAAAACCAGTTGGGGAAGTGCCGCATTCCTCAGATTGTATGTGTTTTATCTTAACAACTTTTGCTGGAGCGCATCGTCTAGTGCCGTAAATCTTCGTGTTAAATGGGACAGAGTATCAGCTCAGAAAAAACGGTGTGAGGTTTGAGAACTGTTTAGACAGTTTGTTGTCTGTTTAAATTTCATTCTTTAGACGTGAGAGTAATGACGACGAGTAAGAAGCGCAAATATCTTTCCTTAGCTGAAAAATCTTCCGTTATACAAAAAGAAAGTGAATTTCATGGAACAAAAAGTTGAATCAGCCAAGTATCTTGGATTACCAATTTAAACACTAAAAATAATTTTAAAACAGAAAAAATCAATCGTAATTACTTCGGAAAAGTTAGGTTATTGTGCTAATAACAAAAGAAAATTACTGACTTTTTACATACCCACATCCCATGATGTAAGTACTTATGTAATTATACTGCATATTTGGTTCTTACATAAATATTTCTGCAATACACACTAAGTACCAGTATAGAACTTCTGACATACATTGGTTCCTATTTTTCGCACACATTATACCGTAAAACCTTTCTTAACGACCAACACTCATTGCGACCGTTTTTCTGTGTAACCAATTTCAAAACTCATAGCTGTAATGCTACCCTTCCTCCTATTAAAAGTCCACGCACCCCCTCTTAACGGCCATCTTCACGTAATCACCACTACACAAAAACTGCGTTTTCAAAATTACCCTTCCACAAAAAATCATCTCTATACCCTGGAACCATGAAACAATAAATTAAACAAATGTTTTTTAGTGTAGAGAGGTCACTTTAAATGGCTAGGAAGTTTTATTCTGCGCGGAAGGGAGTAGCGATAAGGTGAAAGGAGTTCTCGGCGACGACAGACAATTATAATTGCTTCCGTAGTAACTTAAAGAAACTGAGGGACTCAGATTCGACACCTTCTACAAAGGCTTAGAAAGGGAATTCCCGTTTAAACTCATCTTTATTTCAGTCCCCTTTTTGGACAGACAGAAAACACTTCAAAGGGGTGACTGTCCTGAAGCGGAAAAAAATTCAGAAACTATTCTGTGAGATGAAATCATGCTGGAAAACAAGTCTGATAAACTTAAGCAGAATACATGACATTCGTTTCCCAAATGAATGTTTCTTGATTACCATTATAGGTACCTCACAAATGTGTAACTGTATTACATATAATGTAGTATTGTTTTTTATTTATACACATACATACATACTGTACTGTAACTAAACTGTAATGCATCATGTTTGAAATGTAGCAATTTGCGGTACGTAATTTATTAAAGTTATGAAGTAGTTTACAAGGGTTTATTTTCAAAACTCTTAATTGGATATGCCATTAAAACCTTCTCCTATTGAGCGACTAACCCTCTGAACGACCATTTTTTAGATGTAGCAGTGGTCGCTTTAGAGAGGTTGTTACAGTATATACCTGCAAAGTTTATTTTACCTGGACCACGGTTTTACATTTTACCGCATCGTATGGTTTTTTATGATGTTCCTGTGAAGAGCGTAAAATCAGGGTTTCGCTGTTAGTAAAGGAAACTTGAAATATGTTTTTTTTTTTCAAACAGGAATTTAAGTTCCAAATGCTGGTCACAATGTATTTCCGTACGTCTTGTAAAGGATCTTCGAAGTAAATTGTTTGTTGAAATACGAGAACTGCACTCTTTCTCTCCTGCGGTATTTCGGAATTTTGTCCTGTTTTGGAGAATTTCAAATTAAAAACCAGAATAAAATAAGCTATTCTATTTGCTTTGATATTATCCTCAACAACATTTCGATAACTCATTTTTATGAAATACTGATTTTAAAACTACTGTTATGTCCGATTCAGTGCATCTGTTTTGCTTCATAACATTTTGTACGGGTGTCAGGAAAACTGGATATTATCATAGGGAACTTTGCACTTTTAGCATTTGTACGTATTTTAAAAGAATTCACCTCTTCATACTACAGCTAACAAATGCTGATACTACAAGACGAGCTTCAAATGAATATGAAACCGCAAGGGATAGGGAATTAAAAAAATTTCAGATGCAGAATTTTGATCGTAGGTGTCCGTACTTTCATTGGGAAGTTCACATTTCCATTATCGAATTGATCAGGATAAATGGATGCAAGCCTTAAAAATATGAAAATATTTCCAGGAATAAAAATTCACTGGCAACACACTGAATTTCTTCATATTAGTCCATCTTTGCATTACCGAATTAGTATGAGGCCTCTCCTGAAGATGCCAAAAGTTAGCGAAACAAATATTTCTGCAGTATAATATTAAGTGATCACAAGTCCAACCAAAAAACGTTCCCCATTTTTGTCATTGTACATGCAAGAACCAGGAACGTTTTTGCATAACCAAAAAACGTTCCATGGTTTTCGCAACTGTACTCTGCTTAAACCGTGCTTCATCAAACTCGGTTTGTGTCCTCCGATACAGTTTGGCTGAAAGGACTTGATTAATTTCTGGCAGCAGAGGACAGGTGTCACCTCACAGTTTTCGCTTTCCTGTTCAGTAACGGAATTAGCGAGAAATACACGAAAGATATCAAAAGTACCGTATTGTCTTCTACTCCAAAGATTTAAAAAAATTGTCTAACAACAGTGAAATTTATGCATTTTTTTAATTCGCAAAGTTACGCATGTCTCCAGGGTAACTGATTAAAAGGTTTGATCCCATATATGGCATACTTCTTCTAGGTTACTTTTTAAAAGAGGGATTTCTAAGATATTCTGTGAGCATTCTTGGCAAGGTAGGAAATATAGGACATTTCGTGCCTTGCCACGATATTTTTTAAGTAATTACACGATTTCTCACTTACAGGCATACCTATGCTCTTTCATAAGTACCGAACGTATGTCTTGTATGCTTTGCAATTAGAAGATTCCATACTACTTAGCACACTTACTTATTGGAGCGTTTATTTCACAGGTGGGTCTCTTCAAAGGAAATTTTCAGTAAGGTTTTCGCCAAAAGAGCGCGTCGATATCAACCAGAATGCTCCTTATTAAAAATCATCATTCTGAACTAATCGTTCAGTGTGTTGTTTACTTCTTAGAAAACTCACTTCTTAATTTTTATAGGTATCTTCCGTTTCATGTTACAGAATGACGTCATTTTCAGTATTCAATGGAAGTTCACATGATACGTTTGAAATTTTTGTGTCCTCTTGTTTCATTCTTAGGAGCTTAAATTGTTGCTAATAATTTCAAGAGAAAGAAAGGGCAGAAGTTCAATGGAACTGAATGTCGTGGAAAGTTTTTATTTGTTGTGACACTAATGCTAATGACGTCGGTCTTCATCAAAAAAGAATAAAAATTTAGTGAATTACCCTGAACCACCTGGCAAAATAAATCCTAACAAAAGCACCTAAAAATAAAATTTCTAGTGCCCGTTTATATAAATGAATTTTATTAAGCCAGCCCAGGTGATTGGTACTAGCGAAATCGTTCATTGCGATAAGTTCTGTCAATCCCTTTAAATAAAATACCTTTCGTATTTTTGACCTATTTGGCAGATTGCCAAATTCACAGCAATTTTAAGTGAATTGAGTCGACCATACTAGAAATTTGCGGCAGAAATATAAATACAATATATTTTTAATAAATTACCGCAAAATGTATATATGTTACTAAGAAAGCGTGCAGGTGATCAGCCAATACAAATTGCGCTCAGATGGCAGACACACTAAGTGACCTTATGTAACCTATGAAATGGTACCGCAACCAGTTACAGAGCCCCACTGTCTCTAAGAGAGATGCCCGGACACGACTGAGCCATGGCCTTGTGCTGTCTGCGCTGCACCCTCATATTCCCTTCGTATTGGTTCAGCTGAAAACGGAATTTCTCGGACCACCAGACACGTTGCAACTCTACACAGTTCAGTTTTGAGGTTCCTGATAGTAGGCGAGGCGTGATTTCCGATGACGAGGAGTCAACAGTGGAACGCATCTAGGGCGTAAGTTCCCATAACACACAATGTGAAAGCGAGGCGTGATTTCCGATGACGAGGTGTCAACAGTGGAACGCATCTAGGGCGTCAGTTCCCATAACACGCAATGTGCAATGTGTATGTACCGTACGAATGGGTTAAAATGTACGGAGTCCAGTTTTGAAGTTCCTGGTAGCAGGCGAGGCGTGATTTCCGATGACAAGGTGTCAACAGTAGAACGCATCTAGGGCGTCAGTTCCCATAACACGCAATGTGCAATGTGCGCCCTACAGTTCGCTCGCCGAAGAAGTTTGGTCCTCCGACATTTCATATGGAAGTGCTTTGCTCCGTATTTGCCAAGCCGTCTGTATTTAATGGCCTGATAGTCTGCGTCTACCCAGGTCATCAATATCGTGTTGTCGACCATCTCTTTATTTATACACATTGGTCCGTCCGTCGATAGTATACTCACTGTGCATCCTTGGTAATGTTGCCCTTGGAATCCCTAGGGTCTTTACCACTTGGAAGGTAGAATGACCCATCACTATTTTCCCTGAAAATGCGTCGACAATCAAAGTCGCTCAGATTGCCACGTAAACCAATGATCGTCGATTGCAGTACTCTCTTGAGAAACCCTGCATTTTTATCGCCAGCGTTCCTTTTGGATCGACTCCATTCTGCTCGGAGAAGTCAACTGCACATCACTCCTATGTCTAATGTTTTGTCGACGAGTGTATATTTGTCTACTGAGTGTAACATACATATGTTTCATTAGGTCACTTCTGTTTCTATTATGTGCGGTATTATGAATATCTTTGATGTTATGTTTTTAAAAAAAGTATACGTGATAGAAAAAACTAAAAGCAGACTAAAAATCAGCACGAAAAACTCTACTTAAATTAGTTATGGTTCCGGCCTAAAAAAGCAACATTTTTCGAATGGTGTTATCTACATTTTCTAGTCTTTTGAAAAGTCGCACACACAAGCCAAAATTTGGTAACGTATGTGTTTTTACAAAAGTAACAGAATCCTCGTTAGCAGGGTCGCCGTTACATAATTGTCGCAAATTTCTGTGCATCTCAGAAATTTATTTATAAAATGCATGTAATGAGCGCATGCTACACTTCTCTTCAGCCTATTGATTTATCATTTTGATAAATATAGCAGTTGGTACTGCTATGTGTTTGCTCAAAAAATCACGGATTTCACTGCTAAATGTTCAGCAGCATCAGTGGTATACATTCAAAATTCTAAATTGCTCTATGTTTTTCTGGTACTGCAAAGTGGAGTGTGCCCTTCTATTTGATCCTGATAGTACTAATAATATAGCGAGGAGGAAAACAGTTGTCCCCCATTATGTGGAAATAATAATATTTTCCTTGATTCAAAACGAAGTGATCTGAATCGTTAGACAATAGGGAAACACATTATTGGAAAGGAAGATTTCACTCTTGATAAGTTGGTGCGAGAATAATAGAACTAGAAGTCATGATAAAAATGGATACCAACACACAAGTTTCGAACTATTAAAACACACAAGAACCAAAAAGAATTATATACCAAATTGTTTTCATTGACAAGAAGATTACACTCCGTGGTGGAGAGGTCCGATAGATACAATTGATCAATGGTGTGAGTGGTTTCTTCACACAGTGATCACGTTTAAAGAATAAGAAATCGGACCCAAAACAACACATTTCCTAAACCGGCATGATACACAGATTAATAAATAGATAGATAGCCAAATATTTAAAAACAGTGTAGTAATAATCTCTTTTTACCCGAGAATAAATCATATTTTCGGTATGCATTGCGCATACGAATAATATTAGAGCGCTCGGTTATAAATCAGGTATTTATTTTACCTTCATTTCGTATGGCCGCACCTTGCTTTTTGCACAAAAATGTATAACAATTTTTACAAATAATAATGATATGACAGTTAGCAAGCTAACATAGACGTTTTCATTATTAAAACTATCTTTAATGCGAAAACGTACACAAACGTGTACACAACTTCAAGTACCAAACCATTCAGGAGAGAACAACGCTCTGCAATATAAGTTTTAAGTGAAAAATCAACTTCAAGATTTCCAGGAATTGTCATTCAGACTTTCCTTAACAAAATATTGAAAATAACATTAAACCTTTACGTGTAATGGACACATTACCCAAGAGTATTTCCTTGTTAGTAAGAAGATAACATGTAACAAGCGTAACCAAAGATACAGCATTGTATAAATCCTAAAACAATAACGGTAATTAAAATAGTTGAGCTACGTACATTGCATAGTTATATTATATTTAATTCAGAATGCAACATACACTGGTGTGCAAAAATTAAGGACGAAGAGCAGAAATGAGCATAACAGCGGAACGAGCAGGCAGAACGGACCGAAAGAATCCTCAGGAGATAGAATAGGGTCCGGTACGGTAGGGCACGTGCATATATGCAGCATGACGTAGGAGGGGGGAGGATTTTGGAAGGGTATAAAGCACACGGGCGGTGTACGTTCAGCAATTCGGTGAAAGTTATTGCACGGTGTTCATCGGTATGAACGTCGTCGAGTTGCTGCCACTGTGTGATATGGCGAACCATCAATCCAGTAGACGACATCTGAATTACTTCACCCGAGGTCGCGTCATTGGGAAGTTGGAAGAAGGTCGAAGTGTGACTAGTGTGGCCGAGGAGTTCGGGATCGCTGACAGCATCAATTCACGAGCTTGGAGAGCATTTCAAACGACAGGAACAGCTGTCCGAGAGTTTAGCAGTGGTCGTCCACGAGCAACCACGGCGGCGGACGACCAGTATATTGGCCTTCAGGCGAGAAGAGACAGGAGGCAGATAGCGGGAGAAATCGCAAGGCACATGCAACTGACAACTGGACGTCCGTTATCGCGTTTTATCGTGGCCAGGAGGCTGCACCAAGTGGTCTATTTGCACGACGACCATGTCGGGTGTGCCATTGACGCCTGCTCATAGGAGACGGCGGTTTCTCTGGTGCCTGGGACACAAGAACTCGATACATCAGCAATGAGGTCGAGTTCTTATTTCGGATGAAAGACGATTTAGTCTGACGGGCGATTCTGGACGTATACACATCTGAAAAGAGCCGGAAACTCGCAATCACACCTCCAACATCATCGAAAGGGACCGGTGTGGAGGTGGCGGAGTTCTCGTTTCGGGCGGTATCATGCTTGGTAGCCGTACTGACCTCCACATCTTCCAAGGAAGTTGAGTCACTGGTGTCCGCTATTGTACCGATGTTCTCCTGCCTCACGTGTGTCACTTTTGAGGTGCTGTGGGCCTGAGTTCCTCTTCATGGACGACAACGCTACACCTCATCGTACAGTAGCTGTCGCAGAGATGTTAGAGAGGGAAGATATTGAACGCATGGATTGGCCTGCAAGGTTCCCGGACCTAAGTCCGATCGCAAACGTTTGGGATCTTTTCGTGAGACACTTGGCAGCACGTCACCAGTCTCCAGCAACGATTCCGGAGCTGCGATTGGCAGTACAAGAGGAATGGGCCGCGATGCCTCAACAGCTACTTGACAACCTCGTGACAACCTCGTCCTCAGCGTGAATAGACGTTGTAAATCCTGCAGCACAGTCAGTGGTGATCAGATCCCCTACTAAAGGCTGGATTTTTCTTGGTAGCCGTCTGTCACATGGACGTTTATGTCTTCTGTCCAGTTGTGCTCGAAGCTACCGTTTCAATAAAGTTCCTTTGTATCCTTTGGATTCCTGGTTTGGACGGTTTTGCTCATTTGTCCCATTTTCGTACATCTTGGGGATCTTATAGTATGATTTGAGTCGATGTGGAGCACTTCTACACGACGTTACATTCAAAAAACCGTCTCATCCTTAATTTGTGCACGCCAGTGTATGTCTACACAACCCTAAAAGACTGTACGACAAATGTGAGTCTCGAGAAAGAACTAAATTACACCAGACATATTGCTATCAACAGAGGCTTCAAACATTAATATTCGTTAGTAGTCTCAGCTATTAAAACATTTGTGAAACCTCATGACAAATCCACCTTGACCAAAATGTGTCCAAATTCTTAACGAAAACTGGTAGTTCTCCCATTCATAGCTAAAATCTGTTTAAAAATTTCAAAAATCCTTAAGTGATTAAATTTCAAAGTTATTGTCACACTTTTATCTAAGATGATTTACTCTGCAAAAAAGGACCTAATTTCTGACCAAAATTCTTGGGGAATCTGTCGCACCCAATGTCACTGTGATCTACCTTACATAGATCAGACACAGAGATCGCTTAAATTAGTAAGTACCCCAATCGTTTATTAAAAAGTGTGATGTTAAAAATCGTTCACAGCCCAGCACTGTTATGAAATTAACCACCAATTTCTGTTTAATGATGCCAAACTGTTAGATAGACCTTTAATCAATATCTGACGTAGACATTTTAAAAGCATCTGATATATTTCAAAACCGTTATAACCTGGTAAATGATTTCTCTTAATCTTCGTACCTACCAAATGTATGGAAATTGCTCATCAATCTGCAATCTGACAGCAGCACGAGACGTTTGACACGTGAAACTAATAATATCGTCAGAAACAAGAAATGAAGTCGCTCAGTCGTGACGAAGCTGAACCATAGCTTTCAGCGAAACTATAGTCCGATTAAAATTTTAAAAATTACATTTATAAACGCTGTTTTTTGAATTAAATGTAAAATAACGGAAATGTACAGCAGCACGTGGCACTATTTTGAATAGACAAGAAGTAGATAAATCAGTCTTCAGAATTAATGATTTTAGAAAAGAAACAAAAATTAGTGCATCGAAACGCTTATGGCGAAGTAAATTTATCCATCATCTTTGTCCACGCCCGGCATCGAACTCGGGTCCCCTCATTCCGAAGTGAGTCGTTCTCCAAATTGAGCTACGCGGACGTATACTCTCACTGTATCTGCCTTTATATCATGTGCGTTCTGCGGTTCAGAACGCACATAATATAAAGGCAGATCCCCCGCCCGAGAGAGGACCGGTGTGGACATTACGCACGGGTCATTCGATTGCGACAAAATTTTATCATGTTATTTCGGAGGTATTTCGAACCGGTTCTGTTGAATATCATCGAAATGGGATGTGTCACTGTAAACAGTAATCCCATGAAGAACGTGCATTTGAGAAATCCCAGACAGTCTGGTGTGTGATATACGCTTTCCAACCATAGGTTGAAGAAGCGTATATGCTCCAGCTTTTTCCGTCCGTCCGTCAGTCAGTCGGTACGATAACTCACGTACAAATAGTTCAATTTCGATGAAATTTTAGTATGTGGTAGAGGACCACCTGGAGACGAAAACTATTGAAAATGGGTGTAGTATGGTCAAAGGTCACGTCATAAGATCTGGATCAATTCAATTACCATTATGCGTCATAACTTACGTAAAAATGCTTCGATTTGTATGAAATGTTAGTATGTTGTAGGGGCCTTCCTGGGGACGAATTCTATTGAAAATGGGCGAAATGGGGTCAAAGGTTAGGACACAGGAGCGGGATCTATTCCATAGTCCTTATGCAAAATAGCTTACGTAAAAATGCTTCGATTGCGATAAAACTTTATCATGTTATTTCGGAGGTATACCGAACCGGTTCTGTTGAATATCATCGAAATGGGATCAAAGGTCAGAGCACAGGACCGAGATTTATTCCACAGCCATTATTCTCATAACTTGAGTAATAACTTGAGTAATGATTTCTGGTATGTTGGAAAGCGTATTATAATCAATGCGCTGCATGATTTTACTAACTTGTTTCATTTAATGCTGCTTGAATTCGTTTTGGAATGAACTCTTTAAAATTATTGGAAGTGGCATTGGGTTTCAGCTCAAACTTGATGAATTCACCCTTCCAAGTGTTTCATTCCCATTCAGACTTCATCCCACAAATGCTTCACTGGAATGAGATCCGATGACTGAGGATACCTCCGTTGCACAAAATGTCGCCACGATGATACTCAAAACTTTCGCGTACACTACACTGTGATTCTAGAAGTATTCATTTCCATACGTGTAAACCATTAGCGTAACTGGGTGGACTTGGATGGCATCGATACTGAAATACATTTGGATGGTCAGACATTGCTACACACGAATCAAAGCTCGCAAACACTCCCACGGAAACATATCTAAGGCCATATCTATGCCCCCGACAGCTTAAAGAAGACCCATTTTAATACATATTATCTGTCGAAGGTTTAATAAATCTCCAAGGCACTGAAACACATAATGCGAGGTCCACGTACAAAAACGTTACTTTAATTCTGAATCAATGTATGGATTATGAACAACTAAATGTGTTGTTTAAATATTTACAAGTGATAACGTGAAATACATACCGCAGTCTGAAGGCGAATTTTAAAAGGACGTTGTTCCGCTCGTACTCACCGCGTTCATTATCAGTTTGATTTGACGTATCTTTGAATATGTAAATTGGTGAACCAGGAATCTTGAAAGAAGAAAAAATATGCATTAAACGTTTATCTATGGAAATTTAATTTCAAAAGGCACAATCCTTTATCAGAGCTAAGGGTGGATTGTGAAGAAATAAAAATAGCATGTGATATGATATTTACATTTCATGTGATATTTATATTCGCAAGTTTGTTACAGAATCTTCTTTTATACAGAGTCATATAACATTATTGTAACCACCTCCTACTTTCGACGTCAACATCGCGTAGCCAATAAAAGCAGGAACGTGTCGTGATCTCACTTGGACGGTACATAAGGTGTGTTGTACGCATTCTGAAAACAAATCTTTCGTTGCTGTCCTACATAAAAGGATCGATTTATCAAATTGGCAAAAGGGGTGAGTATCGGCTTTCGGGACAAGGGTGGCAATATTTCTGAAAAAGCGCAGCTTTTGAACTGTTCGCGTGCTGCTGTGGTTAAAGTTCTTCGTGATTGGAGAAATGGTACCATTGCGAATGAACGACGTGGAAAGTGCAGAGCACCACGGGCCATTTAAGTGAGAGGTGAACTTTGGCTTCGAAGGTGCGTTAGGACCGATCGATACGACACAGTGGACTAACTCAGTGGTCGAATTAACCGGGAGACTACTGGAAGTGTCTCCAAAGCGACAGTTCAGAGAATCTTGCTGCGTATGGTACTCCAATACAGACGGACGGTCCTTGCACCTATGCTAACGAAGGTGCATCGGGAGAAATGGCTTACATCTGCACAGCAGTTTCGGAATTAAACCTCTGCAGATTGGCAAAGAATTTCCTTCTCCGAAGAGTTAAGCTTTCTGCTTCATCGAACGGATTGACATATAAGGCGAGGTTCATCGGAGAAATAACACTCTTGAACCATTGCTGGGAGTACACAAGCTGGTAGAGCCAGCGTCTGGAGAATGTTGTGGAGAATGTTTTAGCGGCATTCCCTGAGACCACTCTTACCTGTGGAAAACTCAATGGACCGAATTATTTATGAATCAATCCTACCGGACCACGTACACCAGAACATGCTGATTTTCTTCCCTGGGGAGGATTGGATCTTCCAGTACGACAATGCGACGTGTCAAACAGACAGAAATGTCCGAAAGTGATTGGACAAGCACGATGAAGACTTAAAAGTACTTCACAGATTGAGCATTTGTGGGACCATTTCGATCGTGTTGTTCGCTCTATGGATCCTCCACCACGCACCCTCCAGCAGCTGTCAGATACACTACAGTCAGCATTGCTCCACGTATCTGTGAACACCTTCCAGAACCTTATTGAATCCTTCCCAGCCCGTCTAGGATCTGGCCGTGTTGCACATGGCGGTTACTCTGTATATTAGCAATTGGTCACAATAATGTGACTCGACTGTGTATAATGGCGCAGCCTGATTGCAATTGTAGGGTACCAAGAAAATGCAAAGCAAGTGCTGGATCACGTATCAACAGTATATCATACTGAATTACAGAGAAGCAGAAAGTGAATAGGAACTGTATGCTTAGGAAATCAGTTCAGATATTCCGGCTTTACAGATTCCGTACTTATATATGTTATTAAAAAGTGTTTTATTCACAGATTACGTATTTTGAAGTCTTGCATGGAGTGTAATTATACAGGGTGGCCGAAACAAAACTATACTCATAGTGGCCCAAAACCCACTATTAACCAAATGAACAAATCAAATAAGCACAAGTTTTATTTAATGTTATAGTGTCCAAAGCAGTTCCTGCAGCAGGTGTTGGAAATGAGCGCCCTCATTACTAAGGCAATGGTCGGTTCTTTGCAGCATGTTTTAGAACACAGTTTGAGGTGATTTCAGCGGAGATGTTGGTTTGAAGCTCTTCAAGAGTTCTGGGGTTATCGGAATACACCTGACACTTTAGTGCACCCACAAGTAAAAGTCGCACACAGACAGATCAGCGGTCCGAGCAGTCCAAACGTCACGACTCACAACACGGTCTTCCTCAAACATCTCAAAAATCACATTCATTTAATGGTGGGCAGTATGAACTGTAACTCCATCTTGTTGAAAGGAACAATATGTCTTATCGGTGGTAAGGTGATTGATAAATGGGTTGAAAATGTTTGCAATATGACAAGCTGACTTATGGTTTCGTCGGGAAAAATGGTAATAATTCTACGTGTTGACACAGCACACCACACACCAAGTTTCTGCGCATGTAGAGGGGTCTCCACAAATTGATGTGGAGTTTCTGTGCTCCAATATCGGCGATTCTGAGATTTTACATATCCACTTAGGTGGAACCATGCCTTATCACTCGTGAAGTAGGGATCCATGTTCAGCAACACAGATGCAATTTCTTCCCGTAACAACCGGCAGTCTCGCACACGTGCAGGTTTATCTTGAGGTTGCAACTGATGCAATGCAGAAATTTTGGTAAATGTGTAGTTTAGCGTCCTAAATTATTTCGTCTGAAAAATGTAACTGTGTGGGAAAACTGCTACGTACCATTTTGTAAGCATGCAAAATAATAAGGAAGGTGCAAAAATATGGTATTTTTACGTGAAAGGAAAATTTGTTTCCGAAGAACTTACCTGCAAGTACGATGGTTTGCAGCAGTTGGTGCGGGTGGCTAAAGCAATGCTAACAGCCGCGACGTGAAGGGTCCATGCGTCGGAAGGGAGTAACAGTTGGTTGTGAATGCGCGGAAGAATACAACAAGAGTGGGGTGTATGTCTCGGAGGAGTGTGATGCGTAGTGTAATCGTGTGCAAGTAGAAGTAGTTCAGAAATGTTTATTAATTATTAATAAAGAAATGTGCTAAATGTTTTTGTTTTTATTTTTAAAATATCTGGGAATGTAAATAAAAGAAGGAATGTATATGATATAATGTGCGTCCGAAGTGTTGAGTAAGAAGTTTTGGTTCCGGTTGAACCCCAAGTTTTGGTTATGGTTTCGGAGATATTTAGGAATAGGTTATTTCTTCAAACACCTTATTTTTAATTCTGCTGTTTCTCCGTTAATCGTTCGTCCTTTTTTTTTCTTCGTGAAACGGATATTGTTGAACATAAACTATTTTCTTATAATCAAGAATCGTACTATGGCAGGGAGGCCCAGAGCTTCGTGTCGAATTGTGGGAAATGATGAAATTTCAAGCACTCACCAAATCCGAATTTATGCTCAGGACACTATTCACAGACAGAACAATTCATGGCAATTTGCTACTTACCATTTTCGGAAAATTACCCTTGAAAAAAATATATTACAATGCAGCATTAAACCGACCTCTTTCGTTTAGCGTATTCCAACAACCCGCTTCGATTACTATGTACTGCTCAACCGCTTCCTTGGGTACTCCTCCACGGGTAACTTGCCGTTCTCAACGACGTTTCCATTCACCGAAATACACCTTCACGCCGTCATCTTAGGACTACTGCATGTACTCTTCCGAACCTTCGCACTCCAAGGTAAGTTCTTCGGAAAACTTTTTTCCTTTCATGTTAAAATTCTATATTTTTGCATCTTTCCCCATTATTTTGCATGCTTAAAAAATTGTACGTAGCATTTTCCCACAGAGTTAATTTTTCCGACGAAATAATTTAGGACGATAAACTACACATTTACCGAAATTTTGTACGATTTATGACCCATATTGAGTTTCAATATTCGCTGGTACGACGAACGTGAAATTCCTGCTTGTTGAGATATTCGACGCGTACATTTTTTAGGAGACTGTAAGATTCACTCGCGAATGTTTTCAATGTTCTCTGGAGTACGTACGCATTTGGCATAATTTCTGGCAGCATTTGTCAATGAACCAATTGAACGCCACTTTTTTACGAAATCATTGATTGCCACCTTTGTTGGTAGTCTAATTTTAAACATCGTTTGAAATTCCTGTTAGCACATTTTAAAGGACGTATGATTCACATTTGCCTGGACGTTGAAAATTATTTGCTGTAAAGTCAGGACCATCTTCCCCGTTGCTAGGAATCTTGTCACAAGTGACCTGGTATGTAGATCGACGAATTGTCAGCACCTGTAACCAAAAAAATTATCATTAACGAGTAACAAACTGTTCCGTTAATACTGTAGATTGTCAGTACCTGTACCCAAAAAATAATATTATTAAATTGGGATAATACGGATACAGATTTGCTGAGGCACCTATACATTCGGCGGGTAAAAACCCGCTAAAACTCTAGCGTCTGGGGACAGCAATGGAAATCTCGTAGGAAGATCCTCATTTGTAGGAATAAAACACAATCAACCAATTGGCGTGCGTGATGTGTATCACTATTGCTAGGTAAGTATGAAAAATATTAGCAAACTTTCTATATTTAATAAAATTTTTCGAATTTTTTACTGAAAGCCATTGATCAAATTACTGGGTAAATGTGTAGATTATCGTTTTAAATTATTTCGCGAGAAAAATGTTAGTACCTGGAAAAAGTGCGACGTACGGATTCAGAGTATGGATATTAAAGGCAAATGGTACAGAAATTTCATATTTTAAATGTGTTGTGAAAATTGTAATCGGAATATTGACCGGAAAGTTCGATGCTATGAAGAGACGCCGCGGTTGGCCTAATGCATCTCTACTGCGATGATGTCAACTGTGCTCCGTTAAAAGGAAGGTTCGTTGCTGAACCGAAATGACGGGCGGAAGAGTACGAGAGAAAGCGGTTACTTTTTGGCAGAAGAGCAATACATTTTGTAGTGTACACTACACAAAATAGGTCCAAATTATGCACACTTTATTGGTATACCATACGTTGTTGGCAGGAAAACCCGGAAAATAAGATCTTTGATTAGCAAACGATACGTATCAGTGAGAGAGAAATTGACCTGCGAACAAAGTATCAACACGAGAACCAAAAGTACAGTGGTACAGCAAATCAGCTACGAATGGAAGCCGTTCAAAGTAGAACCGAAGTTATGCTTCCCCAGTTTTCTGCACAACATAGAAAGGAATATTTGCACTTTCTATTTGGAATTATTGAATGATGTGTGAAAGAACGAAACATTTCTGAACATGTGCTTCAAAAACAATGACAAAACATGAGCGAACTATATTCTGTAACGTATGAGTACATGGTACTTCGCTCTCCTGGCAAGAGCATATGCAGCTGCACTTGTAGTCATCCGCGCGTGAATTACTCGCCGCAGGGGATCTTTCTTTCAACGGATTAAAGCTTCACATCGTCGTGGTAACGATGCATTCAGCCTACCGCAGCGTCTCTTCAAAAAATCACACTTACAGGTAAATATTACGATAAAAATCGTTAAAAGGCATTTAAAACATGAAATGGCTACACCATTTGCCATTAATTTTCATATTCTAAAATCTATACGGCGCCCTTTTCCCAGGTATTTTTCCGACGAAATAATTTAGGACGCTAATCTACAATTCCTTTCTATGTTGTGCAGAAAACTGGGGAAGCATAACTTCGGTTCTACTTTGAACGGCTTCCATTCGTAGCTGATTTGCTGTAACACTGTAATTTTGGTTCTCGTGTTGATACTTTGTTCGCAGGTCAAATTCTCTCTCACTGATACGTATCGTTTGCTAATAAAAAATCTTATTTTCCGGGTTTTCCTGCCAACAACGTATGGGATACCAATAAAGTGTGCATAATTTGGACCTATTTTTTGTAGTGTACACTACAAAATGTATTGCTCTTCTGCCAAAAAGTAACCGCTTTCTCTCGTACTCTTCCGCCCGTCATTTCGGTTCAGCAACGAACCTTCCTTTTAACGGAGCACAGTTGACATCATCGCAGTAGAGATGCATTAGGCCAAATGCAGCGTCTCTTCACAGCATCGAACTTTCCGGTCAATATTCCGATTAAAATTTTCAAAACACATTTAAAATGTGAAATTTCTGTACCATTTGCCTTTAATATCCATACTCTGAATCCGTACGTCGCACTTTTTCCAGGTACTATCATTTTTCTCGCGAAATAATTTAGAACGATAATCTACACATTTACCCAGTAATTTGATCAATGGCTTTCAGTAAAAAATTCGAAAAATTATATTACATACAGAAAGTTTGCTAATTATTTTATACTTACCTAGCACTAGTGATACACATCACACACGCCAATTGGTTGATTGTGTTTTATTCCTACCAATGAGGATCTTCGTACGAGATTTCCATTGCTGTCCCCAGACGCTAGTCGCTAAAACAAGGATTTCAAAAGTATCCCAACTTAACTGAAGAAATCAGTTCACTTCCTTTTATATATATTATTTTTTCAAAAAATTACTACCCAATTATGGAAGAAAAGTGCAAATAACGGAATTTGCATCATAATTTCTAAATTTGTAATATATTTGAAAGAATTCCTCGATTTCATCCTTCTTTCATTATATACACCGAAGAGAAAGAAAACAGGAATAACATTATGACCGTTTCCCCAATATGATAATATGATGCTGCTCATCCACATGCCTCCAAAACATCCTTTTCCTTTCGAGAAATAGGTTTTCCAAGATTTCTAAAGGTGTTTCGATGTATCTGGTACCACGAAGTTTCCAGCAGATCCCTTAACTCTTGATAATTACGTGGTTGAAACCCGCATATCGAATTTTCTGTTCCATCACAAAGAAACAGATGTACGATTGGATTGATGTCTGCCGAATTTGTAGGCCAAAGTAATGCCTAACAATTTTTCTTATGTTCCGCGAACCATTCTCGAAAAACACAGGCAATGTAGCAAAGTGCATTATTCTGATGAAATAAGGCACTGCCCGATGGTAGTCATTTTGCCATGAATAGACGTACCTGCCCTGCAACAATGGTTAGGTATTCATGTGCAGGAAGCAGTGGTAGACGCACTGCTTCCTGCACATGAATGACTGGATTCCGGGTTTACTAGCAGAACGCTCTCCAAAGCATTAATCTTGTTTTCGTTCCACGCTGCAATCACATGCCAAGTCTATCCAGGTAAATACGGGCACATGATGCAAAAGCAAAGGAGGTTCGTCGGACAGAACGACCATTTACCACTCATTCAAGGTCCAGGTTTTGATGACCGGGTTCACACTGTAGAGGCTTTGGAAGTTGAACCGAGGTCAACATAGACACTCGGAGAGGGGTGTGGCTACACAGCCTCATTTTAGCAGAAGCCGATGTACTGTGAGTTGTGACACATTACTCCTGTCGTCAGCATTTAAATTACTGAAGAGGTGTCTTAGAGTATTCCTTCTGCCCGCTGTTACCAAACGGGATAGAGTTCACTTACAACTAGCATCGATGAGATTTGTTCATCCTACACTTGCAGGCGGCTCGTGGTCTTTTCTGCTGAAGAAACCTCTCTGAAAATACTTACCGCAGTTGACCGTGAACAAACCAGATGCCTTGCCATCTCGGCAATGCTCTGATCCAGTTCTGTGGCCGTTAGTCTGTAACTTCCCAGGCTTACAAAATTCCCTGGACTTTCTCAAGTGAAGTCTATAATAACACTGATTAACAGATCTCAGTAAGTATCAGCTGTTATGTATGCCATTCATGACCTTTACACGCCCCGTAGTTTACCAGCAGCTCCTGGTTTATGAATACAAGCACGTTGGTAATAATGTTTGGTCTAGACTGCAAAATGTTTGTTATTTTTTAAATAAATTTTTTGTCTCTGGAGCATCAAGTTAATATTTCTGTTTGCAATATATTTGGGGCCGTACTATTTAATTGAGACAAACCTTAAATTACGATTGAAGGACATTTGCATACGTTTCCTTTTAAAAATTATTGGTAGTTTACTAGCAAGAGTGCGAAAATTATAATCAAATAAGTGTGCAGGGAGATGGATGTCAAATTAACCAGGCAGGTACACATGCATAACTCAGAAATCTTGAAACTTACATCGTTCTTGAACGGGAATCGAACCAGCAGCTCCTGATTTACGTTCAGGTATGTTGCCGTTACACAGCCCACAACGAAGAACCTAAAAAGCATCTGAGAATCTGTTTCGAGACTCAGATGAAACGCTCCGTTCGAGTTTCACGGCTGGAACGTTCCACCTGAGTCTTGAAACACATCCTCAGTTGTGTAGAGGTTCTTCGTTCTGGGTTGCGTAACGGCAACATACCTGCACGGAAATCGAGCGAGAGCCTCCCTGGTGGCGCAGTGGCCCAAGCAATGGCCTTCAATCAATCGCCCGTAAGGGGCCCGGTTTCAAATTGCGGTGAAGCATGGATGTTTTGTTTGTCTTACGACACAGCCTCTTCTCCTTCCCTGGAATCAGCGTCACTAAATCAGGGACAGGCCACTGCTTACAGCCCATTGAGTTGCTCACGGTGGTCGTAAATCCTGCAATGAAAAAAAATCGAGAGCTGCGCGTTCGATTCCCGTTTAAGAACGATGTAGTGTTCAAGCTTTCCGAGGCATGCATGTGTACCTGCCTGCAGAGTACGTAAGGTTTCATCACTACTTCATCAAATTTTTTGTTTAAAAATATGTTTTTTTTTTCTTTTACATTCAATATAGTTTAAGCCAATGAAAGTGTTGAAATATTTTTTTCTGTTTTTCATCCAATCCACGTTTTCCTGTTAGTAACATTTAGATGTAGCTTCTTTTTTTTTTTTTTTTTTTTGTTTGTTTGGAGGTTTAACGACCACCGTGAGCAACTCAATGGGCTATAAGCAGTCGCCCGTCCCTAACTTAGGGTCACTGGTTCCAGGGAAGGGAGAGAGCCAGTGCCGTAAGACAAACACAACATCCATGCCTCACCGGGATTCGAACCCGGACCCCGTTCGGACGAATGATCAGAGGCCATCGCTTAGACCACTGCGCCACCGGGGCGGCTAGATGTAGCTTCACCTAAGCTTTTGTTGAAAAGGAACTCAATCCCATATACCTCAGGGTTGTCAACTGTTGAACAGTGTTGCGTCTGTTATCCTGTACGTGTCAGCGTATCCGTGCTCGCCTCTCACATCAAATTTTTGCTGTTCGTTTCAGTTTCCGGGCAGTTATTAGACTATTCTGACGCCACTCCTTAACTATGGAGGGTCGCGAACAGCCCAACATTTCAGCCGTTTGGGAAATCGACGTATCCGTTCTTCAAGCTCCAACAACATGTCCTTCCTCAAAGTTCGATAAATCCCTCGGTTTGCCATTGGTGTTCCGAAGTTTATTACCTTCTGCTCCATTCACATCTCATGAAAGCTACGTTGGCCGACTTGGCACGACCTTTCTAAAATTAAAAGGTCAACGGGCGCATCCATTTTTGAGAGGGTGCTTATAATTTAGCAATCACTCGCTGTATTTGTCTGCTGTTATACAATGTTTATGTCCCTTATGTTTGTTCTCTGCTCATTATAAGTATTTCGAGCTATTGTTACGAGCTTTCGTTCGTATTATTTGGCTTAAGAATTTTTTAAGTATGTATGGGGAGGTGATCATTATGGAAAACAAAACAAATAATTAAAAAACTGAAGAACTTGAAAAATTAGTTTACGGTTACTGTAATTTAGTACAAAAGAATCATCTTTTTCTTTTAATTTGGAGATATGAAGCATTTAATTATGGGAGTTGTCAAACAAATAATTTTTCTGAGATACAGCCGGTGTTTTAACATGATGACTATAATAAACACACAGAAACTGAAATTAAACGAAGAACGGAGATGACTTCCAAGTATTTACTACATTGCGTAAATGGCTTCTTAAAGGATTCTTTCAAAAATTGATAGATTTTAGGACTAGTAAATTTCAGTTGTATGATTTTCAAGTTGAAAATTTTTTTCAACTGAATATCATTGTTCGGGATAAAGGCGGACTCATCCTTTCAATTTCTTTCTGAACTGGGAGTAATACATTGTGTGACAATTTTTTCGAACTCGAAGTTCATCTTATTGCTTTTCAGTTTGGCGGTGTTTTCCACACCTTCAAAGGACAAAAGCCTGTCAGAGAGACTTAATCAGCAAAAATGGTTTCGACATATGATAATTATAATAAATTATCAAAATAAATTACTGAAAGAATCCAACTATGAATAAACACTGTTCATAAAAACTCAGGTAAATTGTGGTTTTGAAAGGAAAACTTGGTGATATGTATATTGAACGAGGGATGCAAGGTCAGGTGATGCGTAACATCACAGCCTCTCCTTGACAAATGTCAACCCCGCCTTCTCGTGGTGCATCCTGTTCCCACTAAAGGGGCTCTGACGACCGCCCATAGCGGTATAACTATACCATCGGGATCAGAGGAAATTCTATCCCACACTCACCAACCCGCTTGGCCAGCGTGGTGAGTTATGGCCAAACCCCTCCAAAATGATTCCACAACTTAAATCTTGGCCCTCAGTCTCCGGCAGCTGGAATGTACCTGGCCAAGGCAGCGGCCAGTGCGACATGAAGGCAGAGGGTGCTAAGAATCCCCGGAGGACCGGACTAGGCTGCCATCTGATGCTGACCTTGGCTACTTACAATGGACGCTCCCTATCTTCTGATTCAAGGCTTCTTGAATTGGAAGAGGAACTACAAAGGATCAAGTGGGACATCGTGGGGCTAAGTGAGGTAAGGAGAAAAGGAGAAGATCTCATCGAACTGAAAAGTGGACATCTCTTCTACTATCGTGGGACAGATACTGGCAGAACTAGTGGTGTTGGATTTATAATAAACAAGAAACTGAAGGATAAAGTTGTAGAAGTTGAAAGTTCCTCTGACAGAGCTGCACGACTTGTTATCCAACTCTCTAAAAGATACCAGGCTCAGATTATTCAAACTTATGCACCCACCACAAGTCATCCTGAAGAAGAAATTGAAGAATTTTATGAGGAAATTTGTCATCTAAATAATAAAGGTAAGCAGCACTTGAAAATAATTATGGGAGATTTCAATGCAAAAAATAGGGCAACGGCAACAGAATGAAACTTCAGTAGGTAAATTCGGTCATGGCAACAGAAACCACCGTGGAAATACTCTCGTTGAGTTTGCAGAGGCAGAAGGGTTTTTCATCTTGAACTCCTTCTTCAAGAAAAAGCCACACAGGAAATGGACATGGAGACATCCAAATGGGACGACAAGTGAAATTGATTTTATTATGTGTAACAAAAAATTCGTCATAGAAGACTGCAGTGTGCTAAACAAGTTCAACACAGGTAGTGACCATAGATTGGTGAGATGTAAGATGCACCTCAACACTAAACTTGAACGTGGCAAGCTCATAAGACAAACAAAATCTATTGACATAACCAACCTTAAAAAACACCATAATACCTTCAAGTTAGAACTGAAGAACAGGTTCTCTGCTTTAGAAGGCCTAACATCGGAAGAAGTGGACATCTCTGAAGTTAACAGAAAAGTAACCAAAGCTCTTATGGAAACAGCAACAAAATTAGCTGGGTCTAAGAACAAGTTGCATGTGAACAAATTATCAGGAAAAACCAAAATGTTGATGCAAAAAAGAAGAGAGATGAGGACAACTAAAGAAGATGTGACTTCCAAAGTGGAATATATAGAGCTATGCAAGACAGTAAGAAAAAGTATCACTGAAGACGTAAGAAAATTCAACTGTGAACTAGTGAGGAAAGCAATTGAAAACAACCAAAGCCTAAAGATAGCAAAGGGACATCTCAGTAAGGGAAGAAAACAGATTATGGCACTGAGAAAAGAAGATGGTTCTGTAACAAGAAATAGAGGCGAAATTTTGACAAGAGTGAAAGATTTCTACTCCAAATTATATGAAAGGGATGATATATGCACTCCAGACATCATGAAAGATACCAGTACCAGAGTTCCTCCAGTCCTTCCAGCAGAAGTTGCACATGCAATCAAGAACATGAAGCGAGGAAAAGCTCCAGGAGAAGATGGAATTACTGTAGACATCATACAAGAAGCAAGTGGAGAAATCGAAACAGTACTCGCCCAAATTTTCACTCGATGCCTTAATGAAGGAAAGATTCCTGAGGATTGGAACACCGCTACAATGATCCTGCTACATAAGAAAGGTGACATTGAGGATCTCGGAAACTACAGACCTATCAGCCTCCTATCAGTAGTTTATAAAATCTTCACTAAAGTTCTTTCACACCGCTTGAAGGTAGCACTAGACATGGCTCAACCGAGAGAACAAGCTGGATTCAGGAGTGGCTACAGCACAATAGATCATATCCACGTGCTGAGAGAACTAATTGAAAGAGCGAGGGAATATGAACTTCCATTGTGCATGGCTTTTATCGATTATGAAAAAGCCTTTGATTCGGTGAAACCATCAGCAGTTACAATGGCTCTGAAAACCTGCGGTATTGAAGATGCATACATTAATATTATTAATAACATCTATGAAAATGCAAATGCAAAGATTAGGCTGTTTGAAAATACAACACACGTAAAAATTGGAAAGGGAGTGAGACAAGGTGACACCATATCTCCGAAGCTCTTTAATGCCACATTGGAGGGTGTTTTTCAGTCGCTGAGCTGGGAAAACAAGGGGATAAAGATTAATGGAGATTATCTAACCCACCTTCGTTTTGCTGATGACGTAGTCATTTTTGCAACTACCCCATCAGAGCTGCAGAGTATGATCCAGGAACTTGCTGACAAGAGTAAAGAAGTGGGATTAAAAATGAACTTTCAGAAGACAAAAGTGATGTTCAATGCTTTTACAAGAAATGAAGATTTATCGATTGATGGAGAAAAGCTGGAGATGACAGACACGTACGTTTATCTTGGACAGCAGATATCAAGTGAGGGTCACATTGATGAAGAAATTAATCGGCGTACAAAACTTGCCTGGAGAGCTTTTGGAAGAAACAGCATAATTTTCAAGAGCAATATGCCATTATGTCTTAAAAGAAAAGTGTTTGATCAATGCATCCTTCCAGTGCTTACGTATGGTGCAGAGACGTGGACCTTAACTAAAAGAGACATACAAAGGTTGCAGACAACTCAAAGCAGCATGGAGAGCTGCATGCTTGGTGTAACCAGGAGAGATAAGAAGAGGAACTCATGGATCCGAAAAATGACAAGAGTGGAAGACATCATGATCAGAGTTAAATCCCTGAAATGGCAATGGGCTGGACATACTGCCAGAAGGACAGATCATCGATGGACAGCCGAAATTTTAGATTGGATTCCAAGGGACAGGAAAAGACCCAGAAGAAGACCACATAGGAGATGGGTGGATGAAATTCGAAAGTATGCAGGGGTGACATGGAGGAGACTGGCACAAGACAGACCGTTGTGGAGGAAACTTGGGGAGACCTTCGTCCAGCAGTGGATTGATAATGGTTGACAATGATGATGATGATGATGATATTGAACGAACACTGGAGATCAGTAATAAGCGCTGATTGCTACATGATATGTAAATTAGCATCACGACAAAACAACACCGAACTTGCAAGCTATGATAAATTTAGCCTGCTAGAAGTGTGAAACCCGGACGTTTCAACGCTTGTTCTAAACGTTTACTAATTATAAAGCTTTCAGCATGCAATAAACCTGAAATTGGGATTAAGACGACTTAGTAGCATTGACACCAGATGTCAAGCTGTTAGCATGCTACCGGAGGACGTACCTTGGATCGATGTGACTTCTGCGATAAGAGTTTCGCAAAGTGTAGTTATTCGACTACACGCAATATTTGTACGACACAAAAATGTTACAGATCGACCTAGAAGTGGTCGCTAGAGGATAACCACCGGGAGGCAAGATTTCTACCTCGCAGCAAGTGCTTGGAAAAAGTCTAGTATCACCAGTACCCAACACCAAGAATGACTTCAGGCTGCATCTGAAGTCACAGTATGTATTCAAACAGAACGAAATATACTTTACGAATACGGACTCATAGCAAAGACGCGATGAGATGTTAACATCATTATCATCTCACCGTGGTCAGAGATATACCTGGGTCCAACAGTACTTGTCACGAAATAGGGAGTGGTACAATGTGCTTCACAAAGACGAATCCCGTTTCGCCCTTTATGCTAACACTCTACGAGGACACGTGTGAAGAAGATTCGGCTCACAAATGCTGGTGCTTATGTTTGTCTATGATATCTTGCATGCTACATGAGCCTTATTCTCATTGTATGGACCATTGTTGTGGCGTATGTGGGCAAATCTTTTACTCCAAATTTTGTCCGAATGCCTTTGATCATAAAGTGTATGTCAAGTGCAATATTTGTAATTTACATAAAACGATGATGATATGGCAAAATATTATACTAATCACCGTCGTTATATCATCATTAGTACTGATTCTAGCACAACACGCGTTACGTGAATTGAAACCTGACCTCCACATCAAATGCAAAATTTTCTGTTTTGAAACCAGAAGAAATGCAAACGTTTGGTTCAATTTGTGCAGTGTCTTAAAAGGGTATATTTTGATTTAGATTATGCAGCAGTGAATGCTCAAAGCTAAATTTAGTACAACAATTGTAAAGAACGCATGTTGCACGAAAGAAACAAAACAAAATGCGATTTTGAAACAGAAAAACTCATGCTAAAAATTATTTGCATATTTTCTTTTTCATTCATTTACCCAACATGCTGTGCCAGAAACTAAAAGCAGAGAAATTTTGAAACTATTCTAACATCTTGTCAAACAGACCGCATGCCTAACTGATAAAATAAATTGGAAAAAACCATTTAGTTTTTGTTCTGTAACTCATGAGGCATTACTTCGTAAACCAACAAATGATTTATTTCTCATCAATAGGCCTTCTTTTGTGTAGCATGCTTTATCATTGTGAAATACCACACGACACTATTTTTCCTGCGTGTTATATTTTTTTGCTGAGATATGCGTTTTCTTTCCCAAACCCTTTGTTTAAATTTGTGAGTGAGATAATTATTCTAGCAGAACAATTTGCAGTTCGCATTTATTCTTCTAGAGCGGCGCTGCTCGTTATACGAATAAATGCATTTGCCATATATGTAAAGAGGAACGTCATCCGTGAGAGCAAATTCGTATGAGTAACCACAAGTACCTGATGGAAATCAGAATGTCCTCATCCATCAGACCAATTCTTCAGCCATTTCCCAGTTGTATCAATTGTTCTAAAGTAAGAAAAAATATGACAACATTTCTGAGCGTATTTCTTAATGTATTGTCGGGGCTGCAAAGGGTAAAAGTGTGTACGGTCGGTTGGTTATTTATGATTAATGAGGACATAATATTTCTGTAAGGTGTTATTCGGCAAAATACAAAATTCTCTTAAAGAAACATATAGGATAACTTGTAGCAAAATTTTGTTTAATATCTAATATAAAATACTTTGAAGTTTTGTTTCGATTTTTTTAATTTAAATTTGAATTTTAATGCCCAAATGGAAATCTCTGACATTTGTGTGATATTTGACCGCTGTAAGGACATGTGGATTTTTTTTAATAGTAGATAAATGAAAATGCGCACACAACTGATTCTTTATCCGTATTTACTTGTAAGATGTTGTTAACGTTGTTCAATTATGAAAGAATATGTGTTAGGACAAATGATCGTCGAATAGGTCGCCGCACGGACAACTTGTCACATGTATACTTCAGTTGGCCGTACACGAAGGAACTTTCTCGGTATCTTTCTTTTCACAACGAAAAATATTCTCGTGTAAAGGTGATGCGCGAAACAGATATCATTGTGAGCTGTAAAACACTTCGATTTAGGAAAGACATTTCAGTTAGTTTGGATATTATTAAAATCCAAAACGAGCATACAGTTTTAGAAATTGTAAAGATTGTTTGAATTCGGAAAAGTATGCTAAGGAGGATTTTTTTATTTGGACAGATGAAATTGCGGAAGCTTGGACATTTTTAAATATTTGCTCTAGTAACAGTGCACCTGAATTCACTCCGACTAAGTACAGTGGCTTTCGGTAAAGTAAAATATCATCCTTTCACTCAGATAAAAAGCCTTAAATTATAATGACCAATGTCACAGCCTTTTTAGAAATTTCAAATAGACCAACCTCATGTTAAAAGATTTTGCATCACAAGTCCATGTGATATAGAATTGCACTTTTATATTCTCAGAGGTATCATTGCAAGATCAATGAGGTTCACCAATTGCAGTTCAATCGACTTTGCAAAACAGGAGTAAATACCAACCACATGGTCTTGGTTGCATATCGAGGAAGATACAATTCACATACGACTGGTGCCATTTCAAAGCGGCAAATGATGCCAAAAAGTTTTTATATCAAACGTAAATAGTTCTTTCAGCAGTTTAAAGCACATGGTTAGTGAACGGAAAAACCCAATTCGTACGCTTTCCGTTCTTCTTTTTATGACTATACCTTTTCATTACGGGTGCTCGGGTCACCACCGAATTTAGAGTTTTAGATTTGCATTCTCTGACTAAGAAATTTCAAAGTTTTTTGAAATGTGACAATTGTTTTGCTATATTTTACTAAAGTATTAAAAAAAATAAGTTCATAAATTTTATTATAAATTCTGCTTTCGGTGTTTAAGTTTTGATATAAGATCTATTAAGCGAATTTGTTTTGCTACATAAGTAATTTCCTGCTGGTAATTGTATGGTGTACATGTCGACTTCCTTTAAGTCTGAAGCTTACTGAGAATTTTCTATCTTTATTGCGTCCAAAGAAAAGATAAATCCAGCGAGTTGCCTCATGCTATCCACGTAATGAAACTCATTGTTTCAGCAGCTGCGATCCTTCAATTTAATGTCTAAAAAGGCTGTTTCCTGTTTAAGCGATTACAATGAACTTTTAATATAAGTAAAGCACTCTTTAGAGTCATACCACGTCGATTCACCTAAAATGAATAACTCTATGCTCTCTAATCACCGATTCTTATAGTTTTCTTTACAAAAGCACATACCGGAAACACTTTGAAATTCAAAACTTTTAGAAAATCTATTTCTTGCAGAATAAGAGATGAGAATTTTGAATGTTTTAGTGATTCGTGGGGAAGAGGAATCTTTTTCTGCTAAGAAACGAAAAAGTTAGCTCCATCGAAATTAGAAACTGTTTTCCTCAAGGAACGGTAAACCATGCTCCGAATGAATGTTTACCTTATGTGCATTGTAAAGCCTTTCTTCAAAATGAAGCAAGGAATATGGTGTAACATGTGAAACTTCGAAATTGCAATTGTACACCCCCGGAGTCGCCACAAGTGGCTACCGCCCTCTATCAAATATTTGCTGTGAGACGTTAGTGTCAAAGTTGAATGACAGCAAGTCGAGATTCGGGAATAACCTTTTCTCAATAGTTTTGGTGCTATTCGGGAGATGGTATGTAATATGTGTATTGCACTTCAAACAGTGGAAATCTGAAATACCGCATACCAAATAAACAAATGACTTACATAAGCAAAATACAGAACAGTAATTGTTACGCTGCTGCAAAAGACAACACGAATATAAAACTCTAATGTACGCTACAGCATACGACCGGGTATCATATTTAGAGACCATCCGGTGCACCTTTAATGAGCGCCGGATGTATTTTCGTCGTTTGCAGCATATCTGTAGCAATATCTACACGTCAAAAAACCCGATGGAGCATTTTTATTACGGGCAGATACTACTAAAAGTGAAACACATATCAACCCAAAATACTGCATCCTTTTTCCGTAACAGGGCGCAAACTTTGAATCTCATTTTCTCGATATCTCTGTATTTACATCTTTTAGGTTTTGGAACACTTTGTCTTTACTTCTAAAGTTTCTGTAGTTCACAGATCTGCCGCTAGGTGGTGTTTCGGGGATTGTGTTTGAATCTTTATCTCGACTTCAAAAAATCCTATTGAAAACTTTATTGTTTTTACTACATACCATTCCAAACAAAAATACATGGATAACATCATCGCCTTTAAGCATTGCACAGCTTTTCCAGTGAGGGGTGTAAATGCAAAAACCGCTTTTTTCTCTGTCGGTGTTTGCAGGTGACGCATTTTCAAAAATAATTTGCTTAGCAATACATTTTGTAATAAAGAACACATTCAGCATATTTTCAACTTTTCCATTATGCCCAATTCGTACCCTAGGAGATGTACTGTTATGACATGTATTCTTCTACATTTCTTCTTCTAACTTTCATTTGAAATAGCTTTGTCTTCTACAAATACATTCTCCAATGAGAAACGTTATGAGCACAATTTTTTTATTTTTCTAATTTAATGTCACGCCCCGGGGCGCCAGACTATCATCGACTAAAATAGCTTTATGAACTAAGATGTCACGATGTCAGGTGCTGGCTGCTGATCGGGTGTTAAACATTAGAAATTCGAATACCTATTTGTGAGTTTTTTATCGCCAAAATGCTATGTATTAGTAAAAAGAATTTTGCTTACAATTTAGCCAATCAAGACCAAGAATATTTTCTGACACTACTAAATTACTCGTGTAACTTCAGGACTGGCACGAAACAGCAGACATTTAATCAAATCAAATAAAACAGATAATGATGGAGACGCCTATATAGAAAGGATGAAGGAGGGGCGTAGCTCTTTTCGGGAAACCTCATAGCCTGAATTTATCATTAAAGTTCACTAATTATTCTTTGGCATATACTGTCTCGCTTTAAACTGTTCTCAGCCGACTAAAGTCTGTTGCCTTACCGGAGCCAATTTATTCACAACTGGCATGCATAAAAAAGTATACAGTACTTACAGGTATGCTCCTTTTTTATGTCAGGTATCGTATTTGATGCTCGCACTTTTATTTGTTCTGAAGCACACCTCTGTGACGGTACGCCTATATCAAAGCGCACACTATGAACGATGGGGAGGGAATCAAACCCAATCTCCCATTTACTCTCGTGCACTGCATTCACTTGTATGAACCCATGTACGCATTTAGGGGCACTAATGTCAAGTTCGAACGAGGCCGTTGACGTGATAGCAGGATACGTCCGTCTGTCGCAGATGATCCGTCCGTCTCTCACAAAGTGATTCGCTTTACATCACAGGTCGTCCACCTCAGCCACTCAGGGCTGCAATAGAATTATCTCTGGAAGTCTACTGTGTGGCTCAACATCAGTGTTTCGGCATACACCGGATTCATTACTAGACAGAATTTCAGGTTGCTACTGCTGTAATGTCCACATCCGCTTATTAACAAGGTATTTGGCGAAAGAAGTTACTTCGCATCTCTCAAGCCTTACGTGCAATCTAGCACCAGGAAAATGGGTATCTTTCTCCCTCCTATTTCCTCGCGGACACGTCAACCAGCCGGTAGCTCTTAGCTCAGCTGACCGACTTCTTCTGACAGAAGTTTTCCTTCCGCTGCGAACACCGAGCTCGATCAATCCACATTCGGCTCCTCCAGTCTAGTTCCTTTCACGGACTTTTTTAGCCTAATCTTTTAGTCCTTCACATTTCGCCAACACTTACTTGCTGTTACTCTCTTGCTAATTTTATTGCTTTCTAAAAGCACTTGGCACGATGAAAATATTTAGAAACGCATTTGTCTGCTTTCGGAATATGTGTGAGGTGTAGCTAACGGATAAATAGGTACACACGCAATTTAACTGATACGTCTTGGTCCAGTCAAGATTCATATCAAGAACGCCATAACTTTTCCGATTTGTTTACACTTACTGCTTACAAACAGCGAACTATTTTTACACTTAACGTAGCTCTCAGCTTGTCCACCGACGCGCTTAGGGGCAGATGCATTGCGTTACCCACACCAGACGACCCATGTTCGAATCACATTTCACCCTCTCGTGAAAAGGAGTTCTTATCCTTTCTGCTTTCGCAATGGGGGAAACCACTAGCTGTTAATTTTTTAACCAACAATTAACGCTGTACCTGCCTCTCGCAAAACCAACTAATCGAATTAATTACCGCACAAAATGCCGCCCTGGTGGCGCAGTGGTCTAAGCGATGTCCTCTGATCATTCGTCTGTAAGGTGTCCGGGTTCGAATCCCGGTGAAACATGGATGTTGTGTTTGTCTTACGGCACTGGCTCTCGTCCTTCCCTGGAACCGGTGACCCTAAATTAGGGACGGACGAATGCTTATAACCCATTGAGATGCTCACGGTGGTCGTTAAACCTCCAACCAAAAAAAAAATAAATGACCGCACCCAAAGTAGTAACAATACTCTTTAGATTTTAGTGGGAATAACTAGCTTATTTCATTTTCAAAAGTCTGGTTAATTTTTGTCTGACAGGATATAAGTTACTTTGAAAAAGAAATATTTTGGCGTCGGAAAGGTAATTTGCACCGTAAATGACGTTTCATTACAGCAGAAGATTCGGTATCACTTTCTTGTGAATTATTGCGTTTACGCCATTGTTTTATCTCCATTGCTTGACTTTGCTACATTTATCTCTGTTATTTTGTATGTGTGTAATTTGGACAACACTTTACGCTGAGTCATTATTTGCACAATGTTCATTTGAAAGACACAAAACTGCCAGTGGCCGGGCGAGCATGATTCGGGTGCGATGGCATTAACCAGGAATGCGTGGGCGAAGACATCCTAAAAAGATGTACAATAGGTGAGAGAAAGGATCTTTCAAGAAATTAAACTGCAGCCTTGGATTAAAATGAGCAGTTGCAACTCACCTAAATAATTCGTCTCACTTTAACCTTGGTTTACCAAAACTGCTAATTACAGGAAATACATATCGAATAAAAATCATTTTTCTGATATATAAGGTAATCGAAACTACTACGAGTTCCTTTAACGAATCGGACCATGTTTAAGAACTCATGATCACCATATTAGCCGTGTGATACCCATTCTACAAAGCTTTACGCACGTGAATCAGTTTCCGAAACATTATAATTAATAGAAGGCGGATAAAAACGCTCAAACGATAGTTATGCGAGAACAGATTATAAAATCAAAATGTTTTTAGGGTACATGAAAACAAGCTTTACGTTTCATTTCCCAACACACCACACAGTATTTCTGAAAATGACAGGGGTCATATTATTAGTTCCTATGAAAAAAAATATTGTAGGGAGGTGTTTAAGAAATGTTTTGAGGATTTGTATATGGATTAATTGGAGCTGTTTCCTTGGGCCGACGGAGCTGCCAGTTGTATTTCCAGTGTTTTAATGAAATAAAATTGACATGTAAAACAAACAAAAATCGATGATTTTATTTTTCGAAATTTTGACACCTGCGCCCACTGAAATTTGTGCAAGAAACTGTGAAATTAAGTACATACAAAAAAGTTTACAATGAAATTTCAAAACATCAATTAATTTGGATGAAAGAAATAAAGGAACAGATTTTGCGCCTTAATATAAACCCAGTGTTCATTATTATGTTTAATCCGTTTAATGAAAAAGAAGAAGTAGATATTAGAAAAAATGAACGTTTTCTTACATATTTTACCTCAATTGCAAAATAAAACGGGCATGAAAAACTATTTTCGTTTGTGAACCCAATGGAGATGAAAATACAAGAGAAAACATGGAGAAGAATATAAGGAAAATATATTTTGCATGTTGAAAGATGTTTACTAACAAAAAAATTCTTACTACATTTTTTCATAACCGAAATACCTGTACTGCAAATTAACTCCTTATAAAAGAAATTAAATTAAGATATGTTATCCAAATTACGCAGTAGGAAATGTGCAGTGCAAAATATCTAGAAAACCGTGCTTTGAATATCTGCGTATGAATACCTGAAATATTTTTGACAATTAAGAAAAAAGAAAGTTTCATTTTTATTTTTTCGGCGGCAGTTTCCAGTTTGCTGAGGAGTAGGCATGTTAAAATTATTTCAGCTTCGCTAGGTTTTTGGCTTTTTAAGCGAGTTTTGCTTAATTTCGTTTTTCTTACTTTTTTGCTGGGATGCGTTGCTGTTAGCACGTCTTTTGTAAAAAGGTTCGTGCTTATGTTATCGGTTTGGCCGTCCGTCTGTACCCACGATACCTCTGCAACTATTAGTCCGATATAAAAAATTCTGTTTGCATTGGAAAGCTTGAAATATGCGAATGATGATCCTTTATTTTGTTTTGTTTTTACGATGTACGATTTCGCCGCTAGAGGGCGTAAATGCAGATGATGTCGAATTCAAAAATACATTTTATTCCACATATTTGCTTCTAAACATCCGATTGAAAAAAATATTTAATCTTTCGATTCCATTTATGTCGAAAAGTATTTTAGATATAGTTACTTTTTCAAATTACGCATAGAATTTCCGCGAGAGGGCGTAAAATTAAATTACATTTTTCCCGATAACTCTTCTTCTAAAACTACGATTTGAAAATTTTTTTCTTCAGCGGTTGCATCTACTGATGCAAAATATTTTGCATATAATTTGAAATTTTTGTTAAAGAACACTTTGGCCACCAGGAGGCGTAAGAGTTAATTGTTGCTTCTGATGTATTGGCCATAAAATCTGAGCTTCTAAAATATCGATTGAAAATATTCTTTTATGGACTGATGCCCCTCACATCGACAAATATTTTTGGAATATTTTTTTTCCTAAAATATTCACAGTTTCTCCGCCAGGGAGCGTAGATGTACCTCTTATTTTTGTCAATATCTCTACTTCTAAGAGTCCGATTTGAAAAATTCCTTGTTTGTCTGATAGTGTTTTCCGGTGACATGTTTTTCTTATAATTTCAAAATTTTCTAGTAATTCATTGACTTTCCGCTTGGGGGCGTAGCGGTAAATTGCGTTTCCCCTATACCTCTGCTTCTAAATCTCCGATTTGAAAAATTCTTTCTGTACAGGATACAGCTCCTGGTGGGAAATCGTTTGCAGATAGTTTATAATTTTTGTAAAAAAAATGGTTTGGTCACCAGGGGGCGTAAATCTTAATTTCCGCTTCTGATGTATTTGCAGCAAAATATGAGCTTCTAAATTCTTGATTGAAAAAAGTCTTTTGTACACATATACTACTCATGTCGGTAAACCTTTTAGAAACATTTACTTCTTAAAATAGTGCATGGTTCCTACGCCAGGGGCGTAGATGTATGTCTTATTTTCGTCAATATTTCTACTTCTAGGAGTCCGATTTGAAAAATTCCATCTTTGGTGGATAGTGCTTCCAATGTGACACGTGTTTCATATAATTTCAAATTTGATTTCAAATTATAATTTCAGATTTGAAAAATTATTTCTGCACCGGATACAGCTCTTGATGGGAAATCGTTTGCACATAATTTCTAATTTCTGTAAAAAATGGTTCGGCCACCTGGTGGCGTAAGGTTAATTTCCGCTTCTGTTGCATTTGCAGCAAAATATGAGCTTCTAAAATCTCGATTGAAAAAAAAGTCGTTTGTTGACCGATACTACTCCTGTCGACAAACCTTTTAGGAACATTTTCATTTTAAAATAAAGCATGGTTTATACCAGAAAATTCGGTGTCATCTTTCTTGTTTCTTTTTCTGTGGGTTTTCCTGGTTTGGTATAGGGGTTTTCCTTGTTCAGCTCTTTGGGTGGTATTCTGATCATTCTTCTTTATTTAGGCAGCAAGTCGTTTTTCAGTTTGTTTTGGCATTGTGCACTTGCTCCCGTTACAAATTCCTCGTTATTAATTTCAATATCCTGTATATAAAGTAACCTAATATAGAACCATTTTATTCCATTTTTATTCCTTTTTAGAAGGATTTAGTTATGTTCATGCAATGTTGCGTAATGTCAATTTTGTGTATAAATTCATGGGGTTTTCAATTTGCTAAAACAGTAATTTGTATGATGTTGCATACTAGTGTGAGTTGGGCCCGAATTATTCAGTTTGGAACTAGGATTTCTCCCCTTTTATTTTATTGTCGCATTTTTACTTTTTTTAATAGCTAATTTTTGCAATTCTATTGTTCTTTGTAGTAGATTTTTAGAATTATATTTTCTCATGATGATGTCTTTGAATGATGTCCTGAAAGACCAACAGTGTTGTCGCAGCAGCTCCGAATTTTGGCGAAATCTCCCATGTCAGCTGTAACAATACGTCGCTGGTTACTGCAGTTTGAAATGCAGGGTCGTCGGCCTCCTTTTCATGCTACGTTTGACGTCGCAATACCGTAGTGCCACGCTCCAATGATCCATGGTGTGCGATGACAAAAGGCACAGCATTATGTTCTTGGACTGAACGCGCTTTTGTATAAGAGGAAATAACAGCAGCATTCTTGTTCGCAGGCGAAAGGGGAGAGGTGTCTGCAAAAGTGCATTCCCAACAGGAATACCGCACCACACATACAGCACCACACATACAGCACCACACATACAGCACCACACAAACCGCACGACACATACCGCACCACAAATACAGCACCACACATACCGGACGACACATACCGCTCCAAAACAATGCATTATGGTCTACAGTTCTACAGGGTTCGGAAACCGATACCTTGTCCTGATCGTCAGTATTACCATAACGAGTGCACGTTACCTCAGTGATATTCTACGGCCGGTTACTTTTCCGTACATGAAGGACGTATACTAGATATCCTTTCTGTGTGTTTTTTCATGCCTTACTCTGTGTATTTCAATCAAAAACGTATGAAGAACAAGAAACAAAGCAGAACAAATTAACTTTTATTTAGTTATTTGTTAGAGAACTTCATTATATGGGTTACCGTGGTCGTGCGGCTGTTCATAAGCAAGCCATCTCCACTCGGAATACCTCTCGTCGCTTAACATGGTGTAGAGAGCATTTATCGTGGATCGCAGATCAATGGAAACGGGTCCTATAGACTGATGAATCCAGATCCGTCAGTCTGATGGCCGTGTGTAGGTATGGCGGCGTCGGAGCAACACTATTTACCACAGTGTACTGTTCCTACCCTCAAATTTGAAGCTGATGGTGTACACGTATGGGAATTTTTTCGTGTTATGGTCCCTTTCCATTGGTGATTGTAGACATACTTATTCCCCAGCATGTCTACCTCATTATTCTGGACAATTATGCCCTACTAACTCTGTGGCAATACTATGGAACCGAGCCTTGTTGGTACCTGCAGGATAATTCACCGATCCATAAAGCAAGGACTGTAACAGCCTGGTTTGTCGATAATTACCTATTGTGTTTGGACTGGCCAGCACAAAGTCCTGATCTTAATCCCATACAGCACCTATAGCATGAATTAGAGCCGCGCGAATGAAGTTTGGAAGCAAGGTCTACAACTAAGCAACAATTAGCCGCAGCGTCAAGTACTGCATAGAAGCGCATACCCTTCGCTGTGTTCCAAAACCTTCTAGAAAGGATGTGACGAAGGGTCAGTGCAAGCATTAAAGCCAAAGGTGGACCAACACTGTACTAATGTATTTCAATAAATGCTATGTTGTGTTTCTGTTTTTTTTTGTCCGGTGACTTTTATCAATATAGTGTAGTTCGCGAAGCATCAGGAAGTCTTTCATATATTGTTCTCGCCTCCAAATTTCGTTGAAATCAATTCACTCCAGTATGTGTGGTTCATGCCAGAACAGAATATCCAATTTTCAGCAACGCAACCACATGATTTAAAAGAGTTAAAAGACCTGTTCTAAACGTGTTGGTGCCAGATAGCACATGCTACTTCTAACACGACCTAACACGTTCAATAATACTCTCATTACTGCAATTCATTATGGCTCCGTCATTACTCCATCATTCTCCGTCATTAGTTTTACACCTTACATGCTTTTTATTAAACATCATTACTTTGCTTCAGAACCAGCAGAGTCGTCATGGAGAGTACACCTATTTTTCTGAATTCGAAAATCTTTGTTCAAAGAGATGCATGTTTAGTTATAATTTTAAAATTAGGAATAAACGTCATGTTAAGTCCGGCTTTCGAAGGAATGGTTAAAACAATGTGATAAGTACTCAGATCTCATCTTATTGAAGGAACTAAGTGTTACGGAAATGAATAAATGCAAAAATTATTTCCACATGCATTAAGATACGTTTAATAATTTACTGCCAATAATGGAAACTTTTTTAAGGAAGAAAGACAGTGTTATGCGGAAAGGCATTGTTTTTCGGGTTTGATCAGAATGTGTTTATTCACCTTCTCGCTTCAGTACGATTGGCGCATGGTTTCATTGTATATTGAAAGCATGATTACCTAGCCGAAACCAAACAAATACAACTGTCTTCCCCACCAACCAGACGGTCTTCGCGACCACAGATTCAAAAACAAACGTATTAGAGAGAGCAACTTTTCACGTACAAATAATATGTTTCTTTTACAGAAAAATTCTAAGGAAAAACAATATTGATATTTTCTGGTTTTTTTACAAAAAAACTGTAATGAAAAATAACAGTGATATTTTCTGTTGTGTTTGTATGCTCAGTGATTGGAACCTTCCGTTTGGCACCAGTTTTGACATCACAGCATGAGCATGAGCAAATATCTTTTGTATTTCTTAAAGCACATAATCTTAGTCTGTAATTTACCAAACATTCGTTTTAGATTCTAAATATGTCAAGCGATAGTTTCAATAAATTCCTTCACAGGGATTTTGGTGTGTGACCAACTTTTGGTTCCGATATCATGCACCTTAAATATTAGGTATTTATACATAAACTGTATTTTTAAGTAAAATCTAATCACTAATCAGTTAGGCTTATTTCAAATCACATACACATATCTTAGATTACACTAGACAAAAAATATTTAAAAAGTCTTGCCCCAGGATTAAATTAATTTCTTATAGATTTCGAAGTGCTGACGACATGTGGGACAGTGGAAATGCAAAATTATCTGCAGTTTGAGAGATACCCGCAATAGTTTATTATATGTACGTACCGCATGTACAGGTAAACATGTGCTTCAACGTCGAGCGTCATTTTGCCGGTCACTTGTACACCTGCTGGATCTTCTATAACCAGTGTCCAACAAAAATTAGCCAGCACAGAAATAGATAACTTTACCTGGTTTCTTTGCTTCACAGTTGCAATTTACTGATTGAACCATTTACCGTGCTCATTAGTAACCAGTATTAGTACCTGCAGTTGTCGGGGTAAAATCCAAGTGGGAATGGAGCAAGTGTATCTTGAAGGACATGTTGCTGCAAAGTGTGTTGCATGTAGATGCACGTTCTTGACAAGTTTCTATGTCTATGTGGGCAGGAGCGTTTTTCCGTTTAGAAGGTAATCCAAGCTGTCTGCACGAGACTATAATCTTACATGGGATGTGTTCCATGTCCGAGCAGACATGGTAACTAGTCTATTTTAAAAGTGGTCACCTCAGAACGGAGTGCAAAGAAATCCAGTCCTCTTGAGTGACGCCGTGGTCTAAAGTCTGGCATCGGACCACTGGTTCGAGATTAGTCCGGGTTCGAAACCCACTGAGGTTTAGATGATTTCTTCGTCTTACAAAACTGTCGGTTTCCTTTCCCTGGAATTAGTGGCCCTAAAGTATGAACGGGCGACTGCTTATAGCTCAGCGAGTTCGTCACGGTTGTCGTTAAGCATCCTTCTCCAAAAAAACCCCCAGACGATTTGCTTTCTTTTATAACAAAAGAACACCTGCAGACTTCGCCTAACAGTAGTTGAAGTTACTAGCTCTCGTATAGTTTCATTAGACTTCGACTGCAGGCCTGCTCATTTAAAACAGTATGTAATCTAAATATTAATACACAGCTAGTTTTTATTATTAATACACTGCTGGCCACCCAAAATGCAATACCAGAAGGACACGAGATAACAAAGCCAGATTTACTGGACACATAACAACAGACACAAAGATGAAACAATTGAGCTTACAGGCCCGTGAGACTTGCGGAACACGCAGACATCAATAGTTCGTGTGGCCCCCATGGCTGGCAATAAGGGCCGCTACACGCCGTGGCATCGAACGAAAGAGGCTTTCGATGTGGGCTAGAGAAATGTTGGTCCAGGCTGCTTCCACACGTTACCACAGTTCATCAGGCGTAGCCGCGGGTGGTGCGTGCCGGGCCACTCGGTTGCCGATCAGCGACCAGACGTGTTCGATGGGCGAAATATCGGCAGAGCAGTGTTAGATTGGTCGCAGAGCACGTGGTGTTTGCGAAATCCATTTTGCATGAAATCATCACGCAAGAATTGCAGAAGCGTAATGTTTGCGCCAAACTGGTTCCTACGGTTTTGACCGATGGCCAGAGTAACAACCGTGTGCCGATTTCTAGTGAGCCTGTGGACCGTGTGAGGAGTGAACCTGTTTTTTTTTTGTTTTTTTTTGTGAGAAAGTGATAACAGGGGATAAAACGTGGGTCTTTAAGTACGATCCGGAGACGAAAAGACAGAGCTCAGAGTGGCACACTCCCAAGTCTCCTCGACCAAAGAATGTGCAAATCGAAGATGAAATCGATGCTCATTGTCTTCTTTGACTGTAAAAGTGTTGCCCATAAGGAGTTCGTACCACCCGGACAAACGGTCAACGCTGCATTTTACGTGGAAGTGTTTCAACGGCTGAAGAACAGAACTGCGCGCGTCCTCCCGGAGATCACCAACACTTGGGTTCTTCACCACGATAATGCGCCGAGCCATGCGTCACTTAGAGTGAGAGAGTTTCTGGGGGAACATAACGTGGCAACGCTGCCCCAACCTCCCTACAGCCCGGACATGACCCCGGCTGACTTCTTTTTGTTTCCCCAGCTCAAATCCAGCGTGAAAGGACAACATTTTGGGACTGTTACAAACGTACAAACTGCCACGACGAGTGCTTTAAAGGTGATCCCTGTTCCTTATTTCCAGACTAGCTACGCTGCGTGGGAGAACCGCTGGCAGCGGTGTATTGATGTACAAGGATGTTATTTTGATATTTTTTAATGTAGTGTATGTATTATTTTATTTAGACGTCTGTTATTAAATGAGTCTCATTACTTTCCGGACATATCTTGTGGCATTACGTCACTTTGTTTATGTCATGATGTTACCTTGCTAAAGACTAAATTTTATTCTTCAGTAAGTTTAGTTTTATATTTATTTTACATGTGTTTAAATGTCTTTAAAAATGTAATTGAAAATTTCATATTAAATAAGAGATTACATAAAATTAGATCTTGACAAGTTGTAATTCATTGAAAATTTACAATATCTACATTGATTAAACTTTGGTTTATAAACCTTTTTCCAATTCGGCCCACGAGCTTTATCCAATTTCCCATTTGGGCCTTCTCTCCAAACGTTTGGTGACTATTGCTCTAAAATATATCAATGTAGTTTCAAAAGAGACGAAACCTTAATGAATAAATCTTAAGGCAGATATCTAAAGTGAGACAACGAAATGTCAAATATATGCTCTTGGGCAACGGCTTACACAACGACGAACCGAAACATTGTGACCAGAACGTCTTTATGTAAATCGAAGCAAGTGCAAATAAACGACTGCGCGTGTCAAGGTCATGAAACGGTATCAATAACCCTTAGTACTAAGCTCTGTTAATCACTGTCATTTTTGTTCTTCAGATGAGAAAAGCAGGAAATTTAGGCAAGTTTGAAAACGATTAAACTGTAATGAACAGATAGCTGTGTCAGGGCATTAACTAGGCACCACGGCTTGTGGGCTGCCAATGGTCAGTCGTGGTTAGTAGCTTCAAAAAAAAGTCCTAGGAGGTAAAACTTTGAACCGCCTGCAAGTTGAGAGGGCCGTCCAACTTCTCATGGATCCTAGAGTTGTGCAAATTCTATCGCGTATGCTATCAGCTAACAGCAAGGATACGGTGGGAGTACCACGCCTGTAATTTGAATGCTGACGACTGGAATATTGGGTCAAAACACACTGTATATTGAACTCTGATAAAAATGGGCCTCCGAAGGCGCATGCAGCTCCGATTGCGTTTATCATTCGATGATGATGTTTAAAAGTTGTGAGCATGTTTTTGATTTTTATTCAAATTTGAAACGTACTTTAAATTTATTTTAGTTTAAAGGAAGCACTAATTCAAAGCATTTCGAAAATTCTCCCATAGAGAGATACCTTAGTTGTTTTAATGCCCACAAGAGTTGCGTAAAATAGAAGCCATTGGATGAAAACTTGATTGGGAATTTTATATTATTTCCTAATAATTATTAAATTTTATCTTAAATTTAATGCAAGAAGAATTCACCTGAAAGTTCTGAAGTAAATAAGGAAACCATGTATGAAACGCAGCAATAACTGGAATTGACAATAATATCCGAAGATTTCACTATAATATTTGGAAACTAAATTTCATATACAGTCATGAATACTTATTTGGACTTTTAGTTACAAACATGCTTTTGGAAAGAAGGCCGTTCGAACTATTGAATGGTTGATAGAGTTTTACTATTATTTCTCTTTGTTATATTTCGTGTTCTCCACCTCCTTATTAAAGAGATGGTTATCGAGTTTTCAGAGAAACCCACTGATGCACTGTGCTTCATGGTGTGCTTTTACATTTTAACAAAGAAATAAAAATTCTTCTTAAACACTAATGTGTGCTATAAGACGGGCGGTCTACCCTAGCGCAATAGAATTTAATGAATAACGACGAAGTACCTTAAAATGATTTCTTCTGGCACGGACAAAAGATGCCACCTTAGCAACAATTCCAGGAAATTTTACAATGCTGTAAATAATCCGATATACTTCATAGGATGTTCTTTTGAAGGGCAACACCTAGGAACAACAACACATCCTATGCGACCTGGTAGTCCAAATAAAATGACAGAGCGGGGCCACAGAGGGCTAAAGCTTAAGATGCTATCCATTCCCAGTTCTTGGTCGCAACACTTCCGACCGACTTAAAAAACTTCAGTGCTAGCAATATTAGCACAATAACTGTTCGTTCATAGCTTTGAAAAGGATTTTTTTTGTGAACGAGCAGCTACACTGGCAAGGTCAAACAAAAAAGTCAACCGGAGTAAAGCAAAGCTCGGAGGCAATTAACATTTTAGCAGTGGGAGCAATTTACCTGGATTGCTGTATTACGTTTCACCATCTCGAGATTCAAAAGAAAATTCTGGGTTTGGCGGATGACCGATGAATGTCACCTGCCGGAAATTTTTGTGCCAGATGTAAAATTTTGTTAAGGAGGCATCGTGCTGAGAGATGGTTTTCAGTGGTTTGGGCTGAGTCCTCCCTAATTCCAGTACTCGGAATTTTTAGGATTATTCCTATTAATATAATAGCATATTTGACAACTTGCGGCTCCGAACATTATTGCAACAGTTCGATGAAGGCTCTTCTTTTTAGAGTATTACTTTCAGGAGACGGGATTCAAAGATCTTTACTGGCTTCCACAGTTCCCCAATCTCTAACCACGGGAAATTTAGGGATGAACTGTTAAGCTTATTGCTCGGTAGAACGCACAGCAAGCATTGGTGACAGACGTGACTAATACTCTCCAGGCAAGGCAGAAGGCAGTTCCCGCAGTAACATATCATTATTTAGTGGATAGCTTTACCACGAGCGTGTAAACTGTGATAGCATCAAATGGTTGACCAATTTCATAATGATTCCTCTCCTGCTACATGAATTTCAGGAAAGGCAAATGCCCTAATACCTGTGTTCAGATAGTGTATACTCCTGAAGGCTTTTTATACTTTACTACCAGGGTTGTACCGAAGGTATTGCAAAAGTGGGCCTAACTCTTTATTAACTAACTGAATTCGTTCACATTGCACAGTTTGTTAGAGTAGATCTTCCTCTATACAAAGGTTCAATTAAACATGATCTCGATCACAAGCGATGTATTTGCGCCATCGTTGAACCCAACTCTCGTATCCTCTTTGAAAACATTCAAGGGTTGACTGCTGTATCCATTTCTTCACGCCCTTTTCCCCTCGTCTTTGTTATCAAATCGTGGTATCCAATGATTGTTCTTCATTGGACCGATAAATGGAATACACATGGCGTGCCTGAAACAGAAACGCGTACCTCAGACCAAAGAAAATCAGTTATAAAGGACGTTGAAGCCTCAGGAGAGTCGTTACAGCTAATCAGCGGAGTACTGCACAAGACCTCAGTGTACAGGTGAGTAAAAATGCGGCAACTTCGGTATGTACACGTACCATTCTCAGATAACTTCATTCTACAGGATACCGTGGTCGTGCGGTTGTTCATAAGTCTTTCATCTCCATTTGGAATACTACTCCTCCTTTAGCACGGTGTAAAGAACATTTGTCGTGGACCGTAGATAAACGGAAACGGGTCCTATGTACTCATAAATCCAGATACACCATCCATCAATTTGATGGTCGTGCGTGGGTACGCTACTTACCACAGTATACTGTTCCAACGATCAAGTTCGGAGCTGATAGTGTACTGTGTGTGGGTGTTTTTCAGGTATGGCCCCGGCGCATGGGTTCTTGTAGACAAACCCGTTAACCAGCGCGTCTATCTCGATATTCTGGACAATTACACCCTAAAGACTCTGTGGCAATACTATGGAACCGAGCCTTGTTGGTACCAGGAGGATAATGCACCATGAATTATCTCTAAACTACGACGAAAGGACAGTTACGTCGCGGTTTAAAGATAATTCCGTATTGTGTGTGGACTGGCCAGCTCAGAGCTTTGATCTGAATCCCATAGTGCACCTATGGGACGAATAAGAGCGCCGCTTAAGAAGTTTGGAACCAAGGCCTACTACTAAGCAACAGTCAGCAACAGGATTATGTACATAGTTATTTATTATTTCAAGAAGATTTGAAAGCTGTCGAAGCACGAAAACTTTTCTGTAGCAGCCAAATCACACACACCACACTTTAAATGTCCTTATACAAAACGTAGGGTCTAAAAAATATTTATTTAAAATTTAAAAATATGGTAGATAAAAGCTCTGTCGAACAGTTTCGCAATTACTATCGCCGCATTATCATATGGCTCTTCTCTCTGCTATAAAATTATACAAAATTATAATACAAATACTAATTCCAAATATTTCAAATTAAAGATAAAACATTGAAGTTCAATCAAGTGCGTGCTTCCACAGAGATTGAGCTCTCCATATGTAGGGAACAGTATCGATGATGGAAAAAAATTCTATGTTCGCACGTCAAGAATTCCTAATGAACAGCCGAAAGAAAAACTAGAATTCTTCTTCTAAATTTCGTTTCCAACTCAGATGCACATTTGAGACGAATAAATATTTGGTTAATTTCAAATTGTTTTAACGCGTAATTTCTTGAGCAGCAAGATTTGTAAATGGGTTCAAACTGAAATGTCTGAACTACGAAAGAAGAGGCTTGCTCTAAACCTCAATGTGGATAGTCGATAAGACTTTGTAATTTCACTAAGAATTGTCGATAAGGCTTTGATAATAGTGTCTAAGGATAGTCGATACGGCTTTAGAAACTCACTAAGGATAGTCGATAAGGCTTTAGAAACTCACTAAGGATAGTCGATAAGGCTTTGTAATAATGGCTCTTAAAACCTGTGCGGGATATGTATCGGTTACAGAGGAATTCAGTTGAGAAAATGTTAATTACTACTATATTTCAACATTTTTGATGTTTAATACGTTTTTTGAAATTTTTCGTTCATAAGTAATAATAATTTCGATTTTGCAAATTTGGCAGGACAGTACGTTTGGAATATGAAAAAGGTGTGTCACACAGAAGACAGAACAAAAGGAATAAATTTATATCCCGTAATTTGCACTAATTCAGAACTTAGAGTAAGTTGGTGAAAGCAATGAAGAAAAAGTTGATGAATACAATGAAAGATAAGTTGGTGAAAGCCTTAGGATAGTTGGTGACGGCAATATCTTTTTCTCATTTAGAAAATGAGTCTATCTGATTTTTATTGGTAAACCAGCCTTCAAATAATATCTTCAAAATTGATAGAAAAGTCTTGTCAGCTAATTGGTCTGCAATAGGAGAATAGTGCTTCAGGATTCCCATGTATGATAGATATAGTACAGATATCCATGATGAACTGGTGAATATCACCTGTCGAAATGAGATGGAGTGCCTCATATGCATGTAATTCGTATTTGTGCTGATGCTTTTGTAAGGATTCATAACCAATTCTCGAAAGTGACTAAAAGGTGAACAACAGTTATTTCTACTTCTAGTATATCCAGTACTGAGGAGCATTAGTTCATTATATGATGTGAGCTAACTTTTTTAAACCGGTTTTTCTGTCCTGTATTCACCAATATTGGAAAGGGATATTTGTATCCTGAAATATATAAAATATATCACAATTGTTAGCTATAAGAAATGAACCAAAATGTAACCTATGGAAAGAGAACAACGAAAGTTCAGGTATTTTTATATATCATAAAGGACTAACCCTAATTCAGTGTTAGGTATCTCAAGCTGAATTAGAAAAATTAATTGCGAAGAAAATGAAATAACAAACTATACATATTATCAGAAACGAAATAAACTCAGTAGAGGAATGACCTGTTGTTATAAAAACAATTCGGTATTTTCAGCAAACACATACTGTAGATCAAAGACACGACATTGATAATTAACATTATTTTGAAGTTTTGATTAAGGAAAATTGCCAGGGTAAGATATAATGTTTTTGCTTCGCTAATGCAGTAGGTAAGGTACTTCGAGACGTAAACTCTGAGAAATTGCATACATTGATAGCACGTTTGTTTGAAATGGCTTTTTTTTCTGCTCTAATTTTGTTCTCATTCCTGATTTTTCATCACTATTCACTTGAATCCCTCCAATATTTCCACACCTATCTGTATTCCCTCTGTTAAGTATTATCCTTCAATACTCGAAAACTCATCATTCAATTTTGGTGTCAATTGATGCCTTGTTTAATTCTTGATAGATTGTTCGGTAGAACACCATACTTATTTGAAATTTGAAATTCCTCACCTGCGTTCCTTATGAACGGTTATCTTCGATTTTAACACCAATCGTTAAGTTTAGGGCTTGTTTAACACAATGATGTTTCGGTTTTCTTATGAACGCTCTTTATATTTCTCAGCAGGTGACCGATATTTAGGAAATGTATCTAACTTTAGTTTTTGTTACCTACGTGAGTCTTCTTGAACAATGTTAATAGAACAACTGGGTGACATACCACAGGAGATAAGAGCTTGCGGTCGGGAATTCCATTCTTAGCTAGACCTCATTTATCTAGTTTCTTGCTTGGTATGAACAAAATTGAAACCGCCCCCAATACTCAAAATGTCTGAACGCTCACGAGAGGGAAATTTATATATTATGTCTTGTCGCCTGAAAGTAAAGACTTGGTTTTCCCATCATCGATAGCGTTCATTACATAGAGCGAGCTGTAACTCTGTAGAAGTAAACCATATATTTCCTTGAACTTCAATGGCTCATCATCTGTTCGTTGAATTTTCATGTTAGATTTTCCCTTTTCTTAATATTATTGGTAATTTTATGATTAATACCCTAATTGGTAACACAAATTCCTGGTGCTATATGGTTTCACATCTGCAAAAATGTATTTTCCCTCATGTGAAAAAAACTTCATCGTTGACAAAAGACTGTGCGATCGTCCAGGGATGGATGATAACGCGAACCAATTGTAAATCACTCTAATCTAAGGATTCACATTAGAGTCTCACACTTTTCGAATGTGTATCATCTCTGCAATAACTTGTACAACACTAGAAATCTGAAAAGTTTACAAAACAAAGAGCTGAATATCGTCGAAACTGTTAACTTGATTTCAAAACCATTGAGACGTGCATGGTGATTTGTTATGTTACTTTAAAGGAATCATACATAATTTAATATTTATTATTTGGCGAAACACCAAATTTACAGCAATTTCGAATGTTTTAAGAGGCAATCAAGCTTTAAATTTTTACATAAATATGTATTTAATGTTCTTAACAAATTACTATGAACTTTGCTTTAAAATTTTTGGAATATTAAATAAAACCTGTCTTCCAAAAATATTACTGTCATGTTCTCGTCAAATTTGATTCTATTATTGTAATGTACAAAAAAATCAAGCAATTTATTATGAAAAAGAAATTTTTAGAAACTTGATTCGTTGTTGAAATTTATGCCTATAAGTTTTTAGAACACACTCAGTTTCATTCGGACGTTTGGTATAAGGGATAAAAAGTATTTACCTTGAAAATTTAAATTTAGTGACTACATTTATATTAAATAAACGAGACAGGTTTTTTTTGCATTGATTGAAAACCGTAACACCACGAGATAATTTGTATTATTTCAATGTAATCAGACTACGTAAAATCTCATGGACTTCATTAAACAAAAAACATTACTTTATATGCCTGTACTTAATTACATTCTTAAAACCATTCTTTTTTTTACCCAGTATTTTATATGTCTGTATGTAATTACACCGTTCATGGAAATTCTTTCTCTGGAAAACTTCTGCAAATGCTTGCTGCAAGGTGTCGTTAACCACGATGTTTTCGAACCTATATGCGACCATCAGAGTGCATTAATTTCAATCGTGACTCGTCAGAAAGCACGATCTGTTGTCAATCAGTGTCTCAGTTTCGGCGTTCCAGACCCCATTTCAGCCTGAGATTCTATGCATGAGTGTCAAAGGAACGAGCCACAATGGGCCATCAGCTTTCTGTTGGGCAGACGACATCGAACCGGGCTTTAGGACAAAACGTTACGTGTCACAGTGGTGTACTTCTACAGTGACACCGTGGATATCGCCGTGCGATCAGTCACTGCGGTGCGGTTCAGATGTCCGACATTCCGTGCAGTCGTGAGAGTTTGCTGTCCATTTTTCGGATTTCAGTGTAGCCAAGCCTCATTTTCCCACTGACACCTCGGTCGAATTACTGTATTGGTGTTTAGTCCCATATGAGTGGCAGTTTCGAGGTAGGAAAATCCAGCTTCACTTCTTTGTACAACCGTTCCACCTCAAAGTCTGTGAGTTGTTCATAAAACAAACTTGTTCGGCGACATGGCATGCTGAGACACAAGAAACGCTCTTACGACCCAATGTCTACCTCTCACTGATTCCAATATCTCGTTTGGGCCAGCCTTTAATCCCCAAGACCGGAAAGTCGGACTGCGCTGCTTCAAAGACGAATGGGATTTTCACTGGCATTTTAATCATTTGCTTGTCCCAACCTGATGTGTATATCCATAAGTTTCTATCTAATACAATCTGTCTTTCATGCTGTTGCAAGTTTCAGAAACAATAGAACATGCGGTTTAAATAGTGCAGGAATTTCAGCAGATTACAATTTTATTTTTATATTTCCACCATTTCAAACAATATGTTTCTGTATATGAATGAGCAATGCAGTCAATAGTTAAATTCGCGAAGAGACTTCATCGGTATTTTTCATTAAGTATTAAATTAAGTGATTCTATGAAACAATTCTTCGACCGGTATTCCGAGTAGGGGAAAGTTGAGTCTACATAATATGGTATTCAATAAAACATTTAGCTATACCTCAGTATATTCTGAAGAAAACATTTCCTCATAATGACTCAGAAAAATCTGTTTTTTGTACACTGTCAGGCTTTAGTGTTCGGAGGGAGAACGGAATTTTCGTGATCAATTCCTCACATTTTAATGCATATACCTCTGCATACAGATTCATTATGCGTTGATTCATTACAGCTGGATGAAATCATTGTATGTATACAAAGCAACAGAAACGAAAAGAAAGTCATGCACACTCTGTGAACAATGGAATGAATAATTTGTTCATTAGCACATTTTTTTTAAGGACAAAGATGTTATATTTCACTTCACTCTCAAAACGCTCCTTAATAGGGAAAGCAGCCTAACAAGAGATGAAATGAAGGCGTAAATTTGTAAAATTATTTTTTCCTAAACAAAGGGATTCCTAGTCTTCAGAATTCTGTTCAACCCATTCTGCAAGGGCAGTAATGACTTTGAACAATTTACTGTCTTTCTCTGTTTCAGAGCTCTTTCAGAAAAGCAAAAATTACTATGCGCTTGCAAAAACCGTTTCTATTTCTGTGGAAACAAAGGACCTCATCCTTTCAATCAAATGCTTATTCATAAGGAGAAAGACATTTCTATGGTATATAAATACAACACTTCCTCTGTATAAGATAATACGAGAGTCAATGTTCCTTGGTTTCTCTCGTAGCACCACTGATTTGAGCGCAAAATGTTCGAAAAGTTTTCTTGTTAAAATTGATGGAACAGGTTGTTTGCTTTCAGATTGTATAACAGTGAAAAAGAACGTGCCATGTAATACGTTATAATCGCTGTACGAGAGGGGGCATTTGAAGATATTTCAGAAGTACTTCCCATTAGCTAAGTAAACTAAGTAACCAAGGTTTCTTACCCAAATCTATTTCTACTAAAATGAGACCTCCAGTAGGACCTAGGGTACCTGAGGTCTTCGGAAAAATGAAAATTCATAAACCAGATCAACCTCTTAGGTTACTTCAATGGCGGATAATTGCTAAGGACGAATGACAATAGCAACGATAGCAACCATAAAATGGAAGGCAGGAAAATGAGGAAATTAGCATAAGTGCGGGATACAGTAAGACGTGTTGTGCGTATGCAAATTTTGGATTACCGAACTTGTTCGTGATGTCTAGCGCTGATAAGAGATGTAAAGGATTTGACGCGTATTGACCGTTGTTGTTCAAACGCAAAGTTGAAAGGCAAAGAATCAATTGACGAACTTGCAAGTTTCAGTATGTCTTCCTGACATCACCTAGATGATTTTACGCGTGGCCGTATTATTGGCAAGATTGAAGATGGGCGAAAAATAACAGATGCTGCCAGGGAGTTCGACGTCAGCCACAGTGTTGTTTCAAGGCTTTGGAAATCATTTCAAACAAATGAGGAGTGTAGCAAACGTCACGGGGGAGGTCGTGTTCGCAGTATGACACCTGCAGAAGATCGGTACATAGTGCTATCAACAAAAAGACACCGGCGCAGCACAGCTAGTGAGGTAACAAATCAGTTAATGGCTGCTACTGGCAAGCGGATCTCCCGAAAAACTGTCGCCAGACGTTTGCATGAAGGAGGACTATACGCCCGCCGTCCTGTTGTGTGCATCCCATTGTCCAGACGTCACCGTACCGCCCGTTTGCAATGGTGCCATCAACATCGCAATTGGACTGATAACGACTGGTCTGCTGTCCTCTTCTCAGATGAGAGTAGATACAGTCTATCGTCTGAATGTCGACGACAACTGATCTGGCATGATAGTGGTACTGCATATTGTCCAGCAAACATACAGGAAAGGGACCGATATCCGACATGTAGTGTCATGGTATGGGCTGGCATCATGATCAATGGCTGTACATCCTCTATGTGCTTCCAACTGGGACAATGACTGGCCAACGTTACATTAATGATGTTTTGCTACCTCATGTTCGCATGTTCCGTGGTGCTGTCGGTAATGGATTCATTTTCATGGACGACAACGCAACATGTCATTGAACAGTCGCTGTCCAGGAGTGTCTTGAGAGCGAGGGTATTCAACGCCTCGTATGGCCAGCACGTTCTCCAGATCTGAATCAAATTGAAAATGTGTGGGATGCTTTGGGGAGGAGTCTTGCTGGTCGTCAATGCCCTCCAATAAACAAGGACACCCCCATCCGTGCACTGACAGAGGAATGGGATAAATTACCCCAACAGCTGCTTGATAATGTTGCGCAAAGCATGACACGATGTGTGGAATCTTGCATCGCCCTCCATGGTGGCCATATCCCGTATTGACATCTTACGGCGGAATGCCTGTGGACGGTAATTGCATTTTTTCACGTTTACGTATTCAGCACAAAATGGCCTGTTTGTCCCTTGAACACGTTCCAAAGCCTTCTGGATTTCAGAGCACAATAAGTTGTCTTTCTTGTAATGTCCTGGCATTCAGACATTATTTTATTTTATTTTGCATCCAACCACACTTACTTTTTTATGCGCTATATAGCCGTTTATGATCCGTCCTTAGCAATTGTCCAGCAGTGTTGCTTCAGGATATGCTAACCCGACTCGCACACTCAAGACAGCGTTGGTTTTATTTCTAAAACCTCTCACCTCAAATTCCTCTGTGTCCATTAAAAGTCCTATTCAAGCTATATCTCGTATCAAAACCTTTGACTCGTGGGGAACTGAGTTCATAATGGCTTCGCTGGATGTAGTGTCACTATTTCCAAGTATACCACTCACCATCGTTCACTCAGTTATCAATGACAAATTACAAGAAGACAATTCCATCTCCCCACTTGAAGCTAATGCAATAATTTCTGCTCTCAAACTTGTAGCAAAGATAACTTACTTTATATTTGATCCCAAGTTCTATCATTAAAAAGAAGAGGCAACAATGGGTTCCCCCTCTCCTCCATTTTAGCTAAAATTCTCATGCAGTATCTAGAAACAAAAGGTCATGTTGGACTTCCCTTATCAACCGTCACTGTTGATTAGGTACGTAGATGACATGTTGGTTTTTTGGGCCCCGTTCTTTACCTTTACTGGACGAATTTGTAAATTGTCTTTCTACCCAGTTTCCAACTATAAAGTTTACAAAAGACCTTGAAAAAGAGGGAAAATTGCCTTTCTTAGACATTTTACTGTCTCGAGATTTGAATTCCAATAAAATTAAACATTGTGTTTTCCGTAAACCGACGTTCATACCTTGCATGATCCCATTCCCTTCTTCTCGCCCTCCCGACCATAAAGCTTCAGCTCTACGTTTCCTAATAAGACGTGGTTTCACCCATTCCTCGGCAAGTAGAACTCGACGTGATGAACTTTCTATAGTTCAAAACTTGGCCTTCTTGTTTGGGTTCTCAGTCAACTACTTTCAAGGACATTTACAACAACTTCAAAGACTGAGATTCACGACTTTGTCTACTGGGACTAAACCTACTAAATACATAGGCAAAGTTATTTTGATACCACCTCTTGTGTCTATCTTAAGAAAAGCCTGTCACAAACAAAATCTAACGTTTGGAGTGTCCACAAGAAACTTTTTTTCCTTGATAAGAAACGATAGAGATAGAGTCCCAGCTCTTAATTAACCAGGCGTCTACTGCATACCATTAATTCATGAAGACTCAGAGAGTGCAGATAAATACTATATAGGTTCTACCCTAAGAACCGTAAATGTCAGAATGGGTGAACATAAATACGCTCTTCGTTCTGAAATAGTTTCCACAGCTTTCACTAATGCTGTTAACCAGGGAGATTACTCCCCAGATTGGGCAAATGTTAGGGTACTTAACTCAAATGTTAATAAACGTACTGTCTTCCTTACGGAAAGCCGCTTCATCATTGCATATGGGGAAACATGCTGTACCATTGAACTCCCGACATTTGTTCCTAAACAGTGGAGAAGGATGGTTGTCCCCTCTGTACACAACTCTGAAGAAAAGCAATATATCTGATAAGAAATTAAGACTTGATTTTTGGACTTTTACGATTTTTTGGACTGTATTTGAAGAAAAAATATGAAAAATAAGATTTTTTTGTAGATGACATCACAAGGGATAAATTATTGTTCCAATCGGAGTTTTAGGAGCAATGATATGAAACAGAATACATGTCAATGTAAAGTGCGTCTGAGATTGTAAAAACAACGGCAGATTATTTAAAAAAAAAGAAATAATATCTAAAGCTTAGTTCTCCATCTTCTAAATTTGAAGAGGAAATAATATATTTAAACATGTAAATACATTTGTTCGTAGTTCACAGAACGGACATTGTATTATGAAACAATGACACAACAAACACGCATACATTCACACAACAATTTAAATGAAAGTACGTTCGTCCTACATACTTATTCGCTCTGACTTCTTTCCAGAATAAAATATTTCCAAGCTAAATAAAGTTTCGCAAAACATTTATTGTATAGAAAATCTTCGAAAGTAAGACTAAAATATTTACGTATGATTTACTTCAATAAGTGAAGATTTCGCCCACGGAAAATACAGGTACTTTCCGTGTGCTGTATATCAGAATTGGTGTAGTTGTTTAACAGGAATCAAAATTAAGAAAATATCCAAGAAATATCGCATTGTCGTCTGTGCTTCTCTTTACCACTTGTGAAAGGATTTACTCGATGATGGGAATATCGTTTTAAAATATTGTGGGTTGGAATGTGGGTGATACAATGTGTTATTTCAAGACACCAGCGTAAAAGTCCTTTTCGCCAATACAGAAGAGGCATACATCATGTAGAGTTATATCGGAAGAACCGTCATTGAGCAGGCAGTATATAATTGTCACACATTTAATATCATATGGGTAAAACAATTGTTCTTTCAACATCACACAGCATGGTATGGACTTTACCGACGTTCTGAATAGTCTAAGTGTTATTGTTCTTTATGGCTGCAGAACAAGCCAAGGGTAAACCCCGAGGGCTGCGGGTTTCCAACACCATTCATCTATTCTTCCCGGTCCCAATGAACTGGAGATTGTGTGTGTTGCGAAGTCACTGAAATGCTCCTAATCCCACGTTTCCAAAACAGAGGCGATGTAATATAGCATTTTCTTTTTTGAAACAAAAGATCGTGATCAAGCAAATGGATAGCCGCCGATATGTGTAGATCACCGCCATACGTTTGTGCGATGATGAGTAGCCAAACGGAAGAAACAACCTAAAATTGACAATTGTGTACATGCCGTAACATACTGCAATATTTTCAACAGCCCGTAAAATATTGATTTATCGTTTTCAGTAATTTTCCTCGTTTGAACTACGTCGAACCTACACCTTTCTTTGGCGTATATATTTGGAACACCGATGCGCCGGATCAAGCCGAATGATCCCAGTACTTTACGATAAAATGGCGATGCTCCTTCAACCACTGCAGCCCAGCCCGCTGACCCGCCTTTATCAAAGGTATCTCAGTATGTCGTCGATTATTATTTTGCAGTCTCACTGTTGTACGTTGAATTTAACGTGAACGTTTCACCGTTTAAGCAAAGTTACCTGTTCTACTGTAGTTGTAAATTTCGAAGTTACCATGCGGGGATGAGGAGCACACCGCAATCGTCAAAGGTCCGGTTGCGGTTATATTTTCACCGTATTCTTCCGAATTTGATACTTTTCATTTAGTTCTGTTACACACATGCAACTCTCGGGAGGGGTAATTCCAGAAGTTAAACAGTCATCTCTGTCACAGGTTTTTCGGTATGGCGTGTCACTTGTATTTCGATATGACATTCTGCCCACTAGGTAACGCACAAAGTACTCTGTGTTTACCTCTTATCAGAGCCACGGTGTGCAAGATGTAAATAGCTGAGTTTTGTTATAGACGGTATGGGTTCTTTCTGATTTTATTAATGAGGAAGTGAAAGGCAAGTTCCTCTGAATTCCTAAAGTGTGCATTATGAAATTGTTCTTTCAGTGTACTTGTGAAAAATAAGATTAAAATAATTAAATTTCTTATAAATTCCTCGAATGTACAAAGGAAACATTTTCAGAGCAGGATTCAGTGCCAGTTAATTTAAGTGGCAGAAAATTGTTCTGTACATACAATTCGCATGAAAAGGTTATCCTTCACCTTCTGTTGTCTTACTTAAGGGCAGAGCTTTTATCAAACCGGTTTAAAATTTCAAAACACTAAATGTGGAATGACGGTGGCTTGTTTCCGATCAAATTATAATTTTGCAGCCCCTTTTACAAAGAATTTGTGGTTAACTGATAGAAAGAACAATCAAGCGACTGTGGAAGTTTTAAAACACTGTCTGTAAAAGTAAAACGCTTGGGATAAGCAACAAATATAGGTAATATGCGTACGAAGGAGAACAAACAGATTAATTATTTCAAGTATCTTGAAACAACTGAAGTTCCATAACAAAATCAAAGGACAGCGTTTCATGCAAACTTTCTGCCAGTTGTAAAATTTTATTAACACTCCTCACAAAATATATCTAATATTGTTATATTTTACCAAAATTTTAAAGGAAGAAATGTGATACGCAATGCTGAAAATGATGGTGCTAATAGGTTTGATCAAAAAAGGACTGAACTAAGGTATTTCACGAATAAAAGTATACATGCAATTTAATGTTCTTATATCTTTGTCCTAACCCCACCCAGCTTTAGAGAAAGGCTTACATTTTTCCGGAATGCGACGTAGTTGTTGTATGAAGACATACGGAGTTGGTTTGGAGTTTGTATTAAGAAACGAATATTTCCAAATCGTTAACATTCAAATATTTAGCGTCCCTTTTCGAGGTTGGAACGAATTGATCTTCGCTTAAAGCAATGAGTACAACACATTATTGTCGAAGTGACAATGAAAGGTTTGAAAATATTTAGAAAACTTTTCTTTTTCATACTATACTGTAAGTGAAATTCGTAAAATTCGCCTTAAACGAAGTCATTTGACGTGTAAAACTAAAAATTATAAAATGAAATATAATATGTAATGTTTCAATAAGGCGTAGTTACTCAAAATTTTTATTGAGAGATAAGATTTTCATCTTCTGAAATAGGCCGATAACAGCGGATTTATTCTTTCGAATACTTCGGTGTTTCTTTTCAGCAAGTGCAAACCCTAATTTAAGGCATACGCGTAAATGTAGAAGAGGAAATTTCATGCAAGTCCTTGCATTTGTACTGAAAAAACGCAAAAATTGCGTACTCAGAAATTGCCATGTAGAGAAAGCACTATTATTTTCCTTACTTCGAAATTCAGTTTCTTTGAGCCTGAAGTACGAAAAACCCCACTACCAAAGAGATTTGGAATATCGACAGATGTATTCCACACAGGATACACGGAGTATATTTTTAGTGTTATTGACTATATTTTTTAACCACTTCTGGTTTTTCATTCTCTTAAAAATACTGGAAATAATATTTTTCTTGGAAAGTCTAATTACATTTGTAAAAACAAAATTAATCGAATTCTGCACCCTGACGTTAAAAAAAACCCTGAAAGTTACACACTTCTCCTTCCGATTTCCTGTCTGGGTTTCTGCACGTGTTTGCCACTGCTCTGTGTATGCTGTTCGAGAATCTGATGCTGATGTGAAGGCTATGGCGTCTCATTAGACTTTTGAATGAGTAAGAGAATTTTGGGATATACTGCACAGATCCGGCGTAACGTAAATTATCACCTTTTGCCTTGGGGGTTGTACGATACCTTGACTGGACTTTTTGTAGGACTTTTCTTAGATCATGTTCGGAGAAATCAGCTGCAATGTCTTTATTAATGATATCTTTTATGTCTTTGTTCCTTGTTTCTCCGCTGGAACAGACGTTGAAAGCTCTTTCAAAATATGTTCTAAATGCTGCCATTTTATATGAATTTGGAGATACAGATTTAGGTGCGATAAAGTTGGGAACTGTTATTGGTTTGTAGTAAACCGCCGTGTCAAGTCGGCCATTCTGATTTTTATGCAACATAACATCTAGGAATGGTAGTCTTCCTTCAGTTTCCCTTTCTAGAGTGAATTTGAGTGTTGCATGTAAGGTATAAAAACGTTTTATAAAAGAAATGTTTAAGTATACTAATGAAGTATACCAGGAATTATTTTCAGAAATGTTCTGTCACATCACTCTACAAAGTTTAATGAGTAAATTAAGCACCCAAACGGGGAAGAGTTTTTGATAAATGTGTAGTTTAACGTCCTAAATTATTTCGCTGAACATTTCGAGAAATTTCGAAAAAAAAGGATATACACTGCTGGACAATTGCTAAGGACGGATCATAAACGGCTATATAGCGCATAAAAAAGTAAGTGTGGTTGGATGCCAAGTGAAATAAAATAATGTCAGAATGCCAGGACATTACAAGAAAGACAATTTATTGTGCTCTGAAATCCAGAAGACTTTGGAACGTGTTCAAGGGACAAACAGGCCATTTTGTGCAGAATACGTAAACGTGAAAAAAATGCAATTACCGTCCGCAGGCGTTCCGGCGTAAGATGTCAATACGGGATATGGCCACCTTGGAGGGCGATGCAAGATTCCACACGTCGTGTCATGCTTTGCACAACATTATCAAGCAGCTGTTGGGGTAATTTATCCCATTCCTCTGTCAGTGCACGGATGAGGGTGTCCTTGTTTATTGGAGGGCATTGGCGACCAGCAAGACTCCTCCCCAAAGCATCCCCCACATTTTCAATGGGATTCAGATCTGGAGAACGTGCTGGCCATACAAGGCGTTGAATATCCTCGCTCTCAAGATACTCCTGGACAGTGACTGTTCGTTGACATGTTGCGTTGTCGTCCATGAAAATGAATCTATCACCGACAGCACCACGGAACATGCGAACATGAGGTAGCAGAACATCATTAATGTACCGTTGCCCAGTCATAGTCCCAGTTGGAAGCACATAGAGGGGCGTACAGCCATTGATCGTGATGCCAGCCCATACCATGACACTACATGTCGGATATCGGTCCCTTTCCTTTATGTTTGCTGGACAATATGCAGTACCACTATCACGCCAGATCAGTTGTCGTCGACAATCAGACGATAGACTGTATCTACTCTCATCTGAGAAGAGGACAGCAGACCAGTCGTTATCAGTCCAATTGCGATATTGATGGCACCATTGCAAACGGGCCGTACGGTGACGTCTGGACAATGGGATGCACACAACAGGATGGCGGGCGTATAGTAATCCTTCATGGAAACGTCTGGTGACAGTTTTTCGGGAGATCTGCTTGCCAGTAGCAGCCATAAACTGATTTGTTACCTCACTAGCTGTGCTGCGCCGGTGTCTTTTTGTTGATAGCACGACACCTGCAGAAGATGTACCGATCTTCTGCAGGTGTCGTACTGCGAACACGACCTCCTCCGTGACGTTTGCTACATTCTCCATTTGTTTGAAATTATTTCCAAAGCCTTGAAACAACACTGTGGCTGACGTCGAACTCCCTGGCAACATCTGTTATTTTTCGCCCTTCTTCAATCTTGCCAATAATACGGCCACGCGTAAAATCATCTAGGTGATGTCGGGAAGACATACTGAAAATTGCAAGTTCGTCAATTGATTCTTTCCCTTTCAACTTTGCGTTTGAACAACAACGGTCAATACGCGAAAAATCCTTTATATCTCTTATCAGCGCTTTGACGTCACGAACAAGTTCGGCAATCCAAAATTTGCATACGCACAGCACGTCTTACTGTATCCCGCACTTATGTTAATTTCCACATTTTCCTGCCTTCCATTTTATGGTTGCTATCGTTGCTATTGTCATCCGTCCTTAGCAATTGTCCGGCAGTGTACATATAATAAAGTATGTAATTTGATGTGGAATGGTGAAAACATTTCAACTTTACAAGGTATTTTGAAGATTTCTAGCGTAAAATATGCCTGCAAGTACGGAGATGAAAGCACACGGTACGCCATCGTACTACCAACACCGCCCTGTCACTGAAATTACATTCTTCGGCTTGTGCAATGGAGGACATTTTTTGGCCGAAAAACAAGGAAACAGACCAATCCTTTGCAACTTACAACAATCTGCTTTACTCAGTAAAAACAAAGTTGTAAATTTACAATTATTTACTGTAGAAAAGTCATTACCACTCGGTTTTTAAGTGGATTTCAAACATACAAATAAATAAATAGATGCTCGTTTTCACCAGATCCGCAGAACTACAAAATGGCCGTTGTAGCACAACTCGAAGTTCATCGATCCGGGATTGGTTGGAGAGATATACTCGCTGCAACATGTGTTTTCATCCTCGTACTTGGAGATAAATTTCACGGTAGAAATCTTAAGCATGCCTTGTAAAGCGGAAATGTTTTCGTCATCTAACATCAAATTGCACACTTTAAAATATGTATGAACTTTAATTCGACATGTTCAGCCACATAATTTGGGACGCTAAACTACACATTTACCGAGTTTTTCAATAGTTCAGTGTCCAAAGAATCATTATATTCATAAAGCATGAATTAAAGTTCGAAAATTCAAAATATTGGTACACACACCGACCGGTTAAAAATTTTACGCAGATGTACGTAAACGTAATTTACGCAGGATATATGTAAAATAGGGGGTCACGTTTGCTGCCTCGTCACGTAGACAACTATTTAAAATTGCTGGTCGCCAATATTCTTCAAGAGTGTTGATCACAATGGGGAAAACAAAGGATACATTTGAGTTCGATAAATAGCTTTTGTGGGTTCCCGTCGGGCAGGAGCGATGAATTTGAAAATACCAAAGCTGACTACTTTCTGAAAAGGTGAGATATCTCTTCAGGCTTTATTAATTGAAAAAACAACACACGATGCTTGTCTAAGAGACATAACATGTCTAGACGACAACCTGTCAGAAACGGGACCGCCTTCGTTATAGGCAAAAATTATCATAATGTTCAGAACAACTTGCAGTTTTAAAAGAATATTCATTTCGAAGATATTAAACATTCTGACCAGCACGTCTCAATGCATATCGTAGAAAATATACGGTAACAAAAGGAGATTGTGGAGGTCATTAAACAGTATAAATAATACTTGATACTGGGCTCTGTCAATAAGTGCTGTCCTTGTTCTTCAAGAAAGAAGGGTAGCTCACTTAAACCAGTTTGGAAAAGATCAATTTATAATGGCAAGACGACAGGGATTGTGGGGTGCTCAAATCATTACAGGCTGTTCTTTCTCGTTTCAGTTCAATTCAGGTAACTAGAGGAAGTAAGATTTGACTTATGTCGTACCTTCCGCGGTTTCATGCTCAGGCTCTCAACCATCTGTGCTTGCTGCTGTACACAAGGTATGTGTAAACAATATAATTAATCCAATGTTATCCAAGAATGGGTTGCACGTAATTATAATTTATTTACATTAGATGAAACTGGATAGTAACACACACACACACACACACACACACACACACACACACACACACACACACGCACACACACATATATATATTTCACTTCAGAAGGAAAAACTTATTGCTCAGGAAAATTACTACGGAATTTCTTGAGTTGTACAAATTAGAACATTAGAAAAGCATGGAATGGATTTTTTGAATTTAGAGATGTATCTTGAGCAATACTGTAAAAACACAATCAAATGCAAATATTTGTAGCCGTTTTGGTGGAGCAGTGCTCTAACCGCCGGATTCTGACCATTCTTCCTCTATGTGTCCAGTTTCGTATCTTGGTGTATCAAGAATATTGCGCTTGTTTTTTACCAGTGGCTCTGCCCTTTTTCTTTAACAAGTAGCTCTAAATTCAGGAAGGGTCGTACATATGTGTGTGTGTGTGTGTATTTATATAATATACAATGGGCTGGGCATACTGCCAGAAGGACAGGCCATCGATGGACAGCCGAAATTTTAGATTGGATCCCAAGGGACAGGAAAGGACCCAGAAGAAGACCACATGGGAGATGGTGGATGAAATTCGAAAGCATGCGGGAGTAACATGGAGGGGATTGGCACAAGACAGACCGTTGTGGAAGAGGCTTTTAGAGACCTGCGTCCAGCAGTGGATTGATAATGGTTGACAAAGATGATGATGATGATGATGATGACGATGATGATTTGACAAAAGTTACCGGACACCCCTTCAAAAGCAAATAAACAGATCCGCTGCGTTGTAATCATGCGCGGTACAGCTCAAACGGTACAAAAACAGGCCTGAAGCTGATCGTGATCATATCGCCCTGTGGGGTTGAATGAAAATGTCCCGGCAGGAGAGAACTAACTCTGAGAAAAGAAAGTTTGTCGGGTGTATTATTAGTAGGTTGTCCTTAAGAGAAATCGAGAGGCGTTTAAACATACCCAAGTCAACCGTTTTAAATGTACTCAATCAGTGAAAGGCACACGGCGTGCCTGACTCAGCAAAACGTACCGGCAGACCAAAGAATATCAGTGATAGAGGACGTCGAAGCCTCAGGAGAGTCTTTGCAGCTAATCGACGGAGTACTGCACAAGACCTCGGTGTACAAGTGAGTAAAAATGCTGGAACCTCAGTATGTGAACGTGCCAATCGCAGAGAACTTAATTCCATGGGTTGCCGTAATTGTGCTGCTTCTCATAAGCCTTTTACCTCCACTCGGAATGCTACTCGTCGTTTAGCATGATGTAAAAACATATATTTGGTTAACCGTAGGACAATAGAAACGGGATCTATGGACAGATGAATCCAGATACGCGATCCATCAGTCTGATGGCCGTGTGTGGGTGTGACAGCAGCTGGGGAAACGCATGTACAGTGTGTCCCACTCACTTCTGAACCCGGCATTTCTTTAATAATATTGACACCAATGATTATATTGCAATGAAATTTGAAGTGGATTTAACTCATTTCGTGCGAAATGTGATGACATCAGAACATGTGTGGATGTGGCCACCATTTGTGGTCAGACAGCATGGAACCCAGCTTACCATATTTTGAAAAATCCTGGCCAGTACGTTCGTCGTCACTGCCTGAATTTCTTCGGTGATGTTTGCTCTCATTGGATCTGTCTTTCGCGGTTTCTTTCGGTAAACTCTCCCTTTTAGATATCCCTATATAAAGTAATCAGGAGGCGTCAGATCGGACGACCGCGGTGGCCATAAACCCTTCCCTTCGAAATGACGCAGTCGCGAAAAAAGGACTGGATTTCGGGCATACTGGTGTGTGATGTATGTGATATCGCTCCATCATGCAGGTAATATCCAATGGATACTTCTTCGTTATCCAGTTGATTTACAAAGGTGTTCAAGATTTCCATATATCCAGCTATGGTGATGGTTGTATCGAAGAAGATGGGACCAATTATGCCGCGCAATGTCATCCCACATCAAACACCAATTTTTGTGAATGAAGGGATTATTCATGTAATGGTGTAGGGATTTATACTGGCCCAAATACGGGAATTTAGAGAATGACTTACCCGGACAGGTAAAATCACGCCTCGTCCGAGAACCACGTGTAGCCCAGAATGCTCGGATTTTCCGGAAGAAATGTCTGGAATCATCCACAGTATTTAACTCGTTTCACGTGGTCAGGCTCTTTGAGTTCGTTGACCACGGAGATACGGTACGCATGAAGCTTCGTTTTTGTCACAGCACGTTGACAAGCGCTTTTGGACAACCCTGTTTCCTGTGACCGTCGATGAAGTGACTACCTGGGAGACGCAAGTAGTCGACTCTTTACATTCTGGATGATTTCCTCGAACATTTGTGGACAACCCCCTGCTTGATCGTCTAATAACGTCCCCTTGGTTTCCAGTTTCTTCGACAATGCCCAATGGTTGACTTGCCCAGCCGATATCTGCCGCGAAACCACTCCAGGAATGGATATTGACAAGACTTTATCGCCTCTGTTTTCCAATAAGTGCTAACAATAAACACTCGCTCCTCTATAGTATACCGATACGTTTTCACACGTATGCGTACCGACACGAGCACGAGCACTCACTATCAACAACCATATTGTGTAGACACGCTCTGCTAAATGGACATAACAAATCAGCCGAGTTGCACGTCCAGCTGACTGGCGGACTGCTCCTCAGTGGCGTCACACTTGGGAATGTGTCTGCCACTAAGGAGCACTCTGGCTTGCTTGCAGACAGCGCCGGGTTCAATGCTGCCTGGACGCAAATCTTGACTACTTCCAGCACATGTTGTGATGTCATCACATTTCGCACGAAATGAGGTAAGTCAAATTTCGTTGGCACACAATTCCGCTATTTTGTTTTTCATTTCTCGTGAGGTGCTTGTAGCGCGGAGTCGTTAACAAACATGTCACAGAAACTTCGAAAGAAGATACGGATTGAAGTACAGATTATAGAACGACATGGAAATTCTTCCGAATTCATACACACAGCACGTGCTTACGAAAGAAACAAGTATACTGTTAGAACAATCGTAATTGATGAAACTACGAAATTGGAGCACGTGTTAAGTTCTGTTCAATGCAGACCGCAATTATTTCCGAGTAAAGAGGAGTATTTATAGAAAAAACGGAAAAGGTATAGGTAATTTGCATAGAAGTTATGTAACAACATCTAATGCCAATAAGTCACATGCTGATACCAGAAAAATCAAGAATTCTTTTTGATGAAGGAAAGCAAAAACGTGTCGAAAGTACTTCAGTGAAACATTAATTGCAAGCCACGGTGGCTTCATAGATTTAACAGGACAGGAAAACTGCACAGTATCAAAATGACCAGTGAAGAAGCGAATGCAGACGCAATAGTTGCACAGAAGTTCCTTGCGAATTTGGCACAAATTGTTCAGGACAAAAATTACCGACAGTGAACCGTAGTTAATGTGGATGAGACTGCATTATTTTGAAGAAAATGCAAAATATTTCTTGCATTTTGCAAGACAAGAAATATGCCAGGTTTTACAGCATCAAAAGACAGCCGACAATTCTTTCGGGAGGAAATCTTGCTGGGGAGAGAAAATTGAAATCGCTGTTGATGTAACATAGTGAGAACCCAGTGCTTTAAAAAAATATTTCGAAGGTATCATTGCCCATGTTATGGAAATACATTCGAATGGATGACGAAGATATCAATCATTTTGTGCCGAAAGCTGAAAATTTATGCAAGCAAAACAAACTGTCCTTTCAGAAACCCCTCCTGATGAATAATGCCTCTTGTAACCCAACAATGCTATGTGACCAACTTTAAAATGTAAAGGCAATAGTCCTACCTTCTAGTACAGCTTCCTGGATAGAAACCATGGATCAAAGTCTCATACAAGATTCAAAAAATACTATCTGAGAACGATATTTAGACAGGCAATAAGGTCAACTGATGGGTGAATGCCAACTCGTGAAAACAGTTTTAGAAAGAATTCGACATCGTCAAAGCTATTGGATATATTAAGGCTGCCTGGAATGAAATTCCAGTATCCACAATTAATGACGTATGCAACAAACAGACACCACAGAGCGTTTAGGACGCTTCGGATTCAGACGGATATGAGGACATAACCAAATAAGTTGCGGAAATCACCAAAAACCTGGAACTGAATTTAAAAGAAAATGTCTTTTAATATGCTGTTGCAAAGTCAAAACATCGAAATAAGCACCAAAGAGTTAAAGATCTTGAAAAGCAAAGAAACGAAGACGAGGCTACGGATTAAGAAAAAAAAAGCTGAATCACTGAAACGATTTGAAGCTAAGGTGTTGTCACAATTTCTTTATTTTTGATTGGAGCAACTCAATGGGGTAAAGCAGTCACCGTCCCTAATTTAGGGTCACTGTTTCCAGGGAATAGAAAGAGAGTCAGTGCCGTAGGAGAAACACAACATCCGTGACTCACCGGGATTCGAGCCCGGACCCCATTTCGGACGTATGGTCATAAAACAGTCCTTAGACCACTAAGACACCGTGGCGGTCGGTGTCACAATGCTTCAGAATGCTCTGCGAAGGACGTGCTGGTTTTAAGGCTCGGGATCTAGATCCAGAAATCTTCTGAAAAGTGCTTGAATGATGGCCTTACTTTCTAGAAAGTAATTTACGACGAGAAAAGAAAGGTGGCTGTACAGATGATCGTGGTCAAGTATTTCAAAGAGCATATCAGTAGAAGTATTGGATCAGATTTGGATTGAAAAAGATATGAGCAAGGTCATTTATGGAGAGTGCTGAAAAACAGATTGCAGAACACAGCAGTTTGGTCAATAAAAAGGAATATCAGGAGTAGGGTACATTTACACACTAAAATCTTAAGGGAAGGACTTCAATAATAAATGGAGACCATGACCATTTGCATCCGGCATTAAAGAGGAACTATTTTTTCACACGGACTTAAGAACGATATGCTTTTCTCCTCTTTGAAAGCAAAAGGAAATTCTCAGCTTTTAGGGGGGGGGGGGTTACTATATCGTTGTTAGGGAAGGGACTAGTTCCCCTCTTCCTTCGACGACAACTATTTTCCCGCTTTTGTCAATAGTGTTGCTTAGTTTTGCTTTGTGTTTCTTTTCTTCCTTCATCGGTACAGGAAGAGTTCATCCTTACGTAGGCTGACTGATGGCATTATGAAGGAGAAAGTGGGAAAATGTATCATGATTAAGTTGTGTTTAGGTTTTAAACAGGCCAGCATCGCCACATGAATTTCACAAGGCGCAACCTGACCCTGATACTGTATGAATGGAGCGTTTCTGTAGTGACTGACCTTTGAGACCGTTCCTTTATAGCTGAATGGTTTAAAAAGGATCATTTGAGTTCACTGTAGCAATATCTGCGACCCGTCGCCTTCGGGGAAGAGGGATATAGGGACTTTTGAGAAACCGTCGAATGCACATTTGTTACAGTGAGTCTCAATGGTGAATTTTGTATTCTAGAAGACAAGTAATTAAAGTTTAGTGTAAAAATGTAGTTCAGTAAGTTGTTTTGAGTATAATTTCCAAAAAAATAAATTTATAAATAAATACGTTATTTTAAAATTTTTTCTCTTTGTCTATCCTGGAAACTGAGTTTTCCTGAGCATTATTTGTGTGTACTATAATTTTGGTGGAATAAAATATTGGAAATCAATGGTCCAGAATTATCATACGGTACATGCTACGCTTGTGCCCCAGTGTGGTTTCAATATATCATAGTATCATATTTTTAAAAAACGTTCCAGTTTGTTTAATAAAGGAGAAATTTCGTACCAGAATGTTCTAAATATGACTGCTAAATCCACTATGGAGGAGAAGTGGAGAAGAAGGGCTGCTGAGATCACCCTGGGTGTGCAAGTATTGCATCCAGGGTATGCGATATTTAAGAAGACAAGTTTAGTAGACAATCTGTAATTGTGAGCATACGTGATTTATGATCATAGCCGCAATTTAATTTGACCTAACTAAGGAAGGGCAGACCCAATTTACAGCGTTAATATGATGTTGTTGCACACATGAGATAATGAGGAGCATAAAGTTCACATGAGTGAAAGCTAAAAGTATTTTTCACTTGAATTTTTTCAAATCTTCTCGCAATCGCTAAGAAACGAGAAAGTTCAGAACTCCAAACGAATTATACACCAATCAGCCAAAACATTAAAACCACTAATCTAGTAAGATGTAGGTCCTCCTCTTGCCACCAAAATAATTGTCACCGAATTAGGCACAGATTCACTTAGATGCTAGTAGGTGTCGCTTAATATTTGGTACCATAACTGCAACAGAGGATCTCGCAGTTCCGATAAACTACCTGGTTGGGGTGATGTTGCGCCTACCTTTTTAGCCCACTGAAACCACAAATGCTTAATAGAATTCATGTCTGGGAGATTTAGGGGCCATGGCAATAAACGGAAATCCTCTTCATGTTCTTCGAACCATTCCTGAAACTTCTCTCGCAGTCAGGAATGAAGCATTGTCTTATTAAAAGACGCCATTTCTGCCAGGTATTACATTCGCCAAAACGAAGTGTACTTGGTCAGCCACGATGTTCAAGTACGTGACAGCTATAAGAATTCGCTGTACATGGATAATGGGACGGAGTGTTCCCCAAGAAAATTTTGCTCGGAAAAACACACTCCCTCCAGCCTCTTGGATCTGTCCTAGAGTGCATCCATGTAAGAAAGCTTCGTTTGGTAAACGATGCACACGTCCCCTGCCTTCCACATGGTGTAACAGAAAACGGGATTCACCTGATCATGAGACCTTCTACCAGTCTCCTATGTTCCATTGCCTATGATTACGTGTCCACTGAAAGCGTTGACGACGGTTAATATCTATGACCACAGGCTCACGAATGGGTCTGCTGTTGCGGAGACCCATATTGAAATTATGGGTGATGTCAGGAACAGTAGCCCTGCTGTTACTGCGGACAAGACGAGATACCATGCAACGTAAGATGGCATCAATGAGGCGTGACCTACCTAGAAGAAGTGTCACCTGATTCGTACCATATTTGATTGATAGCTACTAACTGCTGCAAACCGTGAGCAACATACCAGCGTCAAAGTTTCGGACATGTTATTTTACAAGGCGTTCTGCTGTAACGATATGACCGTTCTCAAGATCAAATAAACCCTCTGCTTTTCTCCTGTTTAGACTAAACTGAATACTGGCTGAGAGAGCTTTGACTCAGGTATCATACATTTATTTCTCGATCTTGGTACGAGACGTTGATTGGCTTCTCGGCCGCTTATTTGCATAACGCAGAGGTGGTTTTGATATTATAAACTCGGTTATAAAAGGCCGTTGAAAAATGCATTGTAAAACGGTTGTAAAATGCACTGAGTTAATTATTTCTTTGACCTGTTGAGCTGTGTCGTGTAATTTGTTGTGTTGAGTTTTAACGAGACAACTACTTCTTCATTGAAAATCTTTGAATGATACGGTATCTTTGAAATGCGAAGACGAAAAAATTATGTAACTATTTAACGACCATAACGCCCAAAACTCCGGTACGTACAAAAGGCTATAGCCGCCCGCAACAACTGTCTAGGGTGAGTCAGATTTCCTACTGTTTCTTGTTCTTCAAATTTTTTCGACCTATGTGGGGAGTCACAGGTCGAGAAAATTTGAAGAACAAGAAAGAGCAGGAAAAGAGTAAGAAAAACAGGAGTCACCCACGGATACTATTGTTGATATTAAACAAATAAGAGAAACAACAGACAATTTCGGACTTTATGGTATTTAGAGTGATAGAAGATTTTGAGGTCATGGTCGTTAAAGGGATAACAAAAATGTTATACTATTCTACCAAATAACTAGAGCGGATGTGAGAATTGTGGCATTGCTGTTCACAAGGAAAATAAGTCAACACCAAACTTTTACTGCTTATTATTCACGCCCGTTAGCAGTGTCTGTAGACTGCATAGTTTCAAATGAAGTTTTTCACCAGTTGCAACTTTAGCTTTATCCAAGCCATATTGTTCCCTTACTTTCAGTACTCAGTTGTCTCATTCATTTTCCATAGTTTCGTGAGAATGGGCATATATGTCCAACATAAATTCCAGAGGTAAAATTTGTTGTACACTGCAACTCCGAAAAACGTTTTACATCGAATATATAGCTGTGGTTAGTAAGTTGAGCATTGATATGATCTTTTTATCACAGGAAAAAATTAGATGCAGTATTCCTAAAGAAAATATACTATATTGTTTTCCAAAATAATTCATTTTATTTTTAGCAAATATATTTATTTTATTGTTAGCAAATATATTTATTTTATTGTTAGCAAATATATTTATTTTATTGTTAGCAAATATATTTATTTTATTGTTAGCAAATATTTTCGCATTTGTTAAAAATATTGGTTTTCATTTTTAGCTAATAACTTTGAAACTATCGGCACATATGAAATAAATATTTTTCTCTCTTAAGCACCTAAAAATCCATTCACTTGCAAAGATTAACCCAGGATGTCCCTTTAATATAAGGCAATTTCAGACGGTTGGAACAAAATTATTGCGATATAAAATGACGTATCCGAGGAATTATAAATATTTCGTCGGTAACGCTTTTAAACGGAATATTTCGTTCAGTATTGTTATAGGTGAAGATTTAAGTATAAGTATGGCATTATTGCATAGTAAGAAATTGCTAAATATTTGTTTACCTTATCTTTCCCCAAATGTCTTTTAATTTTTTAAATAAACACAGTTCAAAAATCAGAAAAAAGACTAATCTTCTCCCTACTCTGCTTCATAATGAAGCAGATAATTATTGGGGAAAGCTACCTAAGAGTATTTTAGTCACCCCTGACAAATAGAATCGATGTGATATAGCGTGCGTTAAACCAGATGATAATATCGTTCCAAAGAATTTTTCAGCCAAGCCCATGAAATGACTTTTATGAATTTCCGAATATCCTCCAGCAGAAGAGCTCTGTTATGAATTGTTCTCTCAGTCAGGTCTCACATGTATTCAATATACGCCGCAGTTAATTGTTAAGGAATGGTGAACGCCATTTTAGTACTTTGAATTCGACTTTATTATACGACCTACATGAAGTCGTAGAATAAGGTTGACGTACTGGACCGTGAATCTTCGACTGTGAAGTTGCCATTCCTGTCACAGCATTACTCAGCACTTTTTAAACAGGGAAATAACCGGACTCACACAGAACGGCTCTTCAAGACTGCCTCCGTAACGTTAATACTCTTCGACGGTTAGCCCGAGTTTCCGACCTCCCACAGATTGGACCTGGCTGGGAGATAATGTGACGCCACCTACGCCAATCCCGTAATGTTGGCGAATTGGCTCACATTTTGGACACGATATCGCATGCTATACTCCAAAGCAGGATTCTTTAACTGTATGCATCATGTTCGCCAGGAACCAGCTTCTTTCCCAGCCAGATGTGGGGCTGCAACGTGCAGACTTGTTCCACTCGAGTAGCTGTTTTATCCAAATAAATGACCTAACGGTCCTGAAATCGCAATCATTTTCTTTCCTTCACATTTACACTGCACGTACCAAGTATCATATTGCTTGGATAATTTCATCTGGGTGCTTCTTTTTTATTTTTTTGTCAAAGAATTTATTAAACGTGAAAATTGATGTGTTTAAACTTTAGCTCCCAATTTAGCATTTCGAGGTAAAAAAGAGAAGTGATCATAATAGGTGGATCTTACGTCTACTGTTCACTCTGTCTAAATGGTTTCATTTATAAAGTTTAATACTACTAAAAGATATGGAACGTAATTTAAAAATATCTCCAACACTCTCAGAATAGTAATGTTAATAAACCTATCAGCTGGTATTAAATGAAAAAACTAAACACAAATAAAATCGACCACGAGTCAGGTCAATGTCAAAGAGTAGATTTCAATATATCTACACTGACGTAAAAAAATCCCAACACCAAAAGGGGTTGTGTTAGATGAACCACAGTTGGTAGGCCGTGAGAGTACATCTGTAATATTACGTCTATGCAAATTTCGCTCTCGGCGCATACAAGTGGCGCTCCTAGCGCCCCTCAGGAACATGCAAAGCAGGTTTGCTGTAAATACGCGCTGTAACGTTCGTGAGCGTTAGTTATCGTTGAGATTCGACGTAGTGTGTTGATGTTAGTCAAGAATCCCTATAAGAAGAGGAAGAAGCAATTATCAACTGCTCACGGAGTTTAAACGAGGTCGTGTAATAGGGCTACGAGAAGATGAATTTTCTTCCCGCAATATTGCAGAACGACTTGGCAGGAATGTAGCCACGGAGTATGATTGTTGGCAGCGGTGGTCAAGGGAAGGTACTGCCTGAAAAAGACCGGGTTCCTGCAGGCCACGTGGCACTACTGAGAGGAAGACCGCCGAGTACGGCGTACGGCAGTGGCGCATCGTACCGCGTCTGCGGCAGCAATTTCAGCTGCAGTTGCCACCACAGTGACACAACGAACTGTTACAAATCGGTTACTTGAAGGACAGCTCCGAGCCTGACGCCCTGTAGCGTGCATTCCACTTACTCCAAACCACTGCCGTTTGCGACGTCAGTGGTGTCAAGCTAGAGCTCATTAGAGGACGGAGTGGAGATCTGTTGTGTTTTCTGGCGAAAGCCGGTTCTGCCTGGGTGCCAATGATGGCCGTGTTTTGGTTAGAAGAAGGCCAGGTAAGCGCCTGCAACCAACCTGTCTGCGGCCGAGACATACTGGACCTACACCTGGAGTTATGGTCTGTGGAGCAATTTCCTACAACAGCAGGAGCACTCTCGTGGTTATCCCACGCACCCTGACGGCACAGTTGTACGTCGGTCTGGTGATTCAACCTGTTGTGCTGCCATTCATGAACAGCATTCCAGGGGGTGTTTTCCAATAGGATAACGCTCGCCCGCATACAGCTGTGGTAGCACAACATGCTCTACAGAGTGTCGACATGTTGCCGTGGCCTGCTAGATACCCAGATGTTTTACCAATTAAGCACGTATGAGACATCATTGGACGACAACTCCAGCGTTACCCCCAACCAGCATTAACCCTCCCTGTATTGACCGACCAAGTGCAACAGGCATGGAACTCCATCCCACAAACTGACATCCAGCACCTGTACGACACAAGGCATGAGCGTTTGCGTGCTTGCATCTGGTGGTTACACCGGTTATTAATGTACCAGCATTTCACATTTAAAATCGCTCTTCTCGCGCTTACAATAAGCTGTGACCTTGAAAGCTTAATCGATTAAATATGTTACCTATAAAAATGTATGGGCGCTATTTCATTCCTCTACAACTATTTTTTCGTGGTGTTGGGATTTTCTTTCCGTCAGTGTATATATCTAATTTCGAAATGCGACTTTCAACGAGTTAGCCTAGAAAACAGCTATTGAAAGTACAAGTACTAGTTACTACTGTCTCTTCTCAGGCACGAGGTCCCTCTTTTCTTTATCTCATTGGGTTACGCTTGATTAACGCGGAATAATTAGAAAATATAATCTTAAACTTATTATCATGTTGCTTTGAAATGTGTGCCAAAATTTTTATAAAACTAAAGAGCAGTACTAGAGATATCAGTGTGCAACAATCTGGCAAACCGTTTGCTTCTTTAACTACGTAAGTATTTCTGTACCATATTTGGCGGGAACTGTTCTGATTTTTGGCGGACAGTGTTGTACCAGTTTTGGGCTTCATTCCATGGCTGCTACCCCAAACAGATTAACTTGCCCAAACTGTGAGGGGACATTCGGAATAAAAACGATTTTGTGTTGCACTAATGCAATGTGAAATTTTTAAAGCCCTTTTTGTGGTAACTAGAAATCCCAACTATTACGCCTTAGAAACAACTCAATGACACTAATTTTTTTATTCATATTATTGTTATCACAAAAATGACGACTCAAGAGGGAAGCTTGGAAAAATTCAAATGAAATTGTACACTGCTGGACAATTGCTAAGGACGGATCGTAAACGGCTCTATAGCGCATGAAAAAGTAAGTGTGGTTGGATGCCAAGGGAAATAAAATAATGTATGAATGCCAGGACATTACAAGAAAGACAATTTATTGTGCTCTGCAATCCAGAAGGCTTTGGAACGCGTTCAAGGGACAAACAGGCCATTTGGTGCAGAATACGTAAACGTGAAAAAAATGCAATTGCCGTCCGCAGGCGTTCCGGCGTAAGATGTCAATACGGGATATGGCCACCATGGAGGGCGATGCAAGATTCCACACGTCGTGTCATGCTTTGCACAACATTATCATGCAGCTGTTGGGGTAATTTATCCCATTCCTCTGTCAGTGCACGGATGAGGGTGTCTTTGTTTATTGGAGGGCATTGGCGACCAGCAAGACTCCTCCCCAAAGCATCTCACACATTTTCAATGGGATTCAGATCTGGAGAACGTGCTATCCATACGAGGCGTTGAATATCCTCGCTCTCAAGACACTCCTTGACAGCGACTGTTCGATGACATGTTGCGTTGTCTTCCATGAAAATGAATCTATCACCAACAGCACCACGGAACATGCGAACATGAGGTAGCAGAACATCATTAATGTATCGTTGGCCAGTCATAGTCCCAGTTGGAAGCACATAAAGGGACGTACGGCCATTGATCATGATGCCAGCCCATACCAGGACACTACATGTCGGATATCGGTCCCTTTCCTGTATGTTTGCTGGACAATATGCAGTACCACTATCACGCCAGATCAGTTGTCGTCGACAATCAGACGATAGACTGTATCTACTCTCATCTGAGAAGAGGACAGCAGACCAGTCGTTATCAGTCCAATTGTGATGTTGATGGCACCATTGCAAACGGGTGGTACGGTGACGTCTGGACAATGGGATGCACACAACAGGACGGCGGGCGTATAGTCCTCCTTCATGCAAACGTCTGGCGACAGTTTTTCAGAAGATCCACTTGCCAGTAGCAGCCATAAACTGATTTGCTACCTCACTAGCTGTGCTGCGCCGGTGTCTTTTTGTTGATAGCGCTATGTACCGATCTTCTGCAAATGTCGTACTGCGAACACGACCTCCCTCGTGACGTTTGCTACACTCTCCATTTGTTTGAAATGATTTCCAAAGCCTTGAAACAACACTGTGGCTGACGTCGAACTCCCTGGCAACATCTGTTATTTTTCGCCCTTCTTCAATCTTGCCAATAATACGGCCACGCGTAAAATCATATAGGTGATGTCGGTGAAGACATACTAAAAATTGTAAGTTCATCAATTGATACTTTCCCTTTCAGCTTTGCGTTTGAACAACAACGGTCAATACGAGTCAAATCCTTTATATCTCTTATTAGCGCTATGACGTCACGAACAAGTTCGGCAATCCAAAATTTGCATACGCACAGCACGTCTTACTGTATCCCGCACTTATGTTAATTTCCACATTTTCATGCCTTCCATTTTATGGTTGCTATCGTTGCTATTGTCATCCGTCCTTAGCAATTGTCCGGCAGTGTATATATACAACTAAAAAATTACTACGATGGGACATGCGGGTCAATTTATTCGAACATTCGCGCGGTCACCTTAAAACAGAACATGTTTATCAACAAGAAGAAGAATCAATCATAGTTTGGGTTTACTACAACTTAGAAATCCTGGTAATCCTAAATTTTTAAGCCACTACCACTTATTATTCACTCATCTGCAACCACAATGCTAGTTCCTTTTTGGAACAAAAAAGTTTCCTTACTAGTGCAATCTTAGAAAGGTTTTACCTTATAATCCTTGTCATTAAAATTAAAATCCCTTTTTGTTTAATTTAAAGAAAATGTTTTAACATTAAGAATAAGTAATGAAAATCATTACCTGGATGTTTTTTTTTTTGTTTTTTATTGGGGTTGCACGACCACTGTGAGGAGCTCAATGGGCTATGAGCAGTCGCCTGTCTCTAATTTATGGCCACTGGTTCCTGGGAAGAGAGAGAGGCAGTGCCGTAAGACCAGCACAGCATCCATGTCTCACCGAGATTCCTGCCCGGACCCATCTCCGACGAATGATCCGAAGCCATCGTTCAGACACCTGTGCCATCGGGTCGGCTACGGGTCAGTTCTGCGTCCCCACCAAAACTGCAACGAATTTAGTTTCCATCTAAGAATGACAGCTCACAAACAAAAATAAAGAACAGTGAGTGTGTTATTTAACATATTTTCATACATTGCTAATGTAATTTTATTAGAAAACTAATATGATTGCACATAACACCACGAGCTTTACACGAATTCCAAACCAAAACCCCAATTCGTTATGTGAATGACCCGCGCAGTTGAGCGCGGCACGATGAGGTGATGAAACTGAGGAAGCCTAGAACAGTTAGACACGCTGATGTTCATTATATTACCATCATATGCTTTGTCAAGCTTTGTCAAAATTTAGGACAGGGTAGATCTTTTATAGGAATATGTTTTATAAAATGAAAATTAATTATTTTCATTTTATAAAACATATTCCTCATAAAAAACCGTAAATAAAGTTACGTTGTCTTAAATATTTCATAATAAATCCTGAAATTCGAAGTAATAAATTACAAAATTAAAAGTGGACAAACTTTTTATGCCCAATTAAAAAAATAAGCTGCAGTTGCACTTTAGCTTATTTCTTCGGTAGAAATAAAAATGCGCTGATGTCATTATTGCCAATGACTTGTACATGTAGTCCTTTCACTAAGATTTCATTTTTGGTCTTAGTTTAATATATGTAGGTCATGTACAAATTGCGGAGTCCTGCTTTTCAATTACTTTAGCACAGTTTTATATACGTTTCCTTAGAGGTCAGCTGAAAGAAATAGTTGTTAGATGAATAAAAAAAGAATCAGGTAAATTGTCCTGATCAAAAGCCGAAGCTGATGTTAAAAAAAAAAAAAAAAGAGGGGGCGATGAAATGCAAAAGCTCATTATTGAAATACCAAATGATTGATTCAAATCTCATACCTTCAGTTTTGACGAAGCGTACTAATTGTTGTTGTTTTTTTGTTTCATGACATTTTCCAATAAAAAAAAATTCAACACGAAAACCCCAACTACTGGCTTCAATATCGTTCTAGGAAAATGTATATAATTCATAAAGATGTGAATTGTCAGAGCTCCTAACCTTTAAACATACTTTCTCTTACAATGACAATTTGAAAAACTCAATGCGCTAAGTTTATTGCTCAGCATACAAAATACTGGTTCTACGGGTGAAAATAAAATTTTCTCCAATGTCACCCAGAACAAAACTGTTTGTGTTAACTTCTTTCATTACACACCGTATTTTTTTTAATCGCGCAATTTACAAAAAGGACAAATATAAAAACTAGCTTGACTTATAGAACGCTTGTTCGACTTAAGTAACAATAGCTTGTTTTCTTAGAAATTTAGCTATATTTCCTGAATGCTGTACTCATTATTGCAACTCAGAAAGATCTCAACTCGTAATTTTGAAATGTGACCTTCGACTTTAATTATTTCTTTCTAAAAGTAGTTCTTCCTTGTGTTGTTAGATTTTCTTCGTTAAAAATACCCAATGTTTTTTTTCATAAATATGAACTACTGTTATCTTTAAAAACATTGAAGTTTTTTCTTTTCGTCCGTTTTGCAAGTTCGCAGTTGGTTAAAAAGGTATTCATGGTACCACGTATTTTGGTAGCAAACTATTTAAGTTATTTCTGTTTGAAAAATTTAAGAAACCGAACAGGGCGGCAGACTGAGAAGATATCAATTGAGTTATTCCTTTCTTTCGTTTCTCCCTGTAGAGTTCATTTATTTCGGTTATACGGAAAAGAAATCATTGAAAACAGTTTTAACCTATCATATATTTTCCGGAAGTCAAGGACAAACTGTTTTATTAAAAGACCAGCCTTATGCATGAAAATCACGTGTTTCCCATATAAAACAGAAAAGTTCTTTCTGTTAGACGCTACAAGTAATTTCATTGAAAACTTTTCGCAACAAACTCAAGTCTTGTTTTGAACTTTTGACGAGATGTATAATTGTTTGAAGGAATCTTAACCCTAGTCCAATACTTCCAAAGGCCCTAGGGAATTTTTTAAACCTCTCGTAGAGGAAAAACAGCATTTTTTTGTTTTGTTCATTTTTTGAGTAGGAATGGGTCCCAAGGTGCAATTGATATCTAACATGTCCTTGTCACATAGGCGAGTGTGCTATGATCTTTGTTATTTCTGAAATCGTTTTGAGAATGTCTTAGATTTATGCCCTTTGTTTAGGTAATTCAGAAAGTATATATTACCCTAAAAATCTTGTATTACATGTGCTAAATTGATATTAGCTGGAATGTGAAGGAACGGAGAATAATACCCGATAATATTCTTGGGATCTTCTGTTTGCTTACCTTACACGGTCGTATCAGAATAATACGACCACCTACCAAATAATAGGAATAACCACACTTGGCTCGGATGACAGCGGCGAGAGTGACATGTACGCAACGAAGCCCTGGAACTAAAATCCTGTCTAACCAGCATCATAGCGTACACCAGAATCCACGTTCATTTCTCGAAACTTAAAATACGGATTATCTCGAACTAACCCAAACACAGGCAAATGTACCGGCTCCTGTGTGCGAACGAACCATTTCCTGAAACCTCGAGGAAGCGCATCTGCGATCCCAGCGCCCTTTACGTGTGCTGCCATTTACACCGGAACATCGCCGGATCCGTGTGCAGTGGTGTCAGGCAAAAGCGACGTGGCGCGCCACGCGCTGGCGACGTGTAGTGCTTAGCGATGAGAGCCGATTCATTATGGGGACAGATGATCATTGTGTCCGGGTGTCGAAGTCCTCGAGTCAACGGCACAGTCCCAACCTCGCTATCGAGCTCCACGCCTCTCCCACTGCAGGCATTATGGTCTGATGAGCCATTGTCTACGATAGCCGAACTGCTCTAATAGTGGAACGTGGATCATAGACGGGGCCAGCATATGTGGATGAGATCCTACGGCCCCATATCCTCCCATTCCTGGCCGGGATTCCCAGTATGCTATACCAGAAAGATAATGCCCGCCCTCAAACGGCTCGTGTTTTCCAGGAGTGTCTAGGCCATGTCCAGACATTTTCATGGCCTGTCCGCGTACAGACATTTCCCGTACCGATCATGTGTATGACCAGTTGAAACGCCGACTGCTACGTGCCTCACTATTCGGGTATTGGAGCACAACATCAAACACGTGCGAGCCAGTCTGCCGCAGGACAACATCAGGCGTCTGTTCGCCTCCATGTCGGATCATACTGCAGAATGTATCGCCGCACGAGGCGGTGGGACGCGCCATTAAAGATAACCGGACTGCGTGCCACAGATGCCTCTGTAATTGTCCTTCAGCTCTGTTTTTGCCATCATGTGTATCATTCATCTGTATCATTAGGTCCATAAAGGTTTAGTTCAATACGATGCTTCCTTTTTGCGCAAATGTTATTGTCTGTTAGTGTATTTGCTTGATACGTAACCGAAAGTCTCACACAGGACGTCGGATCATGAGGAGCAATTTCAGAAATGAAAAATGAGTTCGAACTGGAAACTCATAAAACAATCAATCCACTCATGATTTTTGATCATTTGTCGCTGTTATGGTTATAAGCCAAAATCACATATAAAATTCTTGATAAGCAATGCGATTGAAAAATTTCTTGGAAGTATATTAATAAGTATATAATAATACATGTAGACATAATCGAATGAGTAACGCAAAATACCTCCTCTGGTCAGTCATTTGTTTGTCACAATTTTCCTATTAGTTTAACGAAGGGGGAGGCAAACAAAGTAATTTGGTGCTAAAAGTAATCCAAGTTCAAAAAAGGAATGCCGTCAAACGCACGATTTTTTACTTTTTTATTTAGTTTTATGCAGTCTTACAATTTTTTTTTTTATGAAATCGTGCATAAGACGTCATTTCTTCTTTTTACTTCCATAGTTTAAGGAAACAAAAAAAGAGGTATAACGGTTTCACATCGATTGTACGTTGGTATTTTATAAAAAAAAACTGTTAGACTAAGTATGATTTTCTCTCTATTTCATTTTTTTTTTCATGATTTTCTCTCTATTTCATTCAAGATCGTCTCCTTTTTATAATGTTGTGAAACCGCTTCTTGAAGTGGAAAGTCAATCTTCAGGAACTCCTGACCTTCAGGAAGCTGGATACAGATACTTCTGATTAGAAGTCTCCATGGGCTGGGCAGGGCCAAGTCGATCCATTCTTTTCTATTCGAATGGTAAAGAAGTAAAAAAGTTGTATTTCCAGATTCCCTGGTCTGTTTCTCTGGTTTTACTTACTTCCACGACATACCGGAGGGGTTAAAACAGAAACGAGGAGAGGGACGCACAGCGCTTTTACCATCTGTAGGTATGAGGGTAAAACCACTTTGGGGTTAGTTGACAAGAAAAAGATTCAACCCCGAGCAAGTGTGTATTTGTGATAGAGAGGACATCAATTGTTTTTCCTATCTGTAATCTGTATAGGGATTGACTTTTGTAGTGTTATCGTTTGCTATTTAAGAGAAGGGAAATGTCCAAAGCATATATAATTTTTCCCTCTCTTTAAACGTTATATTCTTAGGAAGTTGCCAAGGTATATTTAATATTTTTAGGCTTACATTGAGCTAAATATTTTCAATGTTATCTCATCCATTACTTAATTTTCACAATTTAAAAAAATAGAATATAAAGACACAATAATGCAAAATGGCACACGCAGATCTGAATAACAGCTGTAATTAGCGGGCGTGGCCGTTTAAAAAAATTCATTCGCCATAATGATATTGTGTGGATATCATTAGGGCAGTAATTCTGTCGCGCCGCGAATTTCCATGTTTTTGTTTCGTGAATTTTATGGTTTTTCTTGTAGCTTCGCGAATATCAAATATATTCCCAAATTTTAGATTTTTTACTTATTTTTGGCCTATATTCTATTAAAATTTTTTTGATTACTGTATTTTTCAAAATTAAATAACTTTAATACTTCCTTCGTTAGAATTTACGCGAAAAATATACCGCAAAGTAATCCTATTCGAAATCAAAACAGAGCTTTAAACTTTGAATTACCTCTCAAGATTGTTCGTTAGGAAGATGCTATTTTCGAACAAACTTGACGGATAATTCCAGGTTACATGCACTCTGTTGGAGAGTGCACACGTGGTCTTCATGACTTCCCCTAGGTACTGAAATGGTATTTGCGACTTTCTGGACTACTAAACCGTAAACCGGATGTTGTCAGTTTTATTAGTAATTTTAGCTGGAAAAGCAGCTCAGAGAAAAGAGCGTTTCGCAGATACTTAGCTTAGAAAATTTGTTCTTTCGTGTGAGTAGTTTATGAAGAGTCTAGATATTGCTTTTTATTTTTAAAAATGAACCACCTAAGTAAAATGAGTGCATCTGAAAAATGCAAGGGAACGCTTAATGTGAACAAAAATCTATTGTTCTGTCCGTGTTGCAACATACCATTGGATTTTTCAAGAAAGGACAGTTGAGAAACGAATGTAGCAGGCAAGATGCATTATAAAAGGTGTATCTGAACAGTCACCCGAAAATAATGCAGGATAGTGTTGATAAATTAATTATGAAAAGAACTACACAAGAACAGCATCGTTCAGTGGAACATTCAAAATTAACTGGTTCCGTTCGTACCGCTAACATCCAAATTTCCAGACTGGGTAACTCTACATTAAAAAATTACTTGGAAAGTTCGTTGAAATATATTGGTGTTCTTCCAACTGTAAATTGGATGCGAAAATGTTATTTGCCGGAAATATATGATATTCACAAGTAACAAGTGAAAGACTTTCTAAAATCAGTATCGGGTGTAAGCATCGCAGCAGACGAAACAACTGAATCAGCAGATAGATACAATTTGAATATTCTTGCTGTTTCATCAGCTGAACCGAATTTTAATGCTGCAACAATGAAACCTCTTTGAATGCAATCTTACTTGAGTGCATCACTTTGGAATCCGTATATTTTAAAGCAGTCAGCGAGGCAACACTGCAGTGCGTTTTAAGTGTGTAATATTTTTTGCTAATATAACCGCTTTTTTTACAGACAATGCACCTCACATGTCCAAAGCTCTGAGAAAGAGTCTAGAAACCGTATTTTTGAATGATGTTCACGTCACCTGCAATGCGCATCCTTTAAGTATTTTAGGAGAAATGTGACAGTATGAATTTGAAAATGTTAACTTTTTAGTAGTTGCTGTTAAACGTGCCTTCACAGCTTGTCCCTCCCGTAAAGGGCGTTTTCGACTATTTTTTGCAAGAAAAGAGCAAACTACCTTGCTTACCATCAGTACCTGTGCAGACTTGGTTCGAGGCCGTGCTTTTTTACTGCAAACATTTAAAAGACTACGCAGAGTTTTTGAGAAAGAAAAAGACAACATTAGCAGTTGTATTGTGGATAAAATTATTGGGTAATGTTAAGATAGGGATTTTAAAGAAATTCGGAAGCAAGTTGAGGTGCATGCGCCGCATATTTCCTAACAACTCACTGTTTTTGAAAAACAGCGAATTTCCGCGCACAAAATATGGAATGAAATGTCGCACATCGTCAACAGTATTCTTAGCACGAGTCAAGGCAGCGATCACGTCGCTGCAAAAAGAGCTCTTCACACTTGTTATAAAAAAACTAAGCATTATTTTTTGAAGATGAAAAGCATCTATTTTGTCAGCCATTCGGTCTTCATATCTGAGAAAAATTATATGGGATTAAAGGTAATATAAAAATTGGAAAAGCGCTGTGATTTTTCTTGTTGTTACAGCGAGGAAAAAGTAGTGTCGAAAATAAATTTCATTTAATAAGGTATTCTCATGCATAGATTGGAATTAATATCGGATCACAGCACTATTACTAAATGTTTTACATTTTTGATAACTAAATATTGGAGTACTTATAGGATAATTACTTTTAAAATTATCAGCACAATCTATAGGATAATATTTGTAGATCTATCAAAAATGTACACTTGTGTCATAATTGCTATTTCATAACGGCCCCAAAATTACAGAACTCTAAAAAACAAAAATTTTATTTCTCAAAAACAAATGAATTTATTTTGTGTCAGTTTTAAGATATTGTTGAAGAGGTTTCTTAGAGAAAAGGAACAAAATGCTTGTACCAAAAAATGACAAATATTCAAAAGGCAGTTGCGGCATTTGCTCATTAAAGAAATAATTTGTAGCTGCGTATTGATCAATGGAATTTCAGGAAAGTTAGGATTGTGAAACGCACAGGAAATTTTTCTCAGTATGATTTCAGTTGTTTGAGCTTTTTTCCTTCAGTAAAAATGTATTCAAAATATCATTATTAATTTTCAAAAGGATTTGTTGCTGTAATCGCAAAGTCACGGAACGCCTGAGAAAGGAGCACCTTGCGATTCTCTATGAAATCTTTTAACCATGTGTCATTCTGTTGGAAATTGGACACCAAGAGAAGGTAGATAGCACTTGATTTTGTAATTGCTAAATCAATTGGTTTTGCCTAAATGTCTCGAATTTTTTGTCTTTAAATTTGTTGAGAAGAACAATATTTACCATTAATGTATTGAAAAATTCATCATATATTAAAAATTGAACACACGTGTGACGAGAGAGGTCAACGAAGGGTTCTGTAAAATACCTTTTTTGCATAATTTTATAAAAAACATTGAATGCACCCTTGGCGTGCTGTTTTACGTGGAAGGAATTAAATGACACAGTTTGTTCAGAAACTAAATATACTAATTATAATTGGCATTGTGGTATAGTTAAGCTGCAGAATCATAAATACGATGGAATCGAAATTAAAAATGTTGTTTTTGGAAAAAATCCATTCTGGATAGGTGCAGCTTAACTGAAGGAGTTGACTACGGAGAGTATGATCAAAGTCGACAATCTCCTTCGTTCCTGTTCACTAAAAACGTGCAAGGATCATCCTGCTCTGTTCTTAGACGAAATTGTTTTGCGAATGCTCCTTGGCAAGTTTAGATAAACAAAATACACCTTTTCTTGGGAATTGTTAGTATCCCCCAGAATGCTGATAGACTCTGGTCAATTTACAAATGCCATCTTATTTTGCTTCATAAGTCAAACGGAGAGGATGACGATCCGAAATTGTAACGAAGAACAATGGATGCAAGAAAATGTGACTTCTCGGGTTTTTCAAAATAATTATTAACGGGTTAGAGAAACCGCATTGTATAAAACCAAACCCATAAATTAAAGAACATTAACGGAAAAATCATTTCCGCCTTTAAGGTAACCTAAACGAAGTTTGATTATCCGTCTTCTGCGATAAATGGTTCAGGGCGTGGGTGCGGCTCTTCCTTCTATGATGGCTGCTCAAGAATTTGGTTTTCATTGATAACTCAAATTCTTTAATTTAGAATATCGTAACAACTTGTGTTACTATCAGATTTATTTTGAGGAGAGTGAGAGAGAGAGAAATTGTTGCTCAGTGCGAAAATCACAATTCAATTTCTCTCAGCTTCCATAACACGCAGAATACTACCTAACTCGGAGTTATAAAAGAAACACTTATAAATAAAAAAATTATTCTGTTTAACCTTTATTGAACTTTTATGAATAAAAAAAAATTCAAAATTTTATTCAAGGGAAAGAATTTAGCAATGGTATCAACATGTGACTGTATCCGATATCAAGAAACCATTTAAAACAAATAAAAAATATATTTTAATGATTCAGCACGGTATCAAATTTTCACGAGATACGTATTTCTTTGTTTCACGAATCTTTGCCAGCATATGAAGTTATTCATCATGAACTTTTGCAATATTGAACGAATTCCAAACGCTCTGCAGTATCTAATAAAAATAATAGATTTATATTTATTGAATAATAATTTTGGATTAGTTTCAGAAATTAAAAAAATATAAAGTTTAGTTCTTTGGTTTTCCTTTCAAATCAGTACTGAAGTCAGAGGGAAATTAGATGAAGCATTAGATTGTCTTAGTACGTTTTTAGAAATACATATTCGTTGCCCCCCTATTCCACAGCGTGGTGTCAAACATTTTTGAGCCGTTTTCCATTTAAATTTCAAAAATTTGTTTTCCAGCCGTACAAAAAGTGACTATTCAATATGATAATTATTAAGCTATTTGTTCTAAAAATACTTTGACAGAAAAGCAAACTTTTATGGCGTTGACCTTAACCCTTTTCGCGAGGAATAACTTCGTGTTTATTCAAATTTCTTTACTTCTCGACACAAACCAAATGGTACCCGCTGCGTTTTTCTATTTTTTATATGATTTCCGAATACTTTCGTTAAGTTAACCTCTGAAGTTTCGTCCTGAATAGGATAATGTCTTTTTCGTGTAGGTTCGTTTTTATTTTGAGGTTTAGTGAACGCTATTAACAATTCGACAGACAGGAAGCAGTCGCCGGTCTCTAATTTAGGGCCATTGGTTACAGGAAAGAAAGAGAGCCAGTACGGTAAGACAAACGCAACATTGACTCCTCACCGGGATTTGAACCCTTACCCATCTCGGACGAACGGTCAGAAACTAGCACTCGAACCCCTGCGCCACCGGATCGGCAAAATAATGAAGTAATTGCGAATATACAGTATTATTGTTAATATGCGCTAAAACGAATTTGGAATTATGCACTCTTATGGTAGACTCGTACGTTAAGAAATATTTTTAAATTACATTTTAATCATTTATCACCAAAACGCTCTTTGACAGACAATTTTCAATTCGGACTATTAGAAATGGGGATACCAGGAAAAGTTAGATAAACATCTACGTTTCTGGAAGAAAAAGCATTAATTACACTAATAAAGTGTTTTGAAAAGTTTTCTGTATTACGCCATTTTAACCACATTTTTTATTTTCAATTGAACTTTTAGAAGCGCATATAACATTGAAATCAAATCTGAAACAGAAATAAATCTAAAGCATTTTAGCAGGAAAACTGTTATTAACCAAAAATTGAAAGTTACAACCAAAACGTTTCTCAATAGGAGCTACGTCCGATGTAAACAACGTAAAATCCTTCATTCAGAAGGAGATATATTGAGGAAACCTCAATTTACCTGAGCAGCCCTACCAGAGAAACTGTGTATTATTCGAAAAAGAATGCTACCTAAAGGTGTATTCGGAATAAATAGAAGCAAAGGAAGAAAAGCTTTTTTTTTTCATTCGGATTTTTTGAAGGAACAGTGTGGGACAAGATATGTTTTGAATTCGATTGCATCTTCTTTAATGGATATAGTGTCGGAGTTCTGCAGCGAAAAGAAAAATCCTGAAAACAAAATTAATAGTTCCCACATTTCCTGCTGCTTGTTTCAAATTGATAGTGTCGTAAAATACCTGCAACAGCGCATGCGATTCTCCCTTCTCGCTCACTACGGGTTGTGCGCGAGTTGGCTAGAGCACTGTGTGCAACCGCAGTGTTCCGGAATGTTTACGTCTTGAACTTCAGCAACTCTGTTACTTCTGAAAACAAAGTATATATAAATGTTTAGTATTATTCCAATACGTTTATGGTGACTTAATAATATACTTCGATCTTGCTTTTGAGTGATTTCTATGCTAATCTTCATGTACTTGTACGGGAAGAATTTGTCACCTAAAATTCATAACGCAAAATCTGCTTGAGTTTCACGGACTTATTCTTTTGCATTAAATTTGCGAATTTCTTGATGTTTGCGAAGCATTCGTTGTTCACGGAAGAGCAATTATTCAAATGTTTTGCCCATTTGGCAGAGGATCATTCTGCAGAGCGCAATATCCATTCCCGTGTCCTTGCACGGTGACAGAAGAATTTATCATGTTTTATGTTCTATTATTTCCAATATTTTATACATCAAGTCCCGTAGAAGTTGTCAAGAAAAACCTACTAAATTCGAAAGGAGAAGCAGATGGGTCTTCCTATTATGAGATATAAGGATGTGTCTTCCCACTGTTTCAGATTTAATTTTGTCTTCGTACCATGCAAGCCAGTTTTCCGCATATAATGCATACCAGAAGATTTTGAGATAAAAACTGGCCCTTTTGAACTACAGTACGCATCAAGTGCACAACATATTGTTCCAATCAAAACTACAAATGCACAAACTACACAAATCAAGATTCCAATCGGAGTTCCAAACGCTTACATGTATTGCGTACTTCATTATAATCCGAAATGTATGCAAATAAAGGCTGAAGAAATAGGTATTAGCGAACCAAAATCACACGTATTTCTTATTGCACTGGTAAATTTTGGTACCTGCATCACTGAAATTTTAAAATTTGCTAGCTATAAGTCACATTCTGTTACCAAACCTTAGATACAAATCTGTGTAAAGATAATTTTTATTGTTATCCAGTGTTATAATAAAACTATTTTACTGCTAATTGTAATCACTGCTAATCAAAGTTATTGATAGGCATCCGATTTGACTAGATTGCAAATGACTCCAATGTTAATGAACTTAATATGAACAGTGCATTAGATATACGTTATACACCCGAATTTCAAAATAGCTAAATAATAGAAATTGAATTTCAATTTTCACGAATTTCAATTTGTATATACATTTTGTACGCCAGCTAATAATTATGTAGATTATACATAAATTCCGCTTTCATATTAAAAAGCCAAAGTTTAATAGAATTTGCTGCCATTTTACTTGATTGGATCCATAATAAAACTGTCGGAATTACGAAGATCTGTAATATCTACGGTATCTAGTATTACTTTTATTAAAATCTGAGACAGTTACAGTATCTAGTTTTCTCTGCTAGTTTGTTTTGTTTTCCCTCAAATTCACAAAATTCCGTTAATACCTGACCCATGTGCAAGGGATAGAACTAATAATGTGAGCACAGACAAATACTTCCATGCCGAATATCACAGATAAATATTTATATTCTCAGAAAAAAAAGTTGGTTTCTACATTTCAATAGGGTAATGACTTTTCTACTAATACGCACCATATTTCTGTACTTGAAATTGGAATTTCAACAATAAGTAATTATTTTGTTAATCAATCAGTCCGCTGACATCTCTCCAGTTGCCTCGGCGAATTTCGTTGGACAAGACACAAGTAGCTATTGAGGCAAAGATACGATCTCAGTCCAGTTAAACTTACATAGAGCCTTTAAACTGAAAATGTACCTGAAACGATAAGCGCCCAAAATTTACTTTGCTCTTCTAACAGAAATTTTTATATAGCGGTTGTGTTTCACGAAATCTAAGACAAAACAACTCCTTTTCCTCTTTTATCTGACTAGTACCAAACGCAAACACGTCACAGGATGTAAGCACTGACTTTTGGTTCTTTATTGTCTCCTTTATATCCGATGGCATGATGAGAAGGGGCCAATCGTAGTGCCGGTGATAAGGATACCTTGCTTTTCGGTAGAAACAAGAGACTCAAACCTCTCTTTCCTTTCTTAAGTGCGTCGCCGTTGCTACTGCACTCTTATCCTGTAAACAGTCAGAAGGATTAGTATAATTACTTTCCCTAAAAGACAACATTGAATAAATGATCTAAGGGGAAACAATATTTCCTGACTCAAAGGTTCACCTGTTCCAGTCATGTTCAGCCCAGCTCTCAAATAAGGCACATATTCCTTCGTATTTTACTAATTACGTGTTAAATCTTTTCAGCCGGTTAAAGAGTTTAGGTCACGATCATCAGTGTGTAGTTTTTTACCTATTGGATCTAAAAATAAGATATTTTCTTCATCGTCCAACAATTTTCCAAATGTTAAAATATTTTTCATGACATATAAAATGTGAAATATTTTTCCTAATATAAGAATATGAATACTTTTTTCTAAGAATATTAGTTGGTTATTATCCTTATTATATTTGTTATATTTCTAAGATTGCTCCAAGTAAGCCGATAAACATTTTGCTTATTATTAGTATACCGGATTTCTATATATGTCTCCGTCCACACAGTATGTATTATAACAGGTATTTTCTGCATATTTTGCAAATTGCATCTGTTACAAATTCATATGCAATTTCTAAATGATTAAAAATAGGTAATAACTTATTCTGTGCAGCTCTTCTGGTAGTAAACAGTTATCCATGCATCCCAGTTTTGTGGGACCTGGATTATACTATTGTTCCTTTAGAATTATCCGAATTAGCTACCCTTCAACTGCTAAACGTATCGCATTAATCGAACCTGAACTCAAATATTACCTGATTATGGGTTTCGATTTTAATGTGGTAAGTGTGGATTAAGTTTTATTTTTGCCGTTGTAAATTTTGTAGCTGGTGCTGGATATAAAACCTATGATTGTAGTTTATCCGAAAAATATATCCTATGTCTACATTTTTCCAAAGTGTTGGAAATACTGCTTCGGAAATTATTTTAAGTTTGAAATTCAAATTCTAAATTATTTATTAACACTTGAAAAAAATGTATTTTTCCGTGGGTATCAAATTATAGAATTTGCAATAATACTTTTGCAGATCACTACCCTCAAACGAAATTCTGTCTACTGAATTATCCTCTGGTTCGGAAGTAATCGCGTCAACTGTTGTGTCATAAATGCACTACTTCTGTAGTTTTTGTTGACAAATAGTTGCGTTACGTTTGAAATGATGGAACTTCAGTAGGTATGTATTACCTAATTAAATATGTGATGTTTTCAGAAGAACGGTTTAAGGTTTAAACCATCTACTGAAAACATTACATATATAACTTCATTCCTGTAGTTCTTGATGTAGAATAGTTATGCTAAGTCTTTTGAATAGATAAAACTCAGAGAAGGTTTCAACTACGTAAAGAGTTAATCGTTCTTTTGAAGACTTGAATTTATCGAACCTGGCCAATGGATCTTGCAAATAAACTGCTGGACAATTGCTAAGGACGGATCATAAACGGCTATATAGCGCATGAAAAAGTAAGTGTGGTTGGATGCCAAGTGAAATAAAATAATGTCAGAATGCCTGGACATTACAAGAAAGACAATTTATTGTGCTCTGAAATCCAGAAGGCTTTGGAACGTGTTCAACGGACAAATAGGCCATTTTGTGCAGAATACGTAAACGTAAAAAAAATGCAATTACCGTCCGCAGGCGTTCCGGCGTAAGATGTCAATATGGGATATGGCCATCATGGAGGGTGATGCAAGATTCCACACGTCGTGTCATGCTTTGCACAACGTTATCAAGCAGCTGTTGGGGTAATTTATCCCATTCCTCTGTCAGTGCACGGATGAGGGTGTCCTTGTTTATTGGAGGGCATTGGTGACCAGCAAGACTCTTCTCTAAAGCATCCCACACATTTTCAGTGGGATTCAGATCTGGAGAACGTGCTGGCCATACGAGGGGTTGAATATCCTCGCTCTCAAGACACTCCTGGACAGCGGCTGTTTGATGACATGTTGCGTTGTCGTCCATGAAAATGAATCTATCACCGACAGCACCACTGAGCATGCGAACATGAGGTAGAAGAACAGCATTAATGTATCGTTGGCCAGTCATAGTCCCAGTTAAAAGCGCAAAGAGGGACGTAGGCCCATTGATCATGATGCCAGCCCATACCATGACAATACATGTCGGATATCGGTCCCTTTCCTGTAGGTTTGCTGGACAATATGCAGTACCACTGTCACGCCAGATCAATTGTCGTCGACAATCAGACGATAGACTGTACATACTCTCATCTGAGAAGAGGACAGCAGACCAGTCGTTATCAGTCCGATTGCGATATTGATGACACCATTGCAAACGGGCAGTACGGTAACGTCTGGACAATGGGATGCACACAACAGGACGGCGGGCGCATAGTCCTCCTTCATGCAAACGTCTGGCGACAGTTTTTCGGGAGATGCGCTTGCCAGTAGCAGCCATAAACTGATTTGCCACTTCACTAGCTGTGCTGCGCCAGTGTCTTTTTGTTGATAGCCCTATGTACCGATCTTCTGCAAGTGTCGTACTGCGTACACGACCTCTCCCGTGACGTTTGCTACACTCTCCATTTGTTTGAAATGATTTCCAAAGCCTTGAAACAACACTGTGGCTAACGTTGAGCTCCCTGACAACATCTGTTATTTTTCGCCCTTATTTAATCTTGCCAATAATACCGTTACGCGTAAAATCACCTAGGTGATGTCGTTAAGACATACTGAAAATTGCAAGTTCGTCAATTGATTCTTTCCTTTTCAACTTTGCGTTTGAACAACAACGGTCAATACGCGTCAATTCTTTTATATCTCTTATCAGCGCTATGACGTCACGAACAAGTTCGGCAATCCAAAATTTGCATACGCACAACACGTCTTACTGTATCCCGCACTTATGCTAATTTCCTCATTTTCCTGCCTTCCATATCATGGTTGCTATCGTTGCTATTGTCATCCGTCCTTAGCAATTGTCGGGCAGTGTATTACCTCACGTTTCCCCAATTTATAATCCCAAATATCGTTCAGCATTTACTGTAATATTATTCCACTAGTACTTGGGAATCAAGAAAAGAGCCCCAAGAATGACAAATATGGGAAATTGAGTCCGCACACAGTAACTCGTTTCTGTGGTTGATATAAAACGAGTTACTGTAACTCTCTACGTGGTTTATTGAATTATAACCCAATAAACCACGTTTCAAACTGATCTTGGTTGCAAACCTCTTAGCACCAGCAATTGTCAAAATTCTTGCATGTATTGTTATTGCTTTGGTTTAAGACTTGCTACTCGAGTCTATAATCTGTTTGCTTTAATTATGAAGATGAGTCTATACTAGACTCAAAAGATCTCATATATATCATTGATGTGAATAAAAGTTTTAACATACAGTTTGTTTAATATAAAATCTTTGTAATATTATATATTTTAATAACTGTGAGCTTATTTATCTGTGTGTATTCCAATCGTGCACAAACGGTTAACACGAAATAAACACAAAATAATAAGATTAGAATTCTGTTTAATGCGTGTAAAACCAGTAGAACATCATAAAATGAGTTATCGACAGTCCCGGATGGCTTCATCAGATAGGCACTACTTAGTTAAAGCAGAAAACAACTTAGCACATCTCTAAAGATCTACAAACATTTAAATTAACACTTGAATATGGTACAGAAATGTATGAGATGATAGCACAGTCACAGATTGGGGCTCGTGCATTCCTCGGAACATTGGTGCTCACATGGTATGTTGAAAGATAATACCATACGTCAGGAGTAGCCATGATGCCATCCTCGTTGCAGGCTTTTTGGTGCGTGAGAACCTCGATGGACTAACGTAATGATGTAGCTTTCTGGTTTTCGAATGGAGCAAGTCGGGAAATGCTGAACGCTGTTCCAGCAGGGTGTCGCCTGTTTGGAGAGGACTTCTCCTGCAAGGACTGTGGAGAATTTACCACTTCTGACGTCCCGTTTGTGGTCAGAGATTCTGATCTGAATCGACCTTTTTGTCATCCTGATGTATTGCTTAACTGTTACACCAGGTTATTTCAGGGGCAATGCGTGTACCCCAGCTTCAGGCAGTACAGACTCATCCTGATGCTAGGTGAGGATGGTAGTAATCAACTTAGGGCTTCTCATTCCGATATCAAGTCCAAATTTCTTCAGGCTGATTTTAATGAAATTAGACATACTGGGGATATAAGACAATGTGCCTAAAACAGTAGAGATGGCGGCGTTCTTGCAGACAAGGGTGAGTTCAGAGCGCCTTAGTAGCTGCTTTTTCGATTATTGTCTCCACTTTAGTGAGAAGTGAGGTTAAAGCTCCATGTCACTGCAGGATTCGTAAAATTCTGGATCTCGCGGTGGCAGTCAGTTCGGTTTGAAGAGAGTTCGAAAGCCCGCTTGGCTCGGGCGCGGAACAACTCGTATTTGTGTGAAGCCGGTCCATGAGACAAAGAAGGGATCGGATTTTGCACATGCGTTGGCTTATAGAAAACTTCGGTAGTGAAACATCCACCTCGTACTGTCCGTAGCAACGAGAGGGTTAACGCATCGGGCTTTTGCCTAAGTTACTTTTTCCAATATTATTTACGCCGCCCCGTTGCCGCAGTGGTCTAAGCGATGGCTTCTGGTCATTCGCCCAATAGGTGTCCGGGTTCGGCTCCCAGTGACGCAAGAATGTTGTGTTTGTCTTACGACACTAGCTCTCTCCCTTCCCTGATACCAGTGACCCTAAATTGGATTCGGGCGACAGCTTATAGCACATTGAGTTGCTCACTGTAATAGTTAAACCTCCACTCCAAAAAAAAATGTTTACTGAATTTTCAATCAAGTCAACTTACCCCAAGGTTTTGGTATTACATCGCGGTTTGCATGCCACCAGTTAGTTAGATACCTCAGGTTTTTAGGGTATCATCCTGGTCCACATTCCACCAGTTAGACGGACACATGCAGAACAATGACCTGAATGGCCAAGACATACTATTAACATTTCAACTGTATTTCAATTCAAAGTAACCTTTCTCATTTCAACGCTATCAGAAAATTCCAATGCGATGCACTTTTCAGAAGGTGTACCTCTGAAATGTGAAATATTTATATTATCAGATAAAATACGTTTACCTCATTGCACATTACAGCCAAAAATGGTATTCCGCATCGCGTTTGAAGAAAGATAGATGTATGTGTAAATTTTTCTTTTATTTCCGTACGTGTGCTTATTTGGTTTTCATTACACTTAAGAAAAATTAAGTAATATAATTTTTATTTGCCTAATTTTTTAAGTACTAATGTTTCTGAGAAATGGATTAGAAAAAATATTAGGTCAAACTGTCTTTCGGTATCGAAAGAAGCTGCACGCAATTCGGCAAGTTATCGAAAGATACTTGGTTAGCTCACAGTTTTGGCCTGAAAATTATTCAGAAACAAACAACTTTCCTTCTCTTTCATTTTGAAAGAATCAATTATTTCAAAGTCAGTTTAGTGTGTTCTTAATTTTAAGTTTCATTTTTCTTATCTGAAAAGGTTACACGAGTTGAATGTTAAAAACAAATATCAAAGTTCCACTTTTCGCGTTATATAGACTCACTTTAATTTCTGAAAAATAATATACAATAATCTCTCCAAATACTAATTCTATTGTAAATGGCATCACTGTTTAAATTCAAATAAACGCCTTTTACTAGGCTCAAATTCAAGGAAAGGTTGAAAGGTATTCATGGGTTTGCTATCCGTATTATGTATTCTTACGAAATCTTTTTGAAAAGCTGCCCATGGCTCTGTTTGGTTGCTTAATCGAATCTTCGTCACGAGACTGGAATGATGATACATGTTCCGGCGTCAACAGCCCAGTTTGTTACACATTTTTGTGCATAGCAAATAAAGTAATAAATTACGAAATTGAAAATTGGACCATGAAATCTAAAACAAATTCTTCAAACAGAACTGGTTGCTTAAATTAAGCGACTTCTATTAAATATCGTAGACACACATATTTGACAAATACATTGAGCAAAAAAAAAAAAAAAAGGTTTTGGTACTGTTATAACCAAAAATACACCGCGATTTAATGGTGAATAATTTTTATTTTCCTAAAGATTTTTTTAACGAATTTCTAATAAGCTCGTTTCAGTCGTTTCTGTGCGGAGACGCCCTTAAAAATAATTTTAAAGCAGCTCGTTTTCAGTCAATTCTCTGCAGAGATGCCGTCAACACTGTGACATTTGTGCATTCGGGTACACAAATTTCCATGAAATAAAAATAAATGAGTGAAAATGACTATAATTTACTTCCTAAAAATGCCGTAAATATAGTGAGTTTATAAAAATGCTTTACAACAGTTAACCAGATTTCAGACAAGTTTGTTAGTTAGGCCATAGTCTTGTTTTATACCAGATCTTCCCGCAAAATGATGACGTTAACACGCATTTTAATGGCAACATTATATACTTTGAAATGACGGTCCCAGTTTTCTGTTTTAAGTGTCGTAAATGATGTCACACACAATGTGCTCTTTTGACACATGTCTTCAACTTTTAGTAGAACAGTTAATTTCGATTTTTCATTCATAAAATCTTCTTTTTCTGAAAGCATTAGACCTGACTCAATTTTTAAATTACATACAAAAGAAGCTCCAAACAGAGATGTAACCACTTCTTTTCTTTTTGCCTAAGTAGACAAAAAAATTGAAACCATCTGGAAAACGCAATAACCTCTCAGTTCGTAGTGGGACTGTGTTCGAATCGCTGTGAGACATGTATACTATTCTTATTATGTCAATGGCTGTTACCCTCACCAAAAAGCAGGGGCCCTAACTTTGAGAGTGACGACTATTTATAGGCAATCGATTGTTTACGATGGCCATCGTTAAACGCCCGCCCCCTCCCAAAAAAAAAATAGAAAACGCACCAAATTATATGGAATATTTTAACGTTAATAAAATTTATTATATATAAAGCGGCGCTGAAATTCATTGCCAAATGAAAATATTTCTGTTATCGTTCTCTCCCGCTGATGTGCATGGCATTTCCGTCGACGACCTAACCATTTATTTTATCACTTGCTGGTTTAAATGTTTTCACATGACTTATAACCTTTTCAAATTCATAATCGTACGTTTATTACTATATTGGCAATGTGAAAGATATTCGTGTTGCAATTTCGACTTATAAAATCATTTCGTATGACTCTTCCTTTATACTTTGAAAGGAATCATATATTTTTATAATGATTTCAGTTGTGATATCTGATAGATATCCCGCTAGTGCACTTAGTTTTTTGTACATGTGTATTTGGCGGATTTACGGCCTTGTAAATTTATGTAAACTTCTTTGTTATACACTAAAATAAAGTGCACAAACAGATGTCATGGATCACATGATTTCATAAGTATTTTATTTCATTGTGTCTTCACACAATCTTTGTGATCATGTGCATAGTAAATGCGGAAGATACAATAAAAAAATACTTATGAAATCATGTAAGCAATGGCATCCTTCTTATTCTTTATTTGGTGAGAAAACTCTTAAGTAATTTAAATTCAATCCTACCTACATGTTATCTAATAAAAGAAACTGAAGCTCTATTACCATATATTTGGAAGTGGCGTTATCTTCCTTGTGCTGACAAAATCTCTTGGCTCTGTGTGCCAGGAGGCTGTCGAACAGAATGTCCCAAAAAAATCAGAAGCAGAAAAGGAGATTTACTTCCGTTTAAAATTCCTTGATAGGTCCAGACACTATTCGCAGCAGCCGACAATACTAGATCTAGATAATTGAGTGCTCAGATGCCAATCCACATACCTAATCGCCGTTTTGAACTGTGGATTGAATCGTGAATTCATTGCTGATTTTTTACAAGCTTCGACACCTGTTTCTGTCGTATTACTAGAATTATTTAGCATCAGTCAAGAAATATGTGCTCTGTATAAGTGTGGATGGATCTAGGAGCATTGCATGCTGAAAGGATAAGACATCTCAGCTAGATATCATTTATAAAGAACCTACACTGGCGGAAAGTGAGAAAAGAACACCAAGAAGGAGACGTCTGATACCAAAAAATTTATACAGCATAATAACGGAATACAGAACATAACGTGATCAAAACATTATGCCAAAATACAGCTGTATTTGCTGGTAAACTGAAAAATAACATTTCCATATAACATGGTTAGTACGAGGTTGAACCGCCATGAACTGCGTCACACTATGCAATTCTGGCATGGAGTCTGTCGTACAGATGTTGGATGTAAGTTTGGGGTATGGGGTTCCAAACATCCTCAACCTGGACGCGTACACCGGGGATGGTTGCGGCTGGCCGTGGAGACCAGATACGTCGTTGTCTCATAAAATCCCACGCGTGCTCAATGGGGGACAAATCCGGTGAACGTGTAGGCCATGGAAGTTGTCTCACAACCTGAAGTGCATGTTCCGCTGCACGTGACCGACCACACAAATGGCACAACAACGGGCTGAAGGATGTTGTTGTTGTAGGAGGTGCTGTTTAACGTACCCGGTTAAAACACTAGTTGTGAACGGGAGTGAAAGCAGGGTGGAGACGCACCCCTGTGCGTCTGCGAACACGCATACGGCCAACGGAGGCTCCCAGTCAGAATCTGCTTTCATCGCTGAACACAACAGATCGCCATTGCGTTCTCCAGTGCAGACGTTGGAGACACCACTGCATCCGTTCCTAACGGTGGGCTGGGGTCAGAGGTATACATGCCACAGGCACACGTGCACGTAGTCCGGCATCCAGTAGATGGTTGCGGAATGTTCGCATTGTCACCTCAGGTGCAACGGCATCTCGTATTTGCGTCGCAGTGGATGTTATGCTTGACAACGCCGCTCTTCTTATGCGTCGATCGGTCCGCTCATCAGTCCGTCTGTGACTCCCGGTTCCACGTCTTCTCGTGTGGCGATGTTCCTTGCACCATCTACGCCACCATCGTATCACCACCAAAACTTCCCTTCCAATTCGCTTCGCAATACGACGATACGACCACTCGGCGTCGCGGAGTCCGACTAGACGACCTCGCTTAAAGTCCCATAACTGCTGAAATCCTACACGTTTTCCACGTCCAGGCATTGCAGATTCTTCAGGGTCTACGCACGTGTCCGTACGCCGACGACTGATTACATTCACTTCGCAGTACTCTTTAAATACCACCGACGATAATTTGCATAATATGCCGTGCTGTGGCGTAATATCTCACCGGTTGGTCCCGAAATTAAATCACACCTACGTAAACTCGTTCCCATTAACATATGTAAGTTTCATGATCGTCCGCCAATTCTTTCTTTGTGTCCTTTTTTTACTTTCCGGCAGTATATTTAAAAGATTTTCTCTCTGAAACACTTCTGAAATAAATTTATGCTCTTACATATTTCTAGTTCCGAAAATACATGGCACTGGCACACAGGGTCAAGAGATCATCCGTTCAAGAAACGTGATAAAATATTACACTGTTCGAGAGATATGACGGATGTAAACACCTACCTTATAATAATATTCATATCAAATGTGCAACATTTTCTCTGATTAAAAATTTATAATTATCATTTTGATTCCAATGTTTCTAACTAAGGGCTTACAAATACAAGATTAGAAGAGAGGAAGGAAGTTCCTGATGGTGTGTCTTTTAAAACAGGTATAGCCAAACATTTTGGGTCCAGGGCTACTTCCGATCTTAGCACACATTGGCGGTAGACTCACAAATTAGCTGACGAAATTCGTATAGTGGGGAGGACCTGGGAAGATATAATATACACCACAAAACGAAATAATTTCTTATATTTGAAGCGTAGAAAGCGCACTTAAAACATTGCAAAAAAAGTCATAATGAAAGTGCTCTTTGATCAACCTGAAAGAAGAAATGTATTCAAATTCAAAACAGAGAAATTGCGGCAACTGTAACGGAGTAAAGAAGTTGAAAAATTTTAGGTGTGATTTCCCTTACATTACTACTTTCCAGTCATATCTCTTTAAAAATATTAATACTTCAATAACACACAAGATGCCTTTAATAAAGCTTAAAACCAAACAAAACAATTAAAATAATAACAGAACAATGGTTTTTAATTGTTTGAAATAATATTCAAAAACTATTAAATTTATCTTTCAGATGCAGGGAACTTAAGCTTTTTTTCGTGAACGTATGAAATTAAAGTCCATCAAAAAGTTGTTCGTGTTGCAACTCATACGATGTTACTGCAATCTTCAAACACCGAAGCAAACGGTCATCAGTTACGCGAATCTTGTCTTTTGTTTTTATCGATTTCCTTGTAAAAAATAAAGATTCACACAATTAGATGGACCCTAAGATATCCTATAATTCAAGCCGCCACTTTCGTTGCATGATACCTTAAAACCTTAAGAAATTAAAAGTATTAAATCCCTCACTAGTCCAAAAGGATATTATCTGATTGTGAAAAATGAAAGCATTAAAGCATGAGAACTTTCGAGCTTCCACTAATCCCATCTCAGATGAATGAAACAGTAGCCCAAATGGGGAAGACATATAAGTATACATTTGCCAGTGTAACTGATGACGTAGTCAAACGGGCGAGTTTTGGGTGCGACGTAGACACAGAAACAAGTTTGTAAGTATAATAAATCGTTATCTTAAAACGAAGAGATATCTTGGTGAAAGTTAATCGAAATTATAGATATACCAATCCTGTACGCGATTGCTAAGGAATATTTCAATTAATACAAAAGAAAAATATAACAGTTCAAATTGTTCAGTATTTAAAGACCATATGATAATAACATAAAGTATGAGGGAAATATGACAGTTTAAATTGTTTAGTATTTGAAGTCCATGTAGTATTAATGTGCAAGGAAATTTCATAGTCACCTCCACAAAAGAGTTTATATATCATTGGGTCGCTTTAAATTTTCGAATTGTTGCAATCCATGTATAAGCCATGATGTCGAATATACAGTACTTCATGAATGACTTCTACATGGATTCGAACACTTCATAAATTTAAACTACTTCATCATGACATCTACATGATTTCGAAAATTTAAAGCGACCCAGTGATATATAAATTATTTTGTGGAAGTGATTATGAACTTTGCTTACACATTAATACTACATAGACTTTAAATACTTAGCAATTTAAAAGTGTTATATTTCCCTTCTACATTAATAATATGCGGACTTTAAAACTAAACGATATGAACCGTTATATTTTTCTTTTCTGTCAATAGATATACTGCTTTTCAGTCCTGCACAGGACTGGCATAACATTTTTTCTTTTTTGGATTGGAGGTTTAACGACCAACGTGAGCAACTCAATTGGCTATAAGCAGTTGCCCGTCCCTTATTTAGGACTACTGGTTCTATTGAAGGAGAGACCCAGCGCCGTAAGACAAACACAACATCCATGCCTCACCAGGATTCGAACCCGGGTCCCGGACCCATCTCGGTAAATGATCAGAAGCCATCGCTTAGACTACTGCACTACCGGGGTGGCATAACTATAACTTCGATTTAATTTTCACCAAAATGTCTCTTCGTTGTAAGACAACGACTTATTGGACTTAACAAGTTTGTTACTATGTCTATGGCGCACACAAAACTTGCTCGTTTTAATACTTCATCTGTTACACTGACAAATGTGTACTTATCTTTATTCCCCATGTGTGCTACTGTTTCTTTATCTGGAGAGGGGGTTAGTAGAAGCCGGAAAGGTCTCGTGTTTTAATGTTTTAATTTTTAACAATCAAATACAATTATTTTGGACTTGTGTGGATTTAACTCTTTCAAGTTTTTACAGCTTTAAGGTATCGTGCAACGAAGGTAGCTGCCTGAAATATATAATTTACATCATGCACGAAAAAATAAGGTCTTCCAAAAAAAGCTGTCATACAAAACGCTAAATGTTGAATGTTTGGATACCTTTCGTCATATAACAACTGCCAGAATTGTCTAGTATTAATATCATTAGCTGTTACTTTCAAGAATAGGTGGCAATGCAGCTTCACTATTTCTTCTTGGATTTTAAGATCTTCATCGATTAGCTTTGCTATCTTCGAAGTCAGCTCGGCCACATCCTCCGTTTTTATTTCCACAACGTCCTCTAGTTTTGAAAACTCTTTCGAAATATAGGGGCAAATCATCGAACTGCTTTACAAATCACTCGAAGTCTGTAGATGTTCTACACTCGCACTCTTGTTCCATACCCTTAAAAGCTTTTTAATTTGCGTTTCTCAGCTGAGTTCCAAATAGCTTGATTCTTTCCTTGAAGTATTTGATCACGCTAATAACTCCTATCAGGGATAAACTTTTGCTTAGTAACCTGATATTTAATTAATTTAATTTTTCGGTCATATCACAAAGAAAAATAAATTCATTGATCGCTATTTATCTTGCAACTTATTGTAATTCTCTCGCCGTGATTTTTTAGAGTATGATTTCTGGAAGCAGGCCTATACATTTCTTTAAGAAAGAAGCGCGACTGAGGCAGCGAATATTTGTGTGTAGAAGGAGATCGGCACGCTGGTCTTCTCACTTTTAGGGTAAGGCTCGAAACTTACATTTTTGAAAGATTCTGGATCGAATGGAGTTCACAATTTTAAAGACTGGAGTCATAACATCATATGAACTCAAAAATTTAGAGCACAACACTTGTTGATGGATAATACAGTGATACGACGTAGAGGAGGGTATATCTTTGTCATTTCTGAACAGTGTGATTTTTTTTTTGATTGGAGGTTTAACGACCACCGTGAGGAACTCAATGGGCTATAAGCAGTCGCCCGTCCCTAATTTAGGGTCACTGGTTCCCGGGAAGGGAAAGAGCCAGTGCCGTAAGACAAACACAACATCCATGCCCGACCGGCATCCGAACCCGGACCCCTTACGGACGAATGATCAGAGGCCAGCGCCTCCGGGGCGGCCAGAGTGTGATGAAGCTTACTTTATTTCCAATCATAGCTGGTGCGCCTTCGGTTGTCATGGATACTCACTTACAGATCCGAAACTTCGTGTCTGTAATAAACTATTTAAAACCATTGTAGATATCCTCGCCTCTTGTTTGTTCCTTCAACGGGATCATTGTTAAAGCTCCTCTTTGAAAGTCAAGTGAGGAAAAAACATTCTAGTGAAAATACATAGCTGAGTTGTGTCAGTCAAATCTGTACTCATCGAACTGCATAGACAAAAAGTACACTTACGTATATCTTCCTTTAACTGGGGTTCTAAATTCGTATTTATAATTTACGTCCTTCACAACACAGTGTTTCGAGATAGAAATATATCTTTAATTGTTGAATGTATTACTGATTTATTTTTTAAATCACTGAAAATAAAATCTCCTGCTTTACGGAAATCCTCTTTGATGAGTTATCCGTCTTTAAATGATTTGTTTCGTTTCATAAGAACTTCAGTAATCTTGAATGATGCACATGCCACCATTTTTGACTTACTGTTAGTCTATGTGAACGTAGACTGCTGAGTGCTCACATTTGACTTAAGTTTACGAAATTTAGTCCTTTGAAATTCACAACCACTTGGGAAACTCGTATCGAATGCTTTGTTAAGGGTTTAAAATATCTTTCTACATTCGATTTCTTAGGCGACGCGACACCGGAGTTACAATTAAGACAAACACACTTATCTTTAAACATAATAAGTAAAATCCCTTCCTCCCATTCACTGTGATGGTGATAAGTTTTGCTTTCCTACTACTACCTCCTGTTTCACTCCTATTGGTCAGGGTGTAACGAATAACGGGGAATTCGAAGTATCACACACAAACAGCAACAACATACTCTACTGAACAGTAAGTCCAATTAAAAGCTGTCTCTCCAAACCGAATCTCCGACGCGCATGCACAGTACGAGAGCGCAAGAGACAGAAGAAATGGGAAGGATTTTGGCACTGTGCTACTGAGACGAAATATATGTTTAGAGCAATGGAGACCAAGAAAATGCGTTGCGTTTTCAAAGGCCTGGATTCCACGTTAGGGTTTTCTACAAATCCATACTTAAAATTTTGCAAATAATACGACATTTTACCGCAATCTACCATTTCTCGCCCAGAAGTCGACCCTTTGGCCATCACTGGTGTACATGCTATAATCTTCTAGCTGTCCTTCTTCTCAGGGTAAATTTTAAGATAACAAAAGAGTCATTTGGAATTTTTCACTAAAAACTTTTAGACCTAATAATCAATTTTTCTGTCTTGCGCAGTGCTTCCTGTAAGCTTGGAAGCCACATTTTATATTAAAACCCTGTCAGGGTTTCTAAGAATTATAATGATAGATAGACGGATGTACTAGTTTTATAAGTAAGTTCTTGTCTTGAACAACAAGGAGTGCTAACTAGAGGTCTATTTAGCACACCTTGATACTTCCTGCCCTCAAAATCCGAGCCCTACCCGGTTTTCGGGGCAGGATGGGCGTTAACCTCATAAGTTGATTAAAAATTTATGAGTGAGTTTGGGACGGGTGAGTAGTGCAAATATGAGTTCGGGCCGGGTATTTTTATCCTCTGCACTAAAAGCAATATTGACTTGAACGATCCGAACACTGATTCTAGAAACATGAGTAAAATATACTGGTGTGCAAGATTTAAAGACGAAGAGGGGAAATTAGCATAGCGGAATGAGCAGGCAAAACGGACCGAAAGACCACTCAGGAGATAGACTAGGCTCCGGTACGGTAGGACGTACGCATATATGCAGCTGACGTAGGAGGGGCGGGGGTGTCGGAAGGGTATAAAGCACATGGACGGTGTACGCTCAGCAATTCGGTGAAAGCTTTTGCACGGTGTATATTGATCTGAACGACGTCGAGTTGCTGCCACCATGTAATATGGTCAACCGGCAGTCCAGTAAACGACATCTGAATGACTCTACCCCAGGTTGCGTCATTGGGAAGTTAAAAAAGTTAGAAGTGTGACTAGTGTGGCCGAGGAGTTCGGGATCGATCACAGCATCGTTTCACGAGCTTGGAGAGCATTTCAAACGATAGGAACAGCTGTCCGAGAGTGTAGCAGTGGTCGTCCACGAGCAACCACGGCGTCGGACGACCGGTATATTGTCCTACAGGTGAGAAGAGACAGACGGCAGACAGCGGGAGAAATCGCAAGTCATATGCAGCAGACAACTGGTCGTCCGTTATCGCGTGTGACCGTGGCCAGGAGGCTGCACAAAGGTGGTCTATTTGCACAACGACTAGTACGGTGTGTTCCATTAAAGCCTGCTCATCGGAGACGGTGGTTTCTGTGGTGCCAGGAACACAAGAACTGGATACATCAGCATTGGGGTCGACTTCTCGTTACGGATGAGTGCCGATTTTGTCTGACGAGTGATTCTAGACGTATACACATCTGGAGAGAGCAGGGAACACGCAATCATACCTCCAACATCATCGAAAGGGACCGGTTTGGAGGTGGTGGAGTTCTCGTTTGGGGTGGTAAGATGCTTGGTAGCCGTACTGGTCTCCACATCTTCAAAGTGGGTTCAGTCAGTGGTGTCCGCTATTATACCGAGGTTCTCCTGCCTCACGTGCATATATTTAGAGGTGCCGTGGGTCCTGATTTCCTCTTTATGGACGACAACTCTGCACCTCATCGTACAGTGGCTGTCGCAGAGCTTTTGGAGAGTGAAGATGTTCAACGCATGGATTGGCCCGCACGGTCCCCGGACCTAAATAATCCAATAGAACACGTGTGGGACCTTCTCGGGAGACGCTTGGAAGCATGTAATCTGCCGCCAGCAAAGATTCCGCCGCTGCGATTGGCGCTAGAAGAGGAATGGGCCGCGATGCCTCAAAAGCTCCTTGAAAACCTCGTCCTCAGCATGGACAGACTTTGTAAATCCTGCAACGTTGTCAGGGGTGATCATATCCCCTACTAAAGACTGGACTTTTCTTGGAAGCCGCCTGTCACATGGACGTTTCTGTCTTCTATCAAGTTGTGATCGAAGCTACTTTTTCAATAAAGTGCCGTTGTATCCTTAGGATTCCTTGTTTGGAAAGTTTTGCTCACTTGTCCCGTATTCTTACATCTTGGGGATCTTGTGGTATGATTTGAGTCGATGTGGAGCACTTCTGCACGACGTTGCATTCGAAAAACCGTTTCGTCCTTAATTTTTGCACGCCAGTGTAAGACCCGATCACAACTGTATGCGCTGATTAATTACAGTTGAAACCGAGAAGCCGGGATGAAAGCTGAGAGTCTGAAAATGGACGATTCATTTTTTAAGATGTGGAAATCAAATTCAGTTTTAATTTAGTTGCTCATAGTGACTATACCTTGGATCCCCCCCCCCTCCATAAATGTTTATGTGAACAGAGATTAGAGCTACACCAACCAAAACTGAAACGAACTTTGAGCGACTTTCGTTGTTGCAATGGGGATGAGGAAGTTCGGAATATTCGTCCACATATTTTGGAACGATAGCTCCTTAGTTTAAACTTAAGTGTAGAAGAGAAATAGATGTTTTATATATATAAAACAGAAATATGCAGTCAGATCTGAATCTCATCTGTCATCAATTTCAGTTTTCACTTCGTTGGCCATAGCGACTGAAACGTGGCTTGTCTCTTTCCCTATAAATGTTTACATGAACAGAGCTTAAAGCTACACCAAGCCAAAACAGAAACGAACTTTAGGCGCCATTCGTTGTTACAACTGGGACGACGAAATTTGAAGTATTTGTTTATATACTTGAGGAAAGAGAGCTCGGCCGCCCCGGTGGCGCAGTGGTCTAAGGCGCTGGCCTCTGATCATTCGTCCGTAAGGGGTCCGGGTTCGAATCCCGGTCAGGCATGGATGTTGTGTTTGTCTTACGGCACTGGCTCTCTCCCTTCCCTGGAACCAGTGGCCCTAAATTAGGGACGGGCGACTGCTTATAGCCCATTGAGTTGCTCCAAGTCAACAGCACGACCTTCTTCCTCTTTGTCACGCCAATCGACATCCTCTTCTGGTGCTAAAGACCAGCAACAGCAGACTTCCTCAAAAAGTAGTGATACAGTAATTGGTCAACCGACGTCTAGAAAAAGTAGTGAGACAGCCGTTGGTCAGCCGACGTCTACCAGAAGTAGTGAGACAGCCGTTGGTCAACCGGCGTCTACCAGAAGTAGTGAGACAGCCGTTGGTCAACCTACGTCTACCAGAAGTAGTGAGGCAGCCGTTGGTCAACCGACGTCTAAAAGAAGTAGTGAGATAGCCGTTGGTCAACCGACGACGTCTGTGGGTAAACCCTCGACCTCGGGTGATGCATTGGCGCCCACTTTATCTCTTCAGTCAAAAGAGGCATCAATTGTTAATCCAAAGTCTCCTATAGAGATGGTTGATGACGATTCTCGTCATACTGCTACACCGACCGTTGAGGTTGTTTCTTCAGTTCCTTTTAAATTGCCGGCAGTTCCAATTCCGGTTACAGCACAAAGTCGTGGACGGGCGAAGCGACGTAGAACGTCGCGCGCTCAGAATAAGAAGTTTAGAATTACAACTACCCTTAAGGCAGGACGTGATTGTTCTAGTAGTCAGATGCTCACGTCTGAAGGCTCTATGGAATCTGATACAGATGATGGAACAATTATTCCGATCTCCTGTGAAAACTTTTTATATATTCTAGAGGCATCCTCTCTTCCACAGACACCTGTGTCTGGGGAGAAGGTATATGCGTTCCTAATAAGTCCCCGTAGAGACAAGCTGTCTCGCAATTTTTTGGAAGGTTACTCCCACTGTCTGTCTGACACCATGAATCAAATGTTGGCGATACATTCTCATTTACGTACCGTTCCGGGCAGAGATCTGGGTGGTCCCTACTGGGCAAAGAAGTTCCGTAGCCGTCTCGCCAAGTTACAGAACGCAGCCGACAACATCCTCCAACCATCTTCAGACTATTCCGTTCAAGACAGTCTCACTGAATAGTAGGGGTATGTGTACCCCTTTGGCGAATGCTTTAGTGTATGAAGACGTCCACCACCTCAAAGCAGATCTCCTATTTTTGCAAGAGACAAATTGTCTATCCACTTCACCCTTCCATCGCTGGAGGAGATGGGACTATCAGTTTCATCACGCGTATAGGTTCTCTCTTCGTGGAGGTTTAGCGATTGGTGTACATAATAGATTTCGTCAAGCACTCTCCTCTGTTAAAGTTCATAACCTGTGCCGAGACTTATTGCAGCGACTCACTTTCGTCCTAGATGGACAACGATATTTAGTTTTCAACATATATATTCCATGTTCATCTACACATCTAACGTTGTTATTTTCGTCTCTTCGCACTGCACTTCAGTCAGCATTACCATCAGATCATGTGCTCATTGGAGGAGACTTTAACTGTACACTTCAACCAGAGCTCGATCGCGCTCCTTCGAGGATTGAACATCGTTCACATCTTGTGGAGCAATTGCGATCATTAGTGTCTGATTTTGATTTACATGACGTGTTCCGACGATTGCATCCGACATCCATTTCACATACCTGGAGATCTTCATCTGCATCCTCCTCTCTTTCTGCCAGGCTGGATCGATTTTACGCTTCTGCTCCGTTATTGCCCATTACAACGGATTGTATGCACTCTCCTACAGCTTCATCGGATCATTGTGCCATCACTATCTCCTGTAGCTCTTCATCTCGTCTGCATGTTAGATTTCGGTTATGGAAACTGGACACTTCTCTCCTAGCTGATGAGAATATATGCACCGAGATCAGAGATCTTCTTGATCATATGCGAGAGGGCCTGTCCACTGCACCTTGTGCCATCAATTACTGGCTCGAGGTAAAATCTTACCTAATTTATCTTCTCAGACGTCATTCCTTCTCCGAAGGCACGAAGCGCTCCATGGAAGAGCAAAATCTCCGAAACATCCTGTTACAGCTTGGTGCGAGTCATCCCATGTATACAGCTTACCAAGCGGATCTTAGAGCACTTCTTGAGCCTCGTGCACGTCAGGTAATTCTTCGTCTCCGTCTACAACATCTATCACCAGAGGACTGCTCCTTTGAGTTTCTATCCGCGTTAGAAGAAAAACGCCGCTCGTCGCATCAGCTTCGACTACTTCGGCGGCCTGATGGTGAAATCATCTCTGATCCGGATGCAGTTTGCTCTCAGGTTCGTCGATATTTTACTATTAAATACAGTGAAACTCCTCAGCCTTCTGTTTCTGCTTCTGCTACTTTACTCTTTGCTCTTCCCCAAGTTCCTTCCAATCTCTCTGATTCCCTTTTACAACCTATTTCGCAGACTGAACTTCGGACCATTCTTGCCTCTCTAAATTCCCGTGCTGTCCCAGGTTCCAGATGGCCTTCCGCTCCTTTTCTACCGTACTTTTCTCCCTTCGTTGCTTCCATTTCTTCTCGCCGCTTTCAATGCTGCTCTTTCTTCCTCTTCTCTTCCGAGGGGTTTCACAGAGGCTCATATGGTGTTATTCCCCAAGAAAGGCGATCTGCTTGACTTGGGAAACTGGCGTCCTATCTCGCTACTAAACATTGACTATAAACTCTTCACTAAACTCCTTTCCAGTCGACTCAACCAAGTTCTTCCATTTCTTCTTTCTCCCGACCAGACCTACACGGTTCCTGGTCGGTCCATCACTTCTAATCTCAATCTCCTTCGAGATCTCCTACATCTGGCTCGTACTAACTCTGAACCACTTGCCCTCTTTAATCTTGACCAAAGAGCTGCTTTCGACAATATCTCACATTCGTATCTTTCTGCTGTTCTTATTGCTTTCGGCTTTCCTTTTGCTTTTGTTACCTCTATTCTTGCCCTTTATCAGGACGCTGCTTTCCATGTCAAGACGGCCGCCTTCTTGACTGCACCTATTCCTTTTCGGCGAGGCATTCGGCAAGGTTGCCCACTTTCTGGGCAGCTCTTTGCCATTCCTTTTGAGCCGTTTCTTCGGTCTGTCCATCGAGCCTTTATAGATGCACTGCCATCGCCTACTGCAAGTACTAGGCACTTTTCTGTGACATACTCTGCATATGCTGATGACGCGACCTTTTGTGTACGGACAGAGGCTCAATTCGACATCTTGCTCCAGATTTACGATCAATATTCTTCATGTTCAGCGGCATCACTTAATACATCCAAGAGTGCAGGTCTATGGAGCGGAGCGTGGGCCTCTAGGACTGACACCCCGTGGGGCGCCTCATGGACTGCTTCATCCCAGAAATTCCTTGGGGTCCATCTCGGAGTCCGTCTTTCAGCTCAAAATGAAACATGGAATGCTCTCAGAACACGCCTTACTCGAACTGCTGCCTTCTGGCGAGGTTCCCAGTTTTGTACTTCTTACTTTTTAAGAGCTAGAATAGCTCAGACTTATATTCTTTCACCATGCCTATATGCATGGTCAGCTGAACGTATGCCCATTTATCACCTCAATGAAATCACTCGAATCATCTCAACGATAATATGGAACAGGTACCATTGGATCCAGGTCTCCACTCTCTGTCGTCGAGTCACTGATGGAGGTATTTCACTGCTGGACGTTCGCACCTACTATAAAGCACATAAAGTGGTTTCTTTCCTGCGGCTACTAAGTGCACCAGAGTCGCCAGTTACGCTCGTTAGAGATGTCATGATATCGCCTAGGAATTCCCGAATCACTTTCATCATGTATCTTCTAATGGATCAATCTCCTTTTTTCCATTCTAAACTTTCCCCTTTCTACAAAGAGGTCCTTTCCTTTCTCTGTTCTCTACCCCTCTTACGTGCTCCACCGGCTTCCACCACTGAACTATTAGCTGAGCCCCTGTTCTTTTCTTCCATCCTTCATCCCCCTAATGCTCCCTACTTTACTGACCTTTCCTGGCTCCCCGCCGGAATAGTATCTGTTCAAGATCTAATTTCTCCAGATCTTTCTTGGAAACCCTTCTCTGATCTGTCCCCCCACATCTCCCCTACCTCTTCCTCTCTTTCGCTGTATGATTCCTTCCGTTCTTCAATCATTACCCTCTTCCCTAACCTTGCCTCTCAAGCTGGGTTAACTCTTGTTCCCTCTGCCTCTCTTCCTCTTCCCTTTTTCCTTTCCGTTCGGGGCTCATCACTTCCTCTCTCCAGTTTTTCTATCTCGTCTCTTTACCGTTGTCTCATTGATCCACTGTATGCTACACCATTGATGATTCCAGATGTTCCGAATGTCGCCCTTTCACAAGTGTGGTCCATGTCTAATTCGCCACTATCTGTTCCAGCAGAAAGAAACATCCAATGGTTGTTTCTTCATCGGCGGTTACCAGTTCCTACCAAATTATTCAGGATGACGCTTGTTGATTCGCCTAACTGCATGTTTTGCTCTACGATTGCGGATGTAGATCATGTATATCAACATTGCACAGTGCTTCTTCCCTTGTTACATCTGACCTTCACTACTGCACAGTGCCTTAGTACTACTGATCTCTCTTTCTCAGCCTATAGCACGCTACTCAGTTCCAGTACTCTGCCTATTCCTATATCAGAGTCATGTGCTTATGTTTTCATATTAGCAAAACATGTGATTTTTTGCTACTATCAACAGCTTCGTTCTACCCCTATACAGCCTACCATCTTTCAGGCGGGAGCTGCCATGTGCAGTCAGTTCCGGAACAGACTGATTTCACGCTTGAGGCTTGCTTTCACTGTTGCTAAGGCTGCGAATCGAATCCCACACTTTATGTCAGTGTGGTCACCTTTTTCGTCAATGGTTTTCTGGTCAATCAGAAGACCTTAGACTATTGTTCTGACTTCTGTGAATTTGTTTAGACTAACTAAAGTATAGTTTTGTAATTAACGTGTTCTTAGGTGCCCTCTTCACCATTGCTGCCCAATGTTACTGCGCGTCTGCATGTTTCTCACCAACAAGGTCCTGTAGGTGAGGGTTTTTTTTTTTTTTTTTTTTGTTACACCACAGGCACTTAGATAAAGTTTAGTTTTATGTTCAACGCTTTCCTTATGTCTGCCGGGCTTTATAATTTCTGGTTTATGCTCACGGTGCTGAGCAAATGTTTGTTAATGTTTAAATTTAATTATTAATTTTGCACAGTGGGGTTTTTGATCATGTTACATGTACATAAAGGTATATGATCAGTCAAATACACAATGTTCAGCGAGGTTTAGCACTTTTGTTGTACAAAGAATAATTGTTCCTCGTTCAGATATTTGTACTATACCTGAAGTATAGTTGCTATGCCAAAAGCTCAGTTTTGTATATACTAACGTACTTTCGTAATTGCACTGTAAAATTTATGTTCGGCACATTTCGCATGTTGGGTCAAGATTAGATGTCTTAAGTTTTATGCTCATGGTGCGGAGCAAACGTTTTGATAGTCTTCAGTTATATGTTTAATGTTACACAGTGTGGTTTTTCTCATGTCACATGTGCCTACTAGGAAATAATCAGTCTTTTACATAATGTTCTGCGCTGTATTGCACATTTGCTGTACAAAGAGTCAGTTTCATATTTTCATTATTTGTATTGTACCCGAAGTATAAATTTTCTGTAAAACGCAAGTTCTGTTTGTACTAATATACTTTACTCTTTGCACTGTGAAATTTACAGTTGTACCATGGAATTGTAATTCTTTATTAGTGTCTTCCCTATGCCGTTGCACCTTGTGTACATATGTTGTTGTTCATTACATGTTAATCTATAGTATTGTGATTGAGGCACTTGTTTAAGCCTAAGTAATAGTTCTTTTGTTATAATTTGACAGTGTTTCACAATAGAGATATTGCATTCAATTTGTATAGAGTTCACACCATCATTGTAATTAGATTATTTATTCACTTATCTTTCAGACACTGAAAAGTATAAGCCTTATGCTCTTTTCTTCTTTTTTCAAGATTGCTCAAAATATACATGTTTGTTTTTGCACTGTAAAATTTATAGTTATACCTTGTAATGGTGTTCACCTATTAGAGATGGCACTCTGCTGATGCACATTGCGAACATATGATGTACATAGAATAAGTCAACCCTTCAGTCCAGTATTGTCGGTGTTATGAATTTGCTTACATTGTATATAGTGCATCCACATAGTGTAAATATCTCATCGTCATTGTAAATAGGTCATCTACTTGTTTATCTTTTGGTAACTGTTAAGCACAGGCCATCTGTATCTTCCTGTCCATGTTTGCTCCAAATAAATATTGTTGAAGCTCACGGTGGTCGTTAAACCTCCAAACAAAAAAAACAAAAAAGAAAGAGAGCTCGCCACTTTGTACTTAAACGTAAAAGAGAAATAAATTTTCATATATGACATAGAGGTATGCTGATGAGATTTATTTAGATCTAAACCGCATCTGTCATGCAGAAGTCGCCGTGCCGCTTCGTTACATTCCGTTTATTAGTAAGGAAAGTTAGTTCCATTCATCAAATTTGTTTTTGTAGAGTAAAAAGTCTACAGCCTTTTCCGAATCGCTGACAAGAGGGTAAAATTGAAGAGTACTCTCAGATCACAGGAAAAAGAGAAGTTAAATGCATGAGCTCATTATGAAAATCTATTTCAAAGAGCTTTTGAATCTTAAAACTTAACTTTTGGATAAAGATACGATGCAGGTAACAAAATATCAAAGCTATGATCATGGCTGAAGCAGGGCTCTAATATGCCCACATTTTTCAATACACCTTAAATTTTTCAGTTTTATAATTTATGACAACATAGCTCTTAGCAGATTTAGGAATCCAAAGTTCATGTACACAAGGTACCTAAATATTCACTTCTTCGTGTCAAAAATGTGTTTACATTTTTCGTTTTGAATTTCCTTTGTAGACGTCTCGCGCGGCATTTTAAAATTCATTAGCGGCTCACGGGTTGAAGACCTCTTCTCTGGAGGAAGTCTTCCTTGATATGATACACTTGGCAGAGAACGCGCGATTAAAATCTAAACCGGTCTTGGTTGGACTGTACAAATTAAGAATTTCGCAGACCACTTTGATACGTGAAATTTATTTTCACAAAATATTGCCATCACCAACAAATTATATTCAATCAAATTTTATTCGGTTCACTGATGAACTGTACGCCGTACCTCTTCCACTTGTTTATAAAATAAAAGGAAAGCAACAATAGCTTTCGAAATTTCTAATATTTTTACAAACATAACATTCCAACCAGTATTTTCCTACCAACCAGTCTAATTTGAATTACCTTACATTAGTGAATATCACAAAAATTTGTTTTCCTTGAACATCCCATTACGACTAGCAGTTATAACAGTTTTCAGAATTATGTGTACAGCGCATTCGTGAAACGATTGTCTCTTGAACAATGTATAGCACTAAATTAATTTAGTTGCTGAACTGTTTCGAAAAGAAAAATGATTTACCTTTTTGAGAAAATTAATTTTTGAAAACAACAACCAGAATCTCAAAAGCATAATAAATTTGGTATCCTTCTATAAAATTATTATTTAAAACAACGCTACTGCATTTCTTACATTAATTTCTTTTTAAATTCTGTTAATTTGGACAACAGCGCGTATATATCGTTCTATTAAAATGAAAGTCATCATCGACCCGCGTAATCAACCAATATCTGAAGGCTGTCACACAGAAGTATCCTTACGTTAGTCCTTTATTGCAAGAAATATGGAAGAATCAAATTGGTAGAACAGCAATACAGAAATATCAAATTACTATTGGTATCTGTAAAAAAATGAACAGAGGCATTATATGCGTTTAGATAATGATGTTTTTGGAAATCGACATTATCCTTCACTTTTTTTGGAAATTTTTTCATGTAAAGACAAAATTATATTCTATTTGCCGAAAATTTAAAGGGTCTGCAGTTTTTTATCAAAAACATTAGATATGAAATTTAATTAAAATTTTCCAATTAAGAATTCTATTAATACGAAATGATTCAATAACGCTTGGTGTAGCGCTTTGAAATTCTGAATGAAGTCAGTAAGGTACCACAAATGTTACTTGTGCTCCGTATTTTACTAACTTATTGAATCCCTTTTTGGTAACAATAAGCTGACATTGTTATCCACACTTAAAAGAAAGAGAATTCATTTCGGATTGGTATTCATGAACAACAGTAAAGAATGTGTTTTTTGCTCGTAGATTTTGAAGAGTGTCTACGGAACGTGTTTCAAAAGTTCTTTCAGGGGTGAAAAGAACGATTTACAATTTTACGTACCAGTGCGCCACAAACAGATGATAAATAATCGGAGACAACACATTCCACTTATCGCCAGCTGCACAAAAGACACATTGGTGAAATCATGATTACTTTTTTTTCAATTACCGTTGAAAACTGATGCACGTTTATGTGAGAACGTGGAAATAAGTTTCTGAATAAGTGAAGAGAAATATTGTATAAATAAATATAATCAAAGCAACCAGCCAACACATACTCACAATAAATAGTAGAGTACGTAGCACGAATAAAACGTTTAGCTATTCGCTTAAAGCTTTGACAGGTACCTGAACTTAAACCAATCACAGCACAATCAAATATCCGTACTTGAACTTAGCACACTGCACAACTTAACACTTTGGATGCACACAATTACACGGTGCACCCGGCTGTGAGATGACACGGTGGTCTGTCTGACAGCTGTATGAATACCCTACTTTTGGGGTACCGTGACACTTTCTCTCAGGGAGATAGCACTGATTTCCCCATCTCCGCTCTTCTTAGCTGATTGCTATGGGAGAGTGGAGAAGCAAATGAACGGACAATGTTCGAATAGTGGCAGGTTGCTTACCTCCCGTGAGCTGTTCTTCTCTGCGCTCTCCGTACTCTTCGGCTTGAAGAAATACGCTGCATGGAACCGCTCGTCTCTGCGCTGGAATCGGGCGACTGTGTTCAGTTATTTCGTCTATGCTCAGTTTCCCTTTCTGGGTAAGGTATCGTTAACGGATTATCCCAGCCTGTACTTGCTGCTATTCCACATTTAGACTTAACGCCCTGTTATTACAGAACGGAAGCCAACTTTATGCCTTTCACCCTTGCTCTTTCTACATTGCGGCGATCGGAGCAGAAAAGCATCTCTCCGTTCAGCATGTGAGCTCAGGCTGCCTCCTTGCTGGGTTCATTTTTTCCTTAGTTCAGGGTAATCACACGTAACGATGTCTAATCATCTTTGCGCAAAATTTCCGAATGTCATTTCGTCTTTTTCATGATGTTTCCTTCCATGCAAACTCCGGATGGCGGGCCCCTTAACAAACGCGCTACCTTATCCGTGCTGAGCAGATTTCTACCCAAAAAGAGCGTTCTCTGAAGTTACTAACAGCGCAAATATTATGGACGAATTCCTTTAGGTACGAGAGACCGAAGATAATTCAATTTATTGCCTCGTTTTCGCCACATTCGCGAAGGTCGTTTCTAGAAGACCCGAATAAGGAATAAGGCCTTCAAAACGTCTTACTTGCCTACAGATATTTGCTTCTTCTCTCGGCTCATCATCTTACGCCTTAAATTCCATTTGTCAAGAAATACCCGGCGTTACAAAATTTATATACATACACGAAAGCTACAAAAATGTAGATATGTATAATTTTTTCCACTTCGGAATTTTCATGTTATTTACATTTATAGAGAGAAGAAATAATTACAGGAACAAGGCATTAATTTTTTCCACTATTTGTTAAACATGCAGCAAATTTTGGTTCGTTCGCTTTATCCACATTACTAATTACAGATTTCAGTTTTCAAGCAGTAAATAGTTCACAAGATAGATAGATTTATTAAACTTGTAATCAGTTAAATTACAAAGGCACAGACGTAAAGTAAATACGTGAATTTCTTGAAGGAAATATTGTTATCCAAATTAGTGTTGGTCGTAGGATATTGAATTTAAGAGTCGAATGGTGATTTCTATCGTGAGGGTGTTTTTTTTCACCTCTCCTGTGCAGACTGAAATAACATGTCATCCAAAAGAAAGTAGCAACTTAGTGCTTTTTGGTGTGTCTTGTGATTTGCGCGACAAAATGTAGTGTACTACAATTTCGAAAGTGTATTCAGTGTTTTCTTCAATGACATGCGTTCGGCAGGTTTCAAATACAGTGCGCCGTTCATAAATGTCAGCGATATGCGTTCAACAATTAGGAAAAAAGTCAAGTGCAACAAAGTGAGTTCATAAATTTTCAGCTTTAGTGTGCAATGCTAGTGGTTTAGTGTGCGGCCTTATGCCGTGTATTTAGAGAGGTATTCCTAATATACCGTGCAGTGTGAGAAATAGTCTGGAGATCGTACGTGAAATTAAATGGCGAAATCTGTGATTCACAGGTGATACTTTTGGATAAATTTTAACTGGAAGACTGGTGAGTGCTTTGATTTACACTAATTGAGAAAGTTGTAATTTTTAAATATTGGAGTATAGTGAAACTTGAACAGTGTCACTGGAAAGACGTAACGGTATTACGGTGTTTCACCCAGCGGGCACTTGTCCGGGAGCTCTAGGTCGTAAAATATGGGAGTTATGGGGATAGCCCTCTGGGGAGCTTTTTAGTGTGATTAAAGTGTTGACTAAAATGATTTTAACTTGTTCAGAAAAATATCTTAACATGTGCCAAGAGTAGTAAAACATCAGAAAATATTACTTCCAGAAAGGATATTCCTTATAGTAGAAAACGCAGGAAAAATGTAGAGTATTTCATCAATTACTCCCATTTCAACTTCCAGACTAATACAATGCAAATTATATAGATGTATATGGTAGTATATACAACATACAAAACAAAAACTGCGTCCTAGTGAAAAGGACGATTTCATGTTGCGTAGGTACACGTATACTCCTACCGAACAGGTGGAAACATGTTCCTAATTTCCTAAACATAAAGGGATTACCTGCCATGTGCACCTATGCTGGAATAGTCAAAATATGTAGAAGTTGCTCTTTGGAGGGACATTTTTCACATCAATGCATGACTCCCATGTGTGAGGATTATAATCCCAGGGAACATCAGGTAGAAGTGTGTTCTATTCTATGTGCCATATGTGCAGACTTATCACACAAACAGAAGGTTTGCTAAAGAACAACATATGCAGTGGCAGTTAGAGGTATACACACATTTCATGGAGAAGATAATAGATTGCCCTGAGGAGGGGGAATGTAATACCGTTCCATCGAACACAACAAAATTTTCTCAGGTTCCCTTCGAACAACAGATTCATAATGATCAGGGTTTGAATTAAATTATAATTTTTCGTCTAATAGGGACCAATTTTTTCCCGGATACTTCTTTAGAAGAGAGACCAAGATCGTTCTCTGCCTCATCCAGAGAACAGATAGATAAATATTACATGGAAATGACAGAACTTACAACTACAGCTTAACAAATTTGTAAAATCATGCAATGCATTTATTTTAATACGCTTTCCAGCATACCAGAAATCATTACTCAAGTTATCACTCAATTATGAGAATAATGGCTGTGGAATAAATCTCGGTGCTGTGCCCTGACCTTTGATCCCATTTCGATGATTCAACAGAACCGGTTCAGTGTACCTCCGAAATAACATGATAAAAATTTGTCGCAATCGAAGTATTTTTACGTAAGCTATGATTCATAAGAACTATAGAATAGATCCCGCTCCTGTGTCTTAACCTTTGACCCCATTTCGCTCATTTTCAAAAGGTTTCGTCCCCAGGCAGGCCCCTAAACCATACTAACATTTCATCCAAATCGAAGCATTTTTATGTACGTTGTGACACAACGCGTGAAGTTATGACGCATAATGACTATGAAAGTGATTCCACTCCTATGTCCCGACCGTTGACCACATTTCGTCCATTTTCAATAGGGTTTGTCGCCATGTGATCCAATGCCACATACTAAAATTTCATCGATATCCAACCTTTTTTACGTTAGTTATGACGCATAAGAGCAGTGGACTGGATCTTGTTCCTATGTACTGATCTTTGACCCTATTTCGTTCACTTTAAATAGGGTTCCTTCTCAGGTGATCCCCTACCAGATACTAAAATTTCATCGAAATCGAACGATTGTTACCCGAGTTATCGTGCGGACAGGCATACGCACACAACGCGTGACGTAATGAGGCAAGAATGTGACGTCATAAAATTTTAATTGGATCTACACAACGCGTGACGTAATGAGGCAGTTGGCGTGACCACGCGCCAGCATCTCAATCGCGAGCTTGTGACGTGATAAGATTTCAAAGCATGTGTTACATTAATGGAACGACACCATGACACCAAATACGTGGTAATTCGGAGTGGTTATTAACCCAGTAAACGAATTTTCCTAAAGTCGAAATCAAGCTAAATAGATTTCTGGTATCACAAAATGGTAGGTTAACGACTTTCATCAAAATTCTTAGAGCCGTTTTCAAAATAAGATGTACATACATACATACAAGTATTGCTACTTTAATATGGACGTCAAGTAGTTTTGCTTCCTATACTTCTAATGGAAAAACTTCTGTACACATTTTCTTCAAAATTAATGCGTTCCCAAGGATGAAAATTTGAACATCGAATAAAATAGTTTCGTTTCATAACTTGGAATACTTAATATTTAAAAAAAAAACCGTAATTATGCAATCCCACATTTATTTATCCAGGGACGTCATCAAAGTACAGGTCGCGCCATCTTTTTTCTGCTTTCAACACCTCCAAAGGAAACTTAATTGAAAATTTTATGTTATGTTTTTAGCTCTTAAAAATGCAACCTTATATTTCAGTTTGATCCACAATCACAGAATTGTGTCCAACTTAAAGTAAATTTACACCATCTACTCTTGGAAGTAGAGTATAAATATACTGGGTTTTTTTCTTAATATTTAGTATTTGAGTTTCGCTTTTGAATGTTTTTTCGAATGAAATAGTTTGATGAGTTCGTGACGCACTGCAATATCAGCAACTTGATGACAGACAAATAAATGAAAATAATGTCCTTTCTTGTACATACCAGTGAGCTAAAAACGACATGATTCTTCCACTCACTTGAGTAATTTGCAAACATAGGTTCCTGAATTGCAGCAAAGGGCGTGATCCGGCACAATGGAGCTATCAAGGAACTGGTTTTACGAAAATGTGATAATTTCGACTGCAGTTCAACTGTACTGTTATTTGCTTTTCTGTGGTCTTGTGTTTCCTTTCTACAATCCGTGCCACTTTTCCCCTACTCTGTTTAACATCTTAGTGTGGCATTCACAATTTGCAGATTTAGAGACAACGCCGTTTCCTTTCTGATAGTTAGTCAAAATATCCGATACACTTTCTCGTGTTGCACAAACCATTTGTGCCGTTGTTGTTAGTGAATCTCCTGCAAGACACATTTCTAAAGTCACTGAGTACTAACATTATTACAGTTTTTTCACTGCAGATGATGATCTCTGACTGCCGCACAGCTACGTGACAGCATATTGTACTGTTTTTCTACGTGACTGCCGACAGCATATTGCACAGTTTCTGACTGCCGCACAGTTACGTGACTGCCGACAGCATATTGCACCGTTTCTGACTGCCGACAGCATATTGCACCGTTTTATATATCGCACGTAGCGGTTGACTTCGTACCTGTGATTTGCATGCGGCATATTGCGTGTACTACAACCCCTGTCAGTGTGTCTATTATATTGAAAAATCCATGCAGCTAGCGATGAGGCTCACTTCGCCGCGTGATGGCGCAAACGCCAATGTTGCAATAGCAAAGGTAGCCGAAAAAGAATGTTCTCCGTGCAAAAATTCCCCTCCGCGGAGGACGACGTCGACCAGTTCGTGCGGAGACTGGGTTTTGTGCCACATACTGAAACAGTTGAGCTACGGTGGTCGATGTGGCTGTACGATCCGTCAAATTCATGAGCACCAGATGCCATTCCTGTCGTTATGGAGTGTGACTGGTCGTTAGGTTCTCGTACATCTGTGGCTTCATTCCTGCGGTACACGCTGACGCTATGTTCTCTCCAACGTGGCCGCATGCTGCCCCACCCGAGCACCGATGTCTCGGAGTGATAATCCGCAATATCGATATGCCACAACTCCCCCACGATCGAAGTCGGAGACATGATGGTAGAGCTGCCGTTGTCTTTGACGGGACATACTGCAGCTTTTCGTGACCAGAAACGACGATCAAACACATTTGGAGTGTTTAATACCGGCTTCTTGTTCACTCCTCTTATACGACTTCCATGGGGTGTTTCTATCGCACATTATTTCTATATATGCTGCCCGGTTAATAACTAAATTGAGCGCCAGTGTTCTGCCCTTCTGCCAATATCGTGCCCCTGGGATTCGACATTTCTTGATGTATCACTTTTATAGGCCGGAAACATATTTCGGTAAAATGTTTCGTGTACAAATAAATTTCTATTTTTATTTTCTTTGAAAACCACATAGATCCCCTATTATTTATAGATTTTCTACTTTTTCTTGACTTATTTTCATTTCAACATAATTGGATTTTGCGCAAAAACAACATAAACCGATGTTTTGCAAAATCTGTTATGTAATTTTAGGAACAATTAAAGATAAAGCATTTCGAAATCTTAGTTTCTGAAATAATTTTTGCAGATCATTTGTTCTCTTCTTTAGAAAATAGTCGCTGTCAAAGCATTATGACAGCGCGACTTTACGAAAATCGAAACGATTGCCGGAAAACAACGGCGAGTTCGGTCATGAAACTATATGTATTGCGCCTGATACTGAGCTTTGTATGTCAGCGCTATTCCTGTTCTTCAGATCAGAAAGGCAGCGGACTTTAGATTCTTTGACAAAGGCCAACCGTTTGTTTCGCAGGAGGAAGAGCACATCCCCTCTATGCAACCGTATTTTATGAATAAACGGATACCTTGGCCATTCATTTCCATACGGTTGCCTGATTCCGTATTGCATTTCAGAACATATACCCAAATTTCATGTATTTTCAAATCATCTTCTTCCTATAATTGCAAACAAATTGGGACTACTTGAAAACAGTTACAATGTCCCGAATTTGTGAAAACCAGTTTATATAGTGTTCGTTAGAGAACTTTTTTTCCACTGAGCTCCTAAAATCTCCTTGTTTTATTTTATATCAGGAATAACACTTCTGTAGTGTTAGATGACTGCAGTGTTAAATATTATTATTTAACTGTTCTTGATATTAAAATTGAACACGAATTATAAATAAAAATTTTTAAGATGACAATCCATTTTAGGAGAAAATATGACAAGTACGGTAAGTCAGATAATATCCTAAAACTTGAAAATTTCGATGTCCTGGAGCAGAAATCTAAACCGCATCTTGCAGAATGCGAACGCGTAAGTTCAATAAAAATAAAACTTGATATTTTTTAAGTTTTCCTATATTATCTGACTTACCATCCTTGTCATTTTACACCAAAAAACTAATTGGCGTCTTCAAAATTTAATTTGTATGATGTAATCCCGTATCCCATACATGACAAACAATAAATTTTAATTTTATGCTAACCGTAAAATGCGAAAAAAAAGAGATTAATAAATTTGTATTTTAAAAAATGTTTTTCAAACATAAATCACCTATACTAAAAACGCTGAATTCCGCTTTATTGGTGTAGTATTAGAAACACGCTAGCTTTCACCACCACGGGTGGCTTCTTCAGGCATAAGTATTCCAATGCAGAAACAAAAACAAATAAAAAACAAAGTTCCAGTTATAAATTCAAAAATAGAAGTTTGCTATAGATATTAGGGAACGTACGCGTCATATTCTATATGTGTAATTAGGAGCGCGCGTATTAATAAGCGTGCGCCATACATGTGGAAGGTCCATTGACGTTTCCTCGTTACATATCCCGTAACCGGATAGGATTTCTATACTTTCTCTGAGGAGGGTGGCTCTGGCGGTTGTGTATCGTGCTATTTTCCTTATTTGTCCCCACAGAGGTGTTGCAGAGTTGTTGAAGACTTCACGCGCTATTTCCATAGTGAGAAGTCCCCTTTTGACATCTCTTTGATGTTCCCGGAGTCTGAGTCTATGAGACCTCTTGGTCATGCCCACATAGTTCTTGTTTGTTCCGTCTGGGTACAGGAGGGGTATAGTACATATTCCCGCATTTTCCAGGTCCACGCCGGCGTCTTTTGTTGATGCGAGACAAGATGCCATTTACCTATGTGCGGTAATCCCCATGCCGAAACCAAGTTTTTTGGGGAATTTTTTAAGAAATATGTGAAACCTGGTACATACTGGCATGAGCCTATGGATTGCAGATTTTGGGTGGGGCATATGGTTCCACGGGATGCGAGTTTAAACTTCGTCTGGTGTATGATCTGATCGAACATGCTGGGTGAGTGTCCTGCAGACAAGGCTAAAGATCTTACGGTGTCAAGCTCGGCGTGGAGTGCGGCCTTGTCTGATGAATGGGTAAAAGCTCGCCTGGCCCTGTGTCGGAAAAATGCTAGCTTTCTCTCTTTGGGGAACGATGACGAAGGCAGTATAACAAACATTAGGAACATAGTTAGGTTTGTAGTGGACACTAGTGTTGAGGTACCTGGATGGAGACTTCTTGACCAAAACATCCAGTGACGGTAGGGAAGCATTTTTTTCTCACTCCATAGTGAACTTTATGGCAGGGTGTCCCAAATTGATTGTGGTGAAAAACCGATTTAGTTCCTCGTCGGTGTTTTCCCAGATGAAGAAAACGTCATTTGCGTATCGTAGCCGTGTACATGGTGTTGGTCCAGGTGCGCTGAGTATCCGGTCTTCTAGGGGTCGTAGGATTATTAAGAACAGTACTACAGAGAGGGCGGAACCCACTGGGACCCCTTTGGTCTGCTTTTAGGTATTGGCTTGGAAACTAAAATAGTTAACATCTGTAACTAGGTCAATGACTATGGATATCTCCATCAGCGTATTTTCGTTGTAAAGCGATGAATCAGCGAGTGCTTGCTTCATGGCGTTTTTAGCTTCTTTAACAGAAATTGAGGGGTACAGTGAGATAATATCAAAACTCCCTAAGATATGAGCAGGCACTACCTTTAGGCTTCTAATTCTTTCTATAAAGTCCTGAGACGACAACAGCACCACACTTGAATGCGGCAGGAAAGGAGACAAAAAGGTAGCTAGCTCCTTCTGTAGATGGAAGGATGGAGCACACCTTCTTGAAACGATTGGTCGAATTGGGTTGTCCGGCTTATGATGCTTAAGCCTTGCGAAATTTGGTGGTATCTTTGGCCCTGGGGGTATATTGGCCCCTTTCCTGATGATGTGCGGAAGCGCTGTTTTCTTCGCCACCATCTTAACCTGCGCTATCCTACGGTTAAGTGGGGATTTGGTTTGGGGTGTTGACTGCGACTGTCAGATGAAGCCCATTATCCCTTCATCATATTCCGTCTTGTTGATAACTGCTAGATGGCCAGATTTGTTTGTGAGGGCATAGATCACGCTAAGGTCACACTTTAGCTGCGCGATGGTCACCTTGTGCTCAGGATTTCTGTTAGAAGCGGTCGAGGAGAACATCTGCACCTGATTCAGTTTTTTGACGCAATGATATTTAAGTGAGTCTCGATTATCTTGTGGGACTCTGCTAAGTAGGTTTTCTATGGCTGGTACTAGATCTTTAAAGCGCGGACGTGAAGTAAAGCAAAATTTCGGACTTTTCTCTAGTACGCTCAGCTCTCTTTGGGAGAAAGACTTACTTGAGACGTTGATTATTGGTACTGTGAATGGAGGAGCGGATGGCTTGCAGTGAGCTCGCAAACTGGAGATCTTTTTATCGTGGGTGGCTGACAGACATCTTCTTTGGCGTTGGACTAGCATGTCTAATCGGCGGAGAGAAGCGTCTAGCTCTAGGAGGATGGAGTTCATCGCAAGGTTCGAGTGCCCGATGTAAAGACCGGATTCCATCGACATGACTTGTTTCCGGCCATAGGAAACCTACTTAGCAGAGTCCCACAAGATAATCATGACTCACTTAGATATCAATGCGTCAACAAACTGGATCTTCGCCACCATCTTAAAGTGCAGAAGTTCTACTGGACCGCTTCTAACAGAAATATTGAGCACAAGGTAACCATCGCGCAGCTAAAGTGTGACCCTAGCGTGATCTATACCTTCACAGACAAATCTGGCCAGGTAGCAGTGATGAAAAAGACGGACTATGATGAAGGGATACTGGACTTCATCCGACAGTCGCAGTCAACACTCCAAATCAAATCCCCACTTAACCGTTGGATAGCGCAGGTTAAGATGGTGGCGAAGAAAACAGTGCTTTCCGACACCATCATAAAAAGGGCCAGGATACCTCCAGGGCCAAAGATACCACCAATTTTAGCAAGGCTTAAGCGTCATAAGCCGGAGAACCCAATTCGCCCAATATTTTCAAGAAGGTGTGCTCCATCCTTCCATCTAGACAAGGACCTAGCTACCATTTTGTCTCCTTTCCTGCCGCATTCAAGTGTGGTGCTGTTGTCGTCTCAGGACTCTATAGACAGAATTAGGGGCCTAAAGGTTGTGCCTGCTCATATCTTAGGGAGTTTTGATATTATCTCACTGTACCCCTCAATTTCTGTTAAAGAAGCTAAAAACACCATAAAGCAAGCACTCGCCGATTCATCGCATCACAACGAAAATACGCTGATGGAGATATCCAAATTAATTGACCTAGTTTGAGATGATAACTATTTTAGTTCCTCGGCAACGTGTATTGCCATTCCTGGGTGAGAATGGGTAAAACGTTCCTTCATAATTTTAGGCACAAAATTAGGACCATCAGTCTCTAACAGAATTTTTTGCAACGGTAACCGCCGTACGGTTTCTCGGATATCTCTGGCCGACGTGTATGACACTACATTAGTGATTCCAATGCACAAATTGGAAAATTCTTGTAGCCACTGATTAGCACAATTCCACTTTTCTGTGAAGCAGTGGAGGTGAATTTTATGGTCCCTCGAAACAAATTTCTTCATGATTTCTATGCAGTCATCGTGCGCTTCCCTGCAGTGAATTACTAAAGGCAGTTGCCTTTCAAGTGCTAAGCGGATCTGACGCCTAAAAGCTATTTTTTGCTTGCCCACACTGCAAAAATTTTTCTTCGAGTAATCAAGGCCGATTTCACCCAATGCCAACACTTTTGGGTGTTCCAAGGCTTTCACTAATGCAGATTCCGTTTCTTCATTGTAGTTATATGCCATGTGGGGATGGCAACCAAATGCTGCCCAAACAGCTCTTTCTCGGAGCACGGAGTCCCACATTGACTGCTGTGCAAAACTTACAGGGTTACAAAACACAGTTATGCATCTTTCGTACTGAGAAGGAAATGTTTCAGAGTTTATCTTTCGAAGTATGATGAAAGGTTTCTGAAAGTTCAGTTTGTTGAACAGGAAGTTAATATGACAGTGCGTGTCAATAAAACCCACAGGCTTCTGTAATGCAGTCTCTTTCGGTGCAACTGCTGTTTCGTTTGCCGTGGCGAAACCAACATAATCTCTCACCAGATCGTGGCCATGGTTTATTCGCGATGCAGAATTAGTTGGCTCTTCTCCAACAGAAGCCAAAGCCTTTTTGAATATACGCACACCGGGATTCATTCTCAAAACACTGTCGTGATCGCACAATGTTCAGTTGACACAATGCAAACACACTGGAGCACTTCAATAAAAATAACTGACTAAATGAAAAAAATCTCCAAATACACGAGCCTTCAAGAAACACTGCGTAACTTTTCAATGCCAAGTGACAAGTGTGAAATTTATCAGAACTGTCTCATGAAAAGTTATCTCAGAAACGGGTTATACCAGCAAATAAAACGATCCTGTTCTCTCCATTGCGCATTCCTCAATAATCCTTTCATAATCTTCTTAGCCTGGATTAAGGACGGGCGCGGTCGGGATATTAACATCCGGATTTCCATAAAGCCTTAGTCAAGGTCATCAAAACTTCCTTATCAGACGGAATTTTGGGATGAGCAATATCTCCCAAGGTCGTCATCCCCCTCTGATCTCCTGTTTAGCTCTCACTGGTAATTAGGGATTCACGTCGGTGAAAAACAGATATCAATCATCTGTCAGTCGCTTTGCAAATGTAGCGAGTACTGAATACTATTGGTTCAAAATTTCGATGCATCGTTTAAATTATTGACTTTTTGTTAGTAAAAATGCAAAGTATGGTGGCAGTGAACTTACACCTTACAGGGTAAAGTGAGCCGTTACCGCTATTATGATCTAGGCAGGACCGAATTGTCCATTTCTGCTATGCCTTTTCTTTTATAAAATTCAATCCATTTCGTGGTATGGGCACCACGAGTAGAGTTGTTCTCATCGGTGAAAAAAATCGGTGATTACTCAACTACAACGAATATTCCATTTATCCAAAATTTCGATTTATGAAAACATTGTTTTTATTAAGAATGTAAGGTAAGTGGCGATGGCAATCTTACCTATTACAGTATAAACTGAGATAATGGCCACTGCCGTTTTTCGGCGGGCAAGACTAAACTGCCTATCTTTGCTGAAGTATTTTTCTTCGGATCCAACCCATTCGGTGAAATTCGGCGCTATAAGCACGCAGCGAAATCAAAATGGCCGAATGCTGTGGTCGCCAAGCAATATCCTATGAACACAGTAAACACTTTAAATTTTAAATAACATTAAAACGTGGTAAGTACGGTTCTTTTTTAAAGTTAAATATCGACATCAGAAAACTATCTTACGGATTTATGTTTTTGAACATACAAAGAGGATTTAAAATTCGTGGCCTCGTGAGAGGTTCAAAGGTTCAATTACACGCTAAATTCATCGAATATGGCAATATTGATACAAAAGACGATAACGTAAGATTTTTTTTCTCGCTGAACTTCCGAAATGTTCAAAATTTGCACCTAGAAGGTAAATAAAAGATCAAAAAAAAAAAAAAAGATTCACTCTACCTAAATTGTTTTCTCAGAAAGGTGAAAATTACACAGGTTACAGAAAACATGGGCTATCAAACACCGATGTTTAACTTTTATCGTTTCTAGTTTGAATGTCCAATGCTTTGAAAATGTGCATCTGTAAAGGAAATACAAAAATTAGAATCACTTCAACCTAAACTTGTTACAGAAAAGACAGTTCAACCAAAACTTTTTACTAAAAAGACACTTCAACGTAAATTTGTTACGAAAGAGGCACTTCAACCTATATTTGTTACTCAGAACGAAATGAATTAAGAAACGTTGATCAGAAGAGGATTTTAGAAAATATATATTACACAGTATAACATCGATTTTTCACCGAGACCTGGGTGAGTAATGTATCCAGTGATAGTGAAAGACATCAATGCTTTTTGCATACCCTTACTGTTAATGCTTTCGTTATCTCTGCTACACTGATCCAGGAGATGGAACTGTTTTGGCTATAGCTTCAGCTATTTGCAGAACCAAATTTGCTTACCGACCGTCTGATAACGGGTGCCCTTTGCGGTACGTCCTAATTCCTGTTCATCTGAAAACAAATGTTACACAAAGACCAATGGTTGGATAGAATATCATAGAGGGTTTTAAGTATACCATGCAGGTTGCGAAGTTCTTCTTCTCTTTAAAATATCCATATCCACAGTGTCCTTAACGATGGTCATTAAACCTAAAAAAAAAATCAAAATATAAATCTATATTCAACAAGCTAGTAAGAAGTTGTGTTTTCCATAAGAAGGAAACATCCGATTGGCCTGAAATTCGCAGCATGCGTCGCCCGCAAGAGGACATGCAAGCGATTAGCATTGCAGGGCACATGCAAATCATGTGCACCCGACACGCCACCGAGAAGTACTATCAGAAGGAGGGGTGTAAGTAGTGAAAGTGTGTTGTGCTGCCGGATCTGTGCGTGGGAAGCTTCCTGATGCCTCGTCACAGAATACGGCATTCATTCCAGCACGTTTCGGAGTTCGACAGAGGACAAATAATGCCTTATCGCGACAGAGGTTTATAGTACCGAGACATCGGCGCCCGTGTGAGACGACATCCAGCCACAATGATGCGAGTATTGATTCGGTGGGTGCAGAAGGGACGGACGTACCGACGTGATCGATTTCCATAGCCGCGGCACACCACCGAAAGGGAGTACCGGCATATTGTGCGGCGAGCATTGACGACTCGCACCGCCACATCACGAACGTTAGCGCAGGAATTAGGGTGTGGTGCGCAACAACCGGTGTCAGCACGTACCGTTCGATGTCGTCTCCAGGAGCGGGGACTTGTCGCACGGCGCCCATAGCTCTGATTACCGCTGACGATTCACCACCGGTGAGTGCGGACGCAGTGGGCCGTTGAACGCTGCACCTAGACGACGGAATGGCACGACATTGTCTTCTCTGACGAATCCCGCTTCTGCCTGCAGCACCACGATGGTCGAATCCGCGAGTGGCAGCACCACGGTGAAAGACTGTATGACGTCTGCATTATACATCGCAATACCTGTCCATCGCCTGGCGTTATGGTTCGGGGGGTAATTGGATATGACACCCGCACTTCTCTGGTACGCATCGCCGATACGCTCAAAAGCCACCTCTACATCTCTGACGTTTTAGACCCTGAAGTCCTCCCTTACTTGCAGGACCTGCCAGCGGCCACGTTTCAACAGGACAATGCGCGCCCGCGCGTGGCACGCATCGTGCAACAATTCTTCACGGCCTACCAGGTGTCACTGCTGACGTGGCACGTCTGTTCTCCCGATATGTCGCCCATCGAACACGTCTGGTCGCTGATCGGCTACCGAGTGGCCCGGTTCATCAGGCGTAGCTACGGGAGGTGCTTGGCCCGGCAAGCACCGCCCGTGGCTACGCCTGATGAACTGTGGCAAAGTGGGGAAGCAGCCTGGACCGACATACCCCAAGCCCACATGCAAAGCCTCATTCGTTCGATGCCGCGGCGTGTGGTCGCAGTTATTGCCAGCCATGGGGGCATCACGAACTGTGGATGTCTACGTGTTCCGCAAGTCACACGGGCCTGTAATCTCAATCGTTTCATCTTTGTATCTGTTGTTATGTGTCTAGTAAATCTGGCTTTGCTATCCCGTGTCCTTTTTGGTGTTGCATTTTGGGTGGCCAGCAGTGTACTTAGGTTTTACTGCTTCGGTATCGTGGTATTGTTGGATAAGTGCAATATGTTTAGCATCACGAGTGACAAAAATAAATATTTTGGGTTGGGCGAAAACCCGATGGCTCGCCTAGGGCGCCAAGATTTCTTGCACCGGCCCTTAAGCACACTAATCTACAACTATCAGAAGTTTGAACTACAGCTAAACATGTAGTTTAAATGCTTTAACAAAATTTAGGGGAACGAGCATTTAACTGGACTCGTCTTTTTTGTTGAAAGTCTTCTAGATAACAGACAACTCATTTCTTTTTATATATACTGTATACAGAGTGCATTTAATAGGGACCTGCAGGACCGGGACCCACAGTTTCAAGAGTCCCAGAATTATGACAGATGCTTAAAGAATTGTCGGAGTCCTATAAGTGTTTTTCTTTTTGCAGATAACACAGCAAAAACTGTAAGAAACTGCACTGTGAAGAAAAAAATTATATTTCTTTCCACTTCTTTAGAAGAAGTCCGCAAAAAAATATACACTCCGGAGACCATTCTCAAATCTTTCGAAAGCATCACAGCAGTTTTCTTTGTACACATCTGAAATTGGGGGACATTTTCATAATTTAAGAATTCGTTTGAATTATGACATTTTTATCATGTTATTTTGAACGCTACTTCGATATAATTTCTACAAGCTGAAACCTGGGATTGGGGATATTAAAGCAGAACTGAACTTACATCCATTTTTTCAACCATGCATTTTTACATTGTCTTGCTAACACTGATTCGTCCATGAAACATGGAATACAAACTTCAATACTGTGGAGATATTTTTATTGGTTCCTCATCATATTTTGGGGACTTGTTCTCCTGGGTTTCTAATTCATTCACCCTTATGGAAATCCCAGGTGTTCCACTTATACTGGGATCCCAAAATACTGTCCAACACCCGGGCACCTTGTCTCCTTAAATGTGCTCTTACTGTATACGTTAACTTCTTTTATGTAACGTTGCTTTTGGAATATATCCTGTGACCTTATAAATTCAGGCTTGATTTCTTTGCCTTTGAGGACGATTTCAATATGTTTGACATTATGATAAAATTGTAGGTTTTCTGCCTTGATCTTGCTTGAGACGGTCCTTTTGGGCTCACGACTTGGACTTTGCATGCCTGGGTAATGTGCGGACCCCAGAAATTTCATACTGGGAGGTGCTGAAATATTTTGGAAAGTGCTGGATGTAAAGAAATTTTTCGAAGGCTGAAGATTTTGTTAGTGGAATATATGAGCTTTGATTTCTACTTGATAAAATCGACAGAGTCTATTAGCGTTACCCAGGGGATACCACGTGGAGGTTGACTCTCCATCCCCCAAAATGTTTTTTATTTTTATTTTTCAAACAAAAAGTGGAAAAAAGTACACTACAAATCTTAAATACACATATACCATTTCATAAAACACATGCGACTTTAAACTTTATTCGTCAAGAAAAAGATGTGTGAGACAAAAGGAAACTGCTGAATTAAAGAGAAAAGAAACAAGGAAAATTCATTCTTCAAGAAAGCCACTGCAGTAAAATTTTAATTATTTTTAAAAATAAATCAATTTAATAGTAAAAAGATATTACTATGTATCAATGAATTCGTCAACGTAAACACATATAGGAACTGCACAGTTGAAAAAAAGTTGAAATTTTTAAACTATATATTTATGCATTTTACAAAACACAAGAAATTTTAAACTTGAATAATCGGTAAACCAAAAAATGTGGCGTAAGTCAAGGAAAATAAAAAATCAAGAATCAGTCATTCTCTCTATATATTGAAGTAGGGTATTGAAATTTTCACCTATTAAAGAAATAACGGAATTTAACATCAAGAAGATATTAGTATGTATGGCTGAATGGGTCAACTAAAATTGCATGAGAAATCAAGAATCAGTCATTCTCGAGAAATCAAGAATCAGTCATATATATTAAAAATTGCATGAGAATTCCAGATTTTAAGAAAAACTGAAATTCTAAAGTTTGGGAAAATACAAGTTTTTAAAAGGAGGCGGGTAAAAGTATACACTAAATCTGAAGTATATGTAAACGCATTTCAATAAATACATGAAACTTTAAACTTGAAGTGAAATAAAAAAAATAATAAAGATCAAGGATCATTCATACTTAAAAAAAGCCGTTATAGTAGGATATACATTCTTAACTTTGGTGGGAGTAAAACTTCTTAACCGTAAAAAGATATCAGTGTGTATGAGTGACATCGTCAATTCGAACATATATACAAACTTCACGCTTCGAAAAAAAAAGAAAACTGAAATCTTTTAGCTTCGAGAAAAAAGAGCAAGGTAAAATGAAGCAGACGTAAGCACAGTGTCTTAAATATATGTACAAATCTCGCGTAACACATTCCAACTTGGAACTTTAGTTATATATATATATATATAAATGTATATAACACACGGGATGTAAGGTCAGGTGATGCGTAACATCACAGCCTCTCCTTGACAAATGTCAACCCCGCCTTCTCGTGGTGCATCCTGTTCCTACTAAAGGGGCTCTGACGACCGCCAATAGCGGTATAACTATACCATCGGGATTAGAGGAAATTCTATCCCACACTCACCAACCCGCTTGGCCAGCGTGGTGAGTTATGGCCAAACCCCTCCAAAATGACTCCACAACTTAAATCTTGGCCCTCAGTCTCCGGCAGCTGGAATGTACCTGGCCAAGGCAGCGGCCAGTGCGACATGAAGGCAGAGGGTGCTAAGAATCCCCGGAGGACCGGACTAGGCTGCCATCTGATGCTGACCTTGGCAACGTACAATGGACGCTCCCTATCTTCTGATTCAAGGCTTCTTGAATTGGAAGAGGAACTACAAAGGATCAAGTGGGACATCGTGGGGCTAAGTGAGGTAAGGAGAAAAGGAGAAGATCTCATCGAACTGAAAAGTGGACATCTCTTCTACTATCGTGGGACAGATACTGGCAGAACTAGTGGTGTTGGATTTATAATAAACAAGAAACTGAAGGATAAAGTTGTAGAAGTTGAAAGTTCCTCTGACAGAGCTGCACGACTCGTTATCCAACTCTCGAAAAGATACCAGGTTCAGATTATTCAAACTTATGCACCCACCACAAGTCATCCTGAAGAAGAAATTGAAGAATTTTATGAGGAAATTTGTCATCTAAATAATAAAGGTAAGCAGCACTTGAAAATAATTATGGGAGATTTCAATGCAAAAATAGGGCAACGGCAACAGAATGAAACTTCAGTAGGTAAATTCGGTCACGGCAACAGAAACCAGCGTGGAAATACTCTCGTTGAGTTTGCAGAGGCAGAAGGGTTTTTCATCTTGAACTCCTTCTTCAAGAAAAAGCCACACAGGAAATGGACATGGAGACATCCAAATGGGACGACAAGTGAAATTGATTTTATTATGTGTAACAAAAAATTCGTCATAGAAGACTGCAGTGTGCTAAACAAGTTCAACACAGGTAGTGACCATAGATTGGTGAGATGTAAGATGCACCTCAACACTAAACTTGAACGTGACAAGCTCATAAGACAAACAAAATCTATTGACATAACCAACCTTAAAAAACACCATAATACCTTCAAGTTGGAACTGAAGAACAGGTTCTCTGCTTTAGAAGGCCTAACATCGGAAGAAGTGGACATCTCTGAAGTTAACAGAAAAGTAACCAAAGCTCTTATGGAAACAGCAACAAAATTAGCTGGGTCTAAGAACAAGTTGCATGTAAATAAATTATCAGGAAAAACGAAAATGTTGATGCGAAAAAGAAGAGAGATGAGGACAACTAAAGAAGATGCGACTTCCAAAGTGGAATATATAGAGCTATGCAAGACAGTACGAAAAAAGTATCACTGAAGACGTAAGAAAATTCAACTGTGAACTAGTGAGGAAAGCAATTGAAAACAACCAAAGCCTAAAGATAGCAAAGGGACATCTCAGTAAGGGAAGAAAACAGATTATGGCACTGAGAAAAGAAGATGGTTCTGTAACAAGAAATAGAGGCGAAATTTTGACAAGAGTGAAAGATTTCTACTCCAAATTATATGAAAGGGATGATACATGCACTCCAGACATCATGAAAGATACCAGTACCAGAGTTCCTCCAGTCCTTCCAGCAGAAGTTGCACATGCAATCAAGAACATGAAGCGGGGAAAAGCTCCAGGAGAAGATGGAATTACTGTAGACATCATACAAGAAGCAAGTGGAGAAATCGAAACAGTACTCGCCCAAATTTTCACTCGATGCCTTAATGAAGGAAAGATTCCTGAGGATTGGAACACCGCTACAATGATCCTGCTACATAAGAAAGGTGACATTGAGGATCTCGGAAACTACAGACCTATCAGCCTCCTATCAGTAGTTTATAAAATCTTCACTAAAGTTCTTTCACACCGCTTGAAGGTAACACTGGACATGGCTCAACCGAGAGAACAAGCTGGATTCAGGAGTGGCTACAGCACAATAGATCATATCCATGTGCTGAGAGAACTAATTGAAAGAGCGAGGGAATATGAACTTCCATTGTGCATGGCTTTTATCGATTATGAAAAAGCCTTTGATTCGGTGAAACCATCAGCAGTTTCAATGGCTCTGAAAACCTGCGGTATTGAAGATGCATACATTAATATTATTAATAACATCTATGAAAATGCAAGTGCAAAGATTCGGCTGTTTGAAAATACAACACACATAAAAATTGGAAAGGGAGTGAGACAAGGTGACACCATATCTCCGAAGCTCTTTAATGCCACATTGGAGGGTGTTTTTCAGTCACTGAGCTGGGAAAACAAGGGGATAAAGATTAATGGAGATTATCTAACCCACCTTCGTTTTGCTGATGACGTAGTCATTTTTGCAACTAGCCCATCAGAGCTGCAGAGTATGATCCAGGAACTTGCTGACAAGAGTAAAGAAGTGGGATTAAAAATGAACTTTCGGAAGACAAAAGTGATGTTCAATGCTTTTACAAGAAATGAAGATTTATCGATTGATGGAGAAAAGCTGGAGATAACAGACACGTACGTTTATCTTGGACAGCAGATATCAAGTGAGGGTCACATTGATGAAGAAATTAATCGGCGTACAAAACTTGCCTGGAGAGCTTTTGGAAGAAACAGCATAATTTTCAAGAGCAATATGCCATTATGTCTTAAAAGAAAAGTGTTTGATCAATGCATCCTTCCAGTGCTTACGTATGGTGCAGAGACGTGGACCTTAACTAAAAGAGACATACAAAGGCTGCAGACAACTCAAAGAAGCATGGAGAGGTGCATGCTTGGTGTAACCAGGAGAGATAAGAAGAGGAACTCGTGGATCCGAAAAATGACAAGAGTGGAAGACATCATGATCAGAGTTAAATCCCTGAAATGGCAATGGGCTGGACATACTGCCAGAAGGACAGATCATCGATGGACAGCCGAAATTTTAGATTGGATTCCAAGGGACAGGAAAAGACCCAGAAGAAGACCACATGGGAGATGGGTGGATGAAATTCGAAAGTATGCAGGGGTGACATGGAGGAGACTGGCACAAGACAGACCGTTGTGGAGGAAACTTGGGGAGACCTTCGTCCAGCAGTGGATTGATAATGGTTGACAATGATGATGATGATGATATAACACACAGCCTTTAAGCGAAAAATACGCCAAAAACAATGTTAATAAGAGTAATAACAAATATAAATTCACATTTTAGGTAATTCTCTGCAGTTTGAATTTTCACATGACAGATACAAATTTTAAAGATGCATAAATCTCACTCAGGATATTTAAGATTTTATGTTTCGAGGAAACGGAGAAACTTATCTTGAAGAAAATATTAGAACCTTCGTCAACGTAGAAATACTTACACATTTGACAACACAAGAATGATATAAAAATTTGAACTCTAGGCTAAACTATGCAACAAGCCGATATCAGTGTGTATACGAATACATGAGTCAACTTTATAATATGCACACATTTAGCACTTTAACGAAAACCGAGCAATTTTGAACTTTAAGAAACACAACAAATTTTACCTGAAGCTTATATCAATACATATATACAAGTGTATGTTTCAACCCCAAAGTTTACAAAGTTTCACACTTCAAGAGAGATATTGCAATTTCAAACTTTGAAAAAAATTACAACTTACCTTGAAGCGAACATCACTTGAACCTATGAGCGCACCGTCAACGTAGATGTATACAGAAAGTTTACACCCGAAAAGACTGCAATTTCAAGCATTACAAAATGAAGCAGCTTTCCAGAATTATAAAGAATTTCTTTGATTAGGTAAACACCAGTTTGTAGGTAAAGCACGCAATCCTCTATACACCGTACAACATTTTTGTATTTTCTCTACATGTCGACAAAACTTCCCTTAATGGAATGTTCTTGAGCTTTGAGAGTTCCTCGGCAACGTGTATTGCCATTCCTGGGTGAGAATGGGTAAAACGTTCCTTCATAATTTTAGGCACAAAATAAGGAGCATCAGTCTCTAACAGAATTTTATGCAACGGTAACCGCCGCACGGTTTCTCGGATATCTCTGGCCGACGGATATGACACTACATTAGTGATTCCAATGCACAAATTGGAAAATTCTTGTAGCCACTGATTAGCACAATTCCACTTTTCTGTGAAGCAGTGGAGGTGAATTTTATGGTCCCTCGGAACAAATTTCTTCATGATTTCTATGCAGTCATCGTGCGCTTCCCTGCAGTGATTTACTAAAGGCAGTTGCCTTTCAAGTGCTAAGCGGATCTGACGCCTGAAAGCCATTTTTTGCTTGCCCACACTGCAAAAATTTTTCTTCGAGTAATCAAGGCCGATTTCACCCAATGCCACCACTTTTGGGTGTTCCAAGGCTTTCACTAATGCAGATTCCGTTTCTTCATTGTAGTTATATGCCATGTGGGGATGGCAATCAAATGCTGCATAAACAGCTCTTTCTGGGAGCACGGAGTCCCACATTGACTGCTGTGCAAAACTTTCAGGGTTACAAAGCACAGTTATGCATCCTTCGTACTGAGAAGGAAATGTTTCAGAGTTTATCTTTCGAAATTTGATGAAAGGTTTCTGAAAGTTTAGTTTGTTGAACAGGAAGTCAATATGACAGTGCGTGTCAATAAAACCCACAGGCTTCTGTAATGCAGTCTCTTTCGTGCAACTGCTGTTTCGTTTGCCGTGGCGAAACCAACATAATCTCTCACCAGATCGTGGCCATGGTTTATTCGCGATGCAGAATTAGTTGGCTCTTCTCCAACAGAAGCCAAAGCCTTTTTGAATATACGCACACCGGGATTCATTCTCAAAACACTGTCGTGATCGCACAATGTTCAGTTGACACAATGCAAACACACTGGAGCACTTCAATAAAAATAACTGACTAAATGAAAAAAATCTCCAAATACGCGAGCTTTCAAGAAACACTGCGTAACTTTTCAATGCCAAGTGACAAGTGTGAAATTTATCAGAACTGTCTCATGAAAAGTTATCTCAGAAACAGGGGTTATACCAGCAAATAAAACGATCCTATTCTCTCAATTGCGCATTCCTCAATAATCCTTTCATAATCTTCTTAGCCTGGATTAAGGACGGGCGCGTTCGGGATATTAACATCCCGATTTAAATAAAGCCTTAGTCAAGGTCATCAAAACTTCCTTATCAGACGGAATTTTGGGATGAGCAATATCTCCCAAGGTCGTCATCCCCCTCTGATCTCCTGTTTAGCTCTCACTGGTAATTAGGGATTCACGTCGGTGAAAAACAGATATCAAACATCTGTCAGTCGCTTTGCAAATGTAGCGAGTACTGAATACTATTGGTTCAAAATTTCGATGCATCGTTTAAATTATTGACTTTTTGTTAGTAAAAATGCAAAGTATGGTGGCAGTGAACTTACACCTTACAGGGTAAAGTGAGCCGTTACCGCTATTATGATCTAGGCAGGACCGAATTGTCCATTTCTGCTATGCCTTTTCTTTTTATAAAATTCAATCCATTTCGTGGTATGGGCACCACGAGTAGAGTTGTTCTCATCGGTGAAAAAATCGGTGATTACTCAACTACATCGAATATTCCATTTATCCAAAATTTCGATTTATGAAAACATTGTTTTTATTAAGAATGTAAGATAAGTGGCGATGGCAATCTTACCTATTACAGTATAAACTAAGATAATGGACACTGCCGTTTTTCGGCGGGCAAGACTAAACTGCCTATCTTTGCTGAAGTATTTTTTTCGGATCCAAACCATTCGGTGAAACTCGGCGCCATAAGCACGCAGCGAAATCAAAATGGCCGAATGCTGTGTTCGCCAAGCAATCTCCTATGAACACAGTAAACACTTTAAATTTTAAATAACATTAAAACGTGGTAAGTACGGTTCTTTTTTTAAAGTTAAATATCGACATCAGAAAACTACCTTACGGATTTATGTTTTTGAACATACAAAGAGGATTTAAAATTCGTGGCCTCGTGAGAGGTTCAAAGGTTCAATTACACGCTAAATTCATCGAATATGGCAATATTGATACAAAAGACGATAATGTAAGATTTTTTTTTCTCGCTGAACTTCCGAAATGTTCAAAATTTGCACCTAGAAGGTAAATAAAAGATAAAAAAAAAAAGAAGATTCACGTCTACCTAAATTGTTTTCTCAGAAAGGTGAAAATTACACAGGTTACAGAAAACATGGGCTATCCAACACCGATGTTTAACTTTTATCGTTTCTAGTTTGAATGTCATATGCTTTGAAAATGTGCATCTGTAAAGGAAATACAAAAATTAAAATCACTTCAACCTAAACTTGTTACAGAAAAGACAGTTCAACCAAAACTTTTTACTAAAAAGACACTTCAACGTAAATTTGTTACGAAAGAGGCACTTCAACCTATATTTGTTACTCAGAACGAAATGAATTAAGAAACGTTGATCAGAAGACGATTTTAGAAAATATATATTACACAGTATAACATCGAATTTTCACCGAGACCTGGGTGAGTAATGTATCCAGTGTTAGTGAAAGACATCAATGCTTTTTGCATACCCTTACTGTTAATGCTTTCGTTATCTCTGCTACACTGATCCAGGAGATGGAACTGTTTTGGCTATAGCTTCAGCTATTTGCAGAACCAAATTTGCTTACCGACCGTCTGATAACGGGTGCCCTTTGCGGTACGTCCTAATTCCTGTTCATCTGAAAACAAATGTTACACAAAGACCAATGGTTGGATAGAATATCATCATCATCATTGTCAACCATTATCAATCCACTGCTGGACGAAGGTCTCCCCAAGTTTCCTCCACAACGGTCTGTCTTGTGCCAGTCTCCTCCATGTCAATCCCGCATATTTACGAATTTCATCCACCCGTCTACCATGTGGTCTTTTTCTGGGTCTTTTCCTGTCCCTTGGAATCCAATCTAAAATTTCGGCTGTCCATCTATGGTCTGTCCTTCTGGCAGTATGTCCAGCCCGTTGCCATTTCAGGGATTTAACTCTGATCATGATGTCTTCCACTCTCGTCATTTTTCGGATCCACGAGTTCCTCTTCTTATCTCTCCTGGTTATACCAAGCATGCACCTCTCCATGCTTCTTTGAGTTGTCTGCAGCCTTTGTATGTCTCTTTTAGTTAAGGTCGACGTCTCTGCACCATACGTAAGCACTGGAAGGATGCATTGATCAAACACTTTTCTTTTAAGACATATTGGCATATTGCTCTTGAAAATTATGCTGTTTCTTCCAAAAGCTCTCCAGGCAAGTTTTGTACGCAGACTAATTTCTTCATCAATGTGACCCTCACTTGATATCTGCTGTCCAAGATAAACATACGTATCTGTTATCTCCAGTTTTTCTCCATCAATCGATAACTCTTCATTTCTTGTAAAAGCATTGAACATCACTTTTGTCTTCTGAAAGTTCATTTTTAATCCCACTTCTTTACTCTTGTCAGCAAGTTCCTGGATCATACTCTGCAGCTCTGATGGGGTAGTTGCAAAAATGACTACGTCATCAGCAAAACGAAGGTGGGTTAGATAATCTCCATTAATCTTTATCCCTTTGTTTTCCCAGTTCAGTGATTGAAAGACATTTTCCAATGTGGCATTAAAGAGCTTCGGAGATATTGTGTCACCTTGTCTCACTCCCTTTCCAATTTTTATGTGTGTTGTATTTTCAAACAGCCGAATCTTTGTACTTGCATTTTCATAGATGTTATTAATAATATTAATGTATGCATCTTCAATACCGCAGGATTTCAGAGCCGTGGTAACTGCTGATGGTTTCACCGAATCAAAGGCTTTTTTCATAATCGATATATGCTTATATATCGATATATGCTTTTTCAGAATATCATAGAGGGTTTTAAGTATACCATGCAGGTTGCGAAGTTCTTCTTCTCTTTCAAATCTCCATATCCACAGTGTCCTTAACGATGGTCATTAAACCTAAAAAAAAATCAAAATATAAATCTATATTCAACAAGCTAGTAAGAAGTTGTGTTTTCCATAAGAAGGAAACATCCGATTGGCCTGAAATTCGCAGCATGCGTCGCCCGCAAGAGGACATGAAAGTGATTAGCATTTCAGGGCACATGCAAATCATGTGCACCCGACACGCCACCGAGAAGTACTATCAGAAGGAGGGGTGTAAGTAGAAAAAGTGTGTTGTGCTGCCGGATCTGTGCGTGGGAAGCTTCCTGATGCCTCGTCACAGAATACGGCATTCATTCCAGCACGTTTCGGAGTTCGACAGAGGACAAATAATGCCTTATCGCGACAGAGGTTTATAGTACCGAGACATCGGCGCCCGTGTGAGACGACATCCAGCCACAATGATGCGAGTATTGATTCGGTGGGTGCAGAAGGGACGGACGTACCGACGTGATCGATTTCCATAGCCACGGCACACCACCGAAAGGGAGTACCGGCATATTGTGCGGCGAGCATTGACGACTCGCACCGCCACATCACGAACGTTAGCGCAGGAATTAGGATGTGTTGCGCAACAACCGCTGTCAGCACGTACCGTTCGATGTCGTCTCCAGGAGCGGGGACTTGTCGCACGGCGCCCATAGCTCTGATTACCGCTGACGATTTACCACCGGTGAGTGCGGACGCAGTGGGCCGTTGAACGCTGCACCTATACGACGGAATGGCACGACATTGTCTTCTCTGACGAATCCCGCTTCTGCCTGCAGCACCACGATGGTCGAATCCGCGAGTGGCAGCACCACGGTGAAAGACTGTATGACGTCTGCATTATACATCGCAATACCTGTCCGTCGCCTGGCGTTATGGTTCGGGGCGTAATTGGATATGACACCCGCACTTCTCTGGTACGCATCGCCGATACGCTCAAAAGCCACCTCTACATCTCTGACGTTTTAGACCCTGAAGTCCTCCCTTACTTGCAGGACCTGCCAGCGGCCACGTTTCAACAGGACAATGCGCGCCCGAGCGTGGCACGCATCGTGCAACAATTCTTCACGGCCTACCAGGTGTCACTGCTGACGTGGCACGTCTGTTCTCCCGATATGTCGCCCATCGAACACGTCTGGTCGCTGATCGGCTACCGAATGGCCCGGTTCATCAGGCGTAGCTACGGGAGGTGCTTGGCCCGGCAAGCACCGCCCGTGGCTACGCCTGATGAACTGTGGCAAAGTGGGGAAGCAGCCTGGACCGACATACCCCAAGCCCACATGCAAAGCCTCATTCGTTCGATGCCGCGGCGTGTGGTCGCAGTTATTGCCAGCCATGGGGGCATCACGAACTGTGGATGTCTACGTGTTCCGCAAGTCACACGGGCCTGTAATCTCAATCGTTTCATCTTTGTATCTGTTTAGTAAATCTGGCTTTGCTATCCCGTGTCCTTTTTGGTGTTGCATTTTGGGTGGCCAGCAGTGTACTTAGGTTTTACTGCTTCGGTATCGTGATATTGTTGGATAATTGCAATATGTTTAGCATCACGAGTGACAAAAATAAATATTTTGGGTTGGGCGAAAAGCCGATGGCTCGCCTAGGGCGCCAGGATTTCTTGCACCGGCCCTTAAGCACACTAATCTACAACTATCAGAAGTTTGAACTACAGCTAAACATGTAGTTTAAATGCTTTAACAAAATTTAGGGGAACGAGCATTTAACTGGACTCGTCTTTTTTGTTGAAAGTCTTCTAGATAACAGACAACTCATTTCTTTTTATATATACTGTATACAGAGTGCATTTAATAGGGACCTGCAGGACCGGGACCCACAGTTTCAAGAGTCCCAGAATTATGACAGATGCTTAAAGAATTGTCGGAGTCCTATAATTGTTTTTCTTTTTGCAGATAACACAGCAAAAACTATAAGAAACTGCACTGTGAAGAAAAAAATTATATTTCTTTCCACTTCTTTAGAAGTCCGCAAAAAAATATACACTCCCGGAGACCATTCTCAAATCTTTCGAAAGCTTCACAGCAGTTTTCTTTGTACACATCTGAAATTGGGGGACATTTTCATAATTTAAGAATTCGTTTGAATTATGACATTTGGATCATATTATTTTGAACGCTACTTCGATATAATTTCTACAAGCTGAAACCTGGGATTGGGGATATTAAAGCAGAACAGAAATTACATCCATTTTTTCAACCATGCATTTTTACATTGTCTTGCTAACACTGATTCGTCCATAAAACATGGAATACAAACTTCAATACTGTGGAGATATTTTTATTGGTTCCTCATCATATTCTGGGGACTTGTTCTCCTGGGTTCCTAATTCATTCACCCTTATGGAAATCCCAGGTGTTCCACTTATACTGGGGTCCCAAAATACTGTCCAACACCCGGGCACCTTGTCTCCTTAAATGTGCTCTTACTGTATACGTTCACTTCTTTTATGTAACGTTGCTTTTGGAATATATCCTGTGACCTTATAAATTCAGGCTTGATTTCTTTGCCTTTGAGGACGATTTCAATATGTTTGACATTATGATAAAATTGTAGGTTTTTTGCCTTGATCTTGCTTGAGACGGTCCTTTTGGGCTCACGATTTGGAGTTTGCATGCCTGGGTAATGGGCGGACCCCAGGAATTTCATACTGGGAGGTGCTGAAAGGTTTTGGAAAGTGCTGGATGTAAAGAAATTTTTCGAAGGCTGAAGATTTTGTTAGTGGAATATATGAGCTTTGATTTCTACTTGATAAAATCGACAGAGTCTATTAGCGTTACCCAGGGGATACCACGTGGAGGTTGACTCTCCATCCCCCACAATGTTTTTTATTTTTATTTTTAAAACAAAAAGTGGAAAAAAGTACACTACAAATCTTAAATACACATATACCATTTCATAAAACACATGCGACTTTAAACTTTATTCGTCAAGAAAAAGATGTGTGAGACAAAAGGAAACTGCTGAATTAAAGAGAAAAGAAACAAGGAAAATTCATGCTGCAAGAAAGCCACTGCAGTAAAATTTTAATTATTTTAAAAAATAAATCAATTTAATAGTAAAAAGATATTACTATGTATAAATGAATTCGTCAACGTAAACACATATAGGAACTGCACAGTTGAAAAAAAGTTGAAATTTTTAAACTATATATTTATGCATTTTACAAAACACAAGAAATTTTAAACTTGAATAGTCGGTAAACCAAAAATGTGGCGTAAGTCAAGGAAAATAAAAAATCAAGAATCAGTCATTCTCTCTATATATTGAAGTAGGGTATTGAAATTTTCACCTATTAAAGAAATAACGGAATTTAACATCAAGAAGATATTAGTATGTATGGCTGAATGGGTCAACTAAAATTGCATGAGAATTCCAGATTTTAAGAAAAACTGAAATTCTAAAGTTTGGGAAAATACAAGTTTTTAAAAGGCGGCGGGTAAAAGTATACACTAAATCTGAAGTATATGTAAACGCATTTCAATAAATACATGAAACTTTAAACTTGAAGTGAAATAAAAAAAATAATAAAGATCAAGGATCATTCATACTTAAAAAAAGCCGTTATAGTAGGATATACATTCTTAACTTTGGTGGGAGTAAAACTTCTTAACCGTAAAAAGATATCAGTGTGTATGAGTGACATCATCAATTCGAACATATATACAAACTTCACGCTTCGAAAAAAAAAAAGAAAACTGAAATTTTTTAGCTTCGAGAAAAAAGAGCAATGTAAAATGAAGCAGACGTAAGCACAGTGTCTTAAATATATGTACAAATCTCGCGTAACACATTCCAACTTTGAACTTTAGTTATATATATATATATATATAAATGTATATAGCACACAGCCTTTAAGCGAAAAATACGCCAAAAACAATGTTAATAAGAGTAATAACAAATATAAATTCACATTTTAGGTAATTCCCAGCAGTTTGAATTTTCACATGACAGATACAAATTTTAAAGATGCATAAATCTCACTCAGGATATTTAAGATTTTATGTTTCGAGGAAACGGAGAAACTTATCTTGAAGAAAATATTAGAACCTTGGTCAACGTAGAAATACTTACACATTTGACAACATAAGAATGATATAAAAATGTGAACTCTAGGCTAAACTATGCAACAAGCCGATATCAGTGTGTATACGAATACATGAGTCAACTTTATAATATGCACACATTTAGCACTTTAACGAAAACCGAGCAATTTTGAACTTTAAGAAACACAACAAATTTTACCTGAAGCTTATATCAATACATATATACAAGTGTATGTTTCAACCCCAAAGTTTACAAAGTTTCACACTTCAAGAGAGATATTGCAATTTCAAACTTTGAAAAAAAAGTTACAACTTACCATGAAGCGAACATCACTTGAACCTATGAGCGCACCGTCAACGTAGATGTATACAGAAAGTTTACACCCGAAAAGACTGCAATTTCAAGCATTACAAAATGAAGCAGCTTTCCAGAATTATAAAGAATTTCTTTGATTATGTAAACACCAGTTTGTAGGTAAAGCAGGCAATCCTCTATACACCGTACAACATTTTTGTATTTTCTCTACATGTCGACAAAACTTCCCTTAATGGAATGTTCTTGAGCTTTGAGAGTTCCTCGGCAACGTGTATTGCCACTCCTGGGTGAGAATGGGTAAAACGTTCCTTCATAATTTTAGGCACAAAATAAGGAGCATCAGTCTCTAACAGAATTTTATGCAACGGTAACCGCCGCACGTTTTCTCGGATATCTCTGGCCGACGGATATGACACTACATTAGTGATTCCAATGCACAAATTGGAAAATTCTTGTAGCCACTGATTAGCACAATTCCACTTTTCTGTGAAGCAGTGGAGGTGAATTTTATGGTCCCTGGGAACAAATTTCTTCATGATTTCTATGCAGTCATCGTGCGCTTCCCTGCAGTGAATTACTAAAGGCAGTTGCCTTTCAAGTGCTAAGCGGATCTGACGCCTGAAAGCCATTTTTTGCTTGCCCACACTGCAAAAATTTTTCTTTGAGTATTCAAGGCCGATTTCACCCAATGCCACCACTTTTGGGTGTTCCAAGGCTTTCACTAATGCAGATTCCGTTTCTTCATTGTAGTTATATGCCATGTGGGGATGGCAACCAAATGCTGCCCAAACAGCTCTTTCTCGGAGCACGGAGTCCCACATTGACTGCTGTGCAAAACTTTCAGGGTTACAAAACACAGTTATGCATCCTTCGTACTGAGAAGGAAATGTTTCAGAGTTTATCTTTCGAAATTTGATGAAAGGTTTTTGAAAGTTCAGTTTGTTGAACAGGAAGTCAATATGAGAGTGCGTGTCAATAAAACCCACAGGCTTCTGTAATACAGTCTCTTTCGGTGCAACTGCTGTTTCGTTGGCCGTCGCGAAACCAACATAATCTCTCACCAGATCGTGGCCATGGTTTATTCGCGATGCAGAATTAGTTGGCTCTTCTCCAACAGAAGCCAAAGCCTTTTTGAATATACGCACACCGGGATTCATTCTCAAAACACTGTCGTGATCGCGCAATGTTCAGTTGACACAATGCAAACACACTGGAGCACTTCAATAAAAATAACTGACTAAATGAAAAAATCTCCAAACACACGAGCCTTCAAGAAACACTGCGTAACTTTTCAATGCCAAGTGACAAGTGTTAAATTTATCAGAACTGTCTCATGAAAAGTTATCTCAGAAACAGGGGTTTAACCAGCAAATAAGACGATCCTATTCTCTCCATTGCGCATTCCTCAATAATCCTTTCATGATCTTCTTAGCCATGATTGATGACGGGCGCGGTCGGGATATTAACATCCGGATTTCCATAAAGCCTTAGTCAAGGTCATCAAAACTTCCTTATCAGACGGAATTTTGGGATGAGCAATATCTCCCAAGGTCGTCCTTCCCCTCTGATCTCCTGTTTAGCTCTCACTGGTAATTAGGATTCACGTCCGTGAAAAACAGATATCAAACATCTGTCAGTCGCTTTGCAAATGCAGCGAGTACTGAATACTATTGGTTCAAAATTTCGATGCATCGTTTAAATTATTGACTTTTTGTTAGTAAAAATGCAAAGTATGGTGGCAGAGAACTTACACCTTACAGGGTAAAGTGAGCCGTTACCGCTATTATGATCTAGGCAGGACCGAATTGTCCATTTCTGCTATGCCTTTTCTTTTATAAAATTCAATCCATTTCGTGGTATGGGCACCACGAGTAGAGTTGTTCTCATCGGTGAAAAAATCGGTGATTACTCAACTACATCGAATATTCCATTTATCCAAAATTTCGATTTATGAAAACATTGTTTTTATTAAGAATGTAAGGTAAGTGGCGATGGCAATCTTACCTATTACAGTATAAACTGAGATAATGGCCACTGCCGTTTTTCGGCGGGCAAGACTAAACTGCCTATCTTTGCTGAAGTATTTTCTCTTCGGATCCAACCCATTCGGTGAAATTCGGCGCTATTAGCACGCAGCGAAATCAAAATGGCCGAATGCTGTGGTCGCCAAGCAATATCCTATGAACACAGTAAACACTTTAAATTTTAAATAACATTAAAACGTGGTAAGTACGGTTCTTTTTTTTAAGTTAAATATCGACATCAGAAAACTACCTTACGGATTTATGTTTTTGAACATACAAAGAGGATTTAAAATTCGTGGCCTCGTGAGAGGTTCAAAGGTTCAATTACACCCTAAATTCATCGAATATGGCAATATTGATACAAAAGACGATAATGTAAGATTTTTTTTCTCGCTGAACTTCCGAAATGTTCAAAATTTGCACCTAGAAGGTAAATAAGAGATCAAAAAAAAAAAAGAAGATTCACTCTACCTAAATTGTTTTCTCAGAAAGGTGAAAATTACACAGGTTACAGAAAACATGGGCTATCAAACACCGATGTTAAACTTTTATCGTTTCTAGTTTGAATGTCCAATGCTTTGAAAATGTGCATCTGTAAAGGAAATACAAAAATTAAAATCACTTCAACCTAAACTTGTTACAGAAAAGACAGTTCAACCAAAACTTTTTACTAAAAAGACACTTCAACGTAAATTTGTTACGAAAGAGGCACTTCAACCTATATTTGTTATTCAGAACGAAATGAATTAAGAAACGTTGATCAGAAGAGGATTTTAGAAAATATATATTACACAGTATAACATCGATTTTTCACCGAGACCTGGGTGAGTAATGTATCCAGTGTTAGTAAAAGACATCAATGCTTTTTGCATACCCTTACTGTTAATGCTTTCGTTATCTCTGCTACACTGATCCAGGAGATTTAACTGTTTTGGCTATAGCTTCAGCTATTTGCAGAACCAAATTTGCTTACCGACCGTCTGATAACGGGTGCCCTTTGAGGTACGTCCTAATTCCTGTTCATCTGAAAACAAATGTTACACAAAGACCAATGGTTGGATAGAATATCATAGAGGGTTTTAGGTATACCATGCAGGTTGCGAAGTTCTTCTTCTCTTTCAAATCTCAATATCCACAGTGTCCTTAACGATGGTCATTAAACCTAAAAAAAATCAAAATATAAATCTATATTCAACAAGCTAGTAAGAAGTTGTGTTTTCCATAAGAAGGAAACATCCGATTGGCCTGAAATTCGCAGCATGCGTCGCCCGTAAGAGGACATGCAAGCGATTAGCTTTGCAGGGCACATGCAAATCATGTGCACCCGACACGCCACCGAGAAGTACTATCAGAAGGAGGGGTGTAAGTAGTGAAAGTGTGTTGTGCTGCCGGATCTGTGCATGGGAAGTTTCCTGAGGCCTCGTCACAGAATACGGCATTCATTCCAGCACGTTTCTGAGTTCGACAGAGGACAAATAATGCCTTATCGCGACAGCGGTTTATAGTACCGAGACATCGGCGCCCGTGTGAGACGACATCTAGCCACAATGATGCGAGTATTGATTCGGTGGGTGCAGAAGGGACGGACGTACCAACGTGATCGATTTCCATAGCCGCGGCACACCACCGAAAGGGAGTACCGGCATATTGTGCGGCGAGCATTGACGACTCGCACCGCCACATCACGAACGTTAGCGCAGGAATTAGGGTGTGTTGCGCAACAACCGGTGTCAGCACGTACCGTTCGATGTCGTCTCCAGGAGCGGGGACGTGTCGCACGGCGCCCATAGCTCTGATTACTGCTGACGATTCACCACCGGTGAGTGCGGACGCAGTGGGCCGTTGAACGCTGCACCTAGACGACGGAATGGCACGACATTGTCTTCTCTGACGACTCCCGCTTCTGCCTGCAGCACCACGATGGTCGAATCCGCGAGTGGCAGCACCGCGGTGAAAGACTGTATGACGTCTGCATTATACATCGCAATACCTGTCCATCGCCTGGCGTTATGGTTCGGGGGTAATTGGATATGACACCCGCACTTCTCTGGTACGCATCGCCGATACGCTCAAAAGCCACCTCTACATCTCTGACGTTTTAGACCCTGAAGTCCTCCCTTACCTGCAGGACCTGCCAGCGGCCACGTTTCAACAGGACAATGCGCGCCCGCGCGTGGCACGCATCGTGCAACAATTCTTCACGGCCTACCAGGTGTCACTGCTGACGTGGCACGTCTGTTCTCCCGATATGTCGCCCATCGAACACGTCTGGTCGCTGATCGGCTACCGAGTCGCCCGGTTCATCAGGCGTAGCTACGGGAGGTGCTTGGCCCGGCAAGCACCGCCCGTGGCTACGCCTGATGAACTGTGGCAAAGTGGGAAGCAGCCTGGACCGACATACCCCAAGCCCACATGCAAAGCCTCATTCGTTCGATGCCGCGGCGTGTGGTCGCAGTTATTGCCAGCCATGGGGGCATCACGAACTGTGGATGTCTACGTGTTCCGAAAGTCACACGGGCCTGTAATCTCAATCGTTTCATCTTTGTATCTGTCTAGTTAATCTGGCTTTGCTATCCCGTGTCCTTTTTGGTGTTGCATTTTGGGTGGCCAGCAGTGTACTTAAGGTTTTACTGCTCCGGTATCGTGATATTGTTGGATAAGTGCAATATGTTTAGCATCACGAGTGACAAAAATAAATATTTTGGGTTGGGCGAAAAGCCGATAGCTCGCCTAGGGCGCCAAGATTTCTTGCACCGGCCCTTAAGCACACTAATCTACAAATGTCAGAAATTTGAACTACAGCTAAACATGTAGTTTAAATGCTTTAACAAAATTTAGGGGAACGAGCATTTAACTGGACTCGTCTTTTTTGTTGAAAGTCTTCTAGATAACAGACAACTCATTTCTTTTTATATACACTGTATACAGAGTGCATTTGATAGGGACCTGCAGGACCGGGACCCACAGTTTCAAGATTCCCAGAATTATGACAGATGCTTAAAGAATTGTCGGAGTCCTATAATTGTTTTTCTTTTTGCAGATAACACAGCAAAAACTATAAGAAACTGCACTGTGAAGAAAAAAATTATATTTCTTTCCACTTCTTTAGAAGAAGTCCGCAAAAAAATATACACTCCCGGAGACCATTCTCAAATCTTTCGAAAGCATCACAGCAGTTTTTTTTTGTACACATCTGAAATTGATGGACATTTTCATAATTTAAGAATTCGTTTGAATTATGACATTTGGATCATATTATTTTGAACGCTTCTTCGATATAATTTCGACAAGCTGAAACCTGGGATTGGGGATATTAAAGCAGAACTGAACTTACATCCATTTTTTCAACCATGCATTTTTACATTGTCTTGCTAACACTGATTCGTCCATGAAACATGGAATACAAACTTCAATACTGTGGAGATATTTTTATTAGTTCCTCATCATATTTTGGGGACCTGTTCTCCTGGGTTTCTAATTCATTCACCCTTAGGGAAATCCCAGGTGTTAAACTTATACTGGGGTCCCAAAATACTGTCCAACACCCGGGCACATTGTCTCCTTAAATGTGCTCTTACTGTATACGTTAACTTCTTTTATGTAACGTTGCTTTTGGAATATATCCTGTGACCTTATAAATTCACGCTTGATTTCTTTGCCTTTGAGGACGATTTCAATATGTTTGACATTATGATAAAATTGTAGGTTTTTTGCCTTGATCTTGCTTGAGACGGTCCTTTTGGGCTCACGACTTGGACTTTGCATGCCTGGGTAATGGGCTAACCCCAGGAATTTCATACTGGGAGGTGCTGAAAGGTTTTGGAAAGTGCTGGATGTAAAGAAATTTTTCGAAGGATGAAGATTTTGTTAGTGGAATATATGAGCTTTGATTTATACTTGATAAAATCGACAGAATCTATTAGCGTTACCCAGGGGATACCACGTGGAAGTTGACTTTCCATCCCCCAAAATGTTTTTTATTTTTATTTTTCAAACAAAAAGTGGAAAAAAGTACACTACAAATCTTAAATACACATATACCATTTCATAAAACACATGCGACTTTAAACTTTATTCGTCAAGAAAAAAGATGTGTGAGACAAAAGGAAACTGCTGAATTAAAGAGAAAAGAAACAAGGAAAATTCATGCTTCAAGAAAGCCACTGCAGTAAAATTTTAATTATTTTAAAAAATAAATCAATTTAATAGTAAAAAGATATTATTATGTATCAATGAATTCGTCAACGTAAACACATATAGGAACTGCACAGTTGAAAAAAAGTTGAAATTTTTAAACTATATATTTATGCATTTTACAAAACACAAGAAATTTTAAACTTGAATAGTCGGTAAACCAAAAAATGTGGCGTAAGTCAAGGAAAATAAAAAATCAAGAATCAGTCATTTTTTCTATATATTGAAGTAGGGTATTGAAATTTTCACCTATTAAAGAAATAACGGAATTTAACAGCAAGAAGATATTATTATGTATGGCTGAATGAGCCAACTAAAAATGTATGAGAATTCCAGGTTTTAAGAAAAACTGAAACTCTAAAGTTTGGGAAAATACAAGTTTTTAAAAGGAGGCGGGTAAAAGTATACACTAAATCGGAAGTATATGTAAACGCATTGCACTAAATACATGAAACTTTAAACTTGAAGTGAAATAAAAAAAATAATAAAGATCAAGGATCATTCATACTTAAAAAAGCCGTTATAGTAGGATATACATTCTTAACTTTGGTGGGAGTAAAACTTCTTAACCGTAAAAAGATATCAGTGTGTATGAGTGACATCGTCAATTCGAACATATATACAAACTTCACGCTTCGAAAAAAAAAAAAGAAAACTGAAATTTTTTATCTTCGAGAAAAAAGAGCAATGTAAAATGAAGCAGACGTAAGCACAGTGTCTTAAACATATGTACAAATCTCGCGTAACACATTCCAACTTTGAACTGTAGTTATATATATATTATAAATTTATATAAATGTATATAACACACAGCCTTTAAGCGAAAAATACGCCAAAAACAATATTAATAAGAGTAATAACAAATATAAATTCATATTTTAGGTAATTCCCTGCAGTTTGAATTTTCACATGATAGATACAAATTTAAAAGATGCATAAATCTCACTCAGGATATTTTAGATTTTATGTTTCGAGGAAACGGAGAAACTTATCTTGAAGAAAATATTAGAACCTTCGTCAACGTAGAAATACTTACAAATTTGACAACACAAGAGTGATATAAAAATTTGAACTCTAGGCTAAACTATGCAACAAGCCGATATCAGTGTATATACGAATACATGAGTCAACTTTATAATATGCACACAATTAGCACTTTAACGAAAACCGAGCAATTTTGAACTTTAAGAAACACAACCAATTCTACCTGAAGCTTATATCAATACATATATACAAGTGTATGTTTCAACCCCAAAGTTTACAAAGTTTCACACTTCAAGAGAGATATTGCAATTTCAAACTTTGAAAAAAAAATTACAACTTACCATGAAGCGAACATCACTTGAACCTATGAGCGCACCGTCAACGTAGATGTATACAGAAAGTTTTCACCCGAAAAGACTGCAATTTCAAGCATTACAAAATGAAGCAGCTTTCCAGAATTATAAAGAATTTCTTTGATTAGGTAAACACCAGTTTGTAGGTAAAGCACGCAATCCTCTATACACCGTACAACATTTTTGTATTTTCTCTACATGTCGACAAAACTTCCCTTAATGGAATGTTCTTGAGCTTTGAGAGTTCCTCGGCAACGTGTATTGCCATTCCTGGGTGAGAATGGGTAAAACGTTCCTTCATAATTTTAGGCACAAAATAAGGAGCATCAGTCTCTAACAGAATTTTATGCAACGGTAACCGCCGCACGGTTTCTCGGATATCTCTGGCCGACGGATATGACACTACATTAGTGATTCCAATGCACAAATTGGAAAATTTTTGTAGCCACTGATTAGCACAATTCCACTTTTCTGTGAAGCAGTGGAGGTGAATTTTATGGTCCCTCGGAACAAATTTCTTCATGATTTCTATGCAGTCATCGTGCGCTTCCCTGCAGTGAATTACTAAAGGCAGTTGCCTTTCAAGTGCTAAGCGGATCTGACGCCTGAAAGCCATTTTTTGCTTGCCCACACTGCAAAAATTTTTCTTCGAGTAATCAAGGCCGATTTCACCCAATTTTGGGTGAAATCGGCCTTGATTACTTTTGGGTGTTCCAAGGCTTTCACTAATGCAGATTCCGTTTCTTCATTGTAGTTATATGCCATGTGGGGATGGCAACCAAATGCTGCCCAAACAGCTCTTTCTCGGAGCACGGAGTCCCACATTGACTGCTGTGCAAAACTTTCAGGGTTACAAAACACAGTTATGCATCCTTCGTACTGAGAAGGAAATGTTTCAGAGTTTATCTTTCGAAATTTGATGAAAGGTTTCTGAAAGTTCAGTTTGTTGAACAGGAAGTCAATATCACAGTGCGTGTCAATAAAACCCACAGGCTTCTGTAATACAGTCTCTTTCGGTGCAACTGCTGTTTCGTTTGCCGTGGCGAAACCAACATAATCTCTCACCAGATCGTGGCCATGGTTTATACGCGATGCAGAATTAGTTGGATCTTCTCCAACAGAAGCCAAAGCCTTTTTGAATATACGCACACCGGGATTCATTCTCAAAACATTGTCGTGATCGCACAATGTTCAGTTGACACAATGCAAACACACTGGAGCACTTCAATAAAAATAACTGACTAAATGAAAAAATCTCCAAATACACGAGCCTTCAAGAAACACTGCGTAACTTTTCAATGCCAAGTGACAAGTGTGAAATTTATCAGAACTGTCTCATGAAAAGTTATCTCAGAAACAGGGGTTATACCAGCAAATAAAACGATCCTATTCTCTCCATTGCGCATTCCTCAATAATCCTTTCATAATCTTCTTAGCCTGGATTAAGGACGGGCGCGGTCGGGATATTAATATCCGGATTTCCATAAAGCCTTAGTCAAGGTCATCAAAACTCCCTTATTAGACGGAATTTTGGGATGAGCAATATCTCCCAAGGTCGTCATCCCCCTCTGATCTCCTGTTTACCTCTCACTGGTAATTAGGGATTCACGTCGGTGAAAAACATATATCAAACATCTGTCAGTCGCTTTGCAAATGCAGCGAGTACTGAATACTATTGGTTCAAAATTTCGATGCATCGTTTAAATTATTGACTTTTTGTTAGTAAAAATGCAAAGTATGGTGGCAATGAACTTACATCTTACAGGGTAAAGTGAGCCGTTACCGCTGTTATGATCTAGACAGGACGGAATTGTCCATTTCTGCTATGCTTTTTCTTTTATAAAATTCAATCCATTTCGTGGAATGGGCACCACGAGTAGAGTTGAGCTCATCGGTGAAAAAAATCGGTGATCACTCAACTACATCGAATATTCCATTTATCCAAAATTTCGATTTATGAAAACATTGTTTTTATTAAGAATGTAAGGTAAGTGGCGATGGCAATCTGACCTATTTCAGTATAAACTGAGATAATGGCCACTGCCGTTTTTCGGCGGGCAAGACTAAACTGCCTAACTTTGCTGAAGTATTTTTCTTTGGATCCAACCCATTCGGTGAAATTCGGCACTATAAGCACGCAGCGAAATCAAAATGGCCGAATGCTGTGGTTGCCAACAAATACCCTATGAACACAGTAAACACTTTAAATTTTAAATAACATTAAAACGTGGTAAGTACGGTTCTATTTTTAAAGTTAAATATCGACATCAGAAAACTACCTTACGGATTTATGTTTTTGAACATACAAAGAGGATTTAAAATTCGTGGCCTCGTGAGAGGTTCAAAGGTTCAATTACACGCTAAATTAATCGAATATGGCAATATTGATACAAAAGACGATAATGTAAGATTTTTTTTTTCTCGCTGAACTTCCGAAATGTTCAAAATTTGCACCAAGAAGGTAAATAAAAGATAAAAAAAAGAAGATTCACTCTACCTAAATTGTTTTCTCAGAAAGGTGAAAATTACACAGGTTACAGAAAACATGGGCTATCAAACACCGATGTTTAACTGTTATCGTTTCTAGTTTGAATGTCCAATGCTTTGGAAATGTGCATCATTAAAGGAAATACAAAAATTAAAATCACTTCAACCTAAACTTGTTACAGAAAAGACAGTTCAACCAAAACTTTTTACTAAAAAGACACTTCAACGTAAATTTGTTACGAAAGAGGCACTTCAACCTATGTTTGTTACTCAAAACGAAATGAATTAAGAAACGTTGATCAGAAGAGGATTTTAGAAAATATATATTACACAGTATAACATCGATTTTTCACCGAGACCTGGGTGAGTAATGTATCCAGTGTTAGTGAAAGACATCAATGCTTTTTGCATACCCTTACTGTTAATGCTTTCGTTATCTCTGCTACACTGATCCAGGAGATGGAACTGTTTTGGCTATAGCTTCAGCTATTTGCAGAACCAAATTTGCTTACCGACCGTCTGATAACGGGTGCCCTTTGCGGTACGTCCTAATTCCTGTTCATCTGAAAACAAATGTTACACAAAGACCAATGGTTGGATAGAATATCATAGAGGGTTTTAAGTATACCATGCAGGTTGCGAAGTTCTTCTTCTCTTTCAAATCTCAATATCCACAGTGTCCTTAATTATTTATATTTATATTTTGATTTTTTTTTTAGGTCATTAAACCTAAAAAAAAAATCAAAATATAAATCTATATTCAACAAGCTAGTAAGAAGTTGTGTTTTCCACAAGAAGGAAACATCCGATTGGCCTGAAATTCGCAGCATGCGTCGCCCGCAAGAGGACATGCAAGCGATTAGCTTTGCAGGGCACATGCAAATCATGTGCACCCGACACGCCACCGAGAAGTACTATCAGAAGGAGGGGTGTAAGTAGTGAAAGTGTGTTGTGCTGCCGGATCTGTGCGTGGGAAGCTTCCTGAGGCCTCGTCACAGAATACGGCATTCATTCCAGCACGTTTCGGAGTTCGACAGAGGACAAATAATGCCTTATCGCGACAGCGGTTTATAGTACCGAGACATCGGCGCCCGTGTGAGACGACATCTAGCCACAATGATGCGAGTATTGATTCGGTGGGTGCAGAAGGGACGGACGTACCAACGTGATCGATTTCCATAGCCGCGGCACACCACCGAAAGGGAGTACCGGCATATTGTGCGGTGAGCATTGACGACTCGCACCGCCACATCACGAACGTTAGCGCAGGAATTAGGGTGTGTTGCGCAACAACCGATGTCAGCACGTACCGTTCGATGTCGTCGCCAGGAGCGGGGACGTGTCGTACGGCGCCCATAGCTCTGATTACTGCTGACGATTCACCACCGGTGAGTGCGGACGCAGTGGGCCGTTGAACGCTGCACCTAGACGACGGAATGGCACGACATTGTCTTCTCTGACGACTCCCGCTTCTGCCTGCAGCACCACGATGGTCGAATCCGCGAGTGGCAGCACCGCGGTGAAAGACTGTATGACGTCTGCATTATACATCGCAATACCTGTCCATCGCCTGGCGTTATGGTTCGGGGGTAATTGGATATGACACCCGCACTTCTCTGGTACGCATCGCCGATACGCTCAAAAGCCACCTCTACATCTCTGACGTTTTAGACCCTGAAGTCCTCCCTTACTTGCAGGACCTGCCAGCGGCCACGTTTCAACAGGACAATGCGCGCCCGCGCGTGGCACGCATCGTGCAACAATTCTTCACGGCCTACCAGGTGTCACTGCTGACGTGGCACGTCTGTTCTCCCGATATGTCGCCCATCGAACACGTCTGGTCGCTGATCGGCTACCGAGTGGCCCGGTTCATCAGGCGTAGCTACGGGAGGTGCTTGGCCCGGCAAGCACCGCCCGTGGCTACGCCTGATGAACTGTGGCAAAGTGGGGAAGCAGCCTGGACCGACATACCCCAAGCCCACATGCAAAGCCTCATTCGTTCGATGCCGCGGCGTGTGGTCTCAGTTATTTGCCAGCCATGGGGGCATCACGAACTGTGGATGTCTACGTGTTCTGCAAGTCACACGGGCCTGTAATCTCAATCGTTTCATCTTTGTATCTGTTGTTATGTGTCTAATAAATCTGGCTTTGCTATCCCGTGTCCTTTTTGGTGTTGCATTTTGGGTGGCCAGCAGTGTACTTAGGTTTTACTGCTTCGGTATCGTGGTATTGTTGGATAAGTGCAATATGTTTAGCATCACGAGTGACAAAAATAAATATTTTGGGTTGGGCGAAAACCCGATGGCTCGCCTAGGGCGCCAAGATTTCTTGCACCGTTTCTTAAGCACACTAATCTACAACTATCAGAAGTTTGAACTACAGCTAAACATGTAGTTTAAATGCTTTAACAAAATTTAGGGGAACGAGCATTTAACTGGACTCGTCTTTTTTGTTGAAAGTCTTCTAGATAACAGACAACTCATTTCTTTTTATATATACTGTATACAGAGTGCATTTAATAGGGACCTGCAGGACCGGGACCCACAGTTTCAAGAGTCCCAGAATTATGACAGATGCTTAAAGAATTGTCGGAGTCCTATAATTGTTTTTCTTTTTGCAGATAACACAGCAAAAACTATAAGAAACTGCACTGTGAAGAAAAAAATTATATTTCTTTCCACTTCTTTAGAAGAAGTCCGCAAAAAAATATACACTCCCGGAGACCATTCTCAAATCTTTCGAAAGCATCACAGCAGTTTTCTTTGTACACATCTGAAATTGGGGGACATTTTCATAATTTAAGAATTCGTTTGAATTATGACATTTGGATCATATTATTTTGAACGCTACTTCGATATAATTTCTACAAGCTGAAACCTGGGATTGGGGATATTAAAGCAGAACTGAACTTACATCCATTTTTTCAACCATGCATTTTTACATTGTCTTGCTAACACTGATTCGTCCATGAAACATGGAATACAAACTTCAATACTGTGGAGATATTTTTATTGGTTCCTCATCATATTTTGGGGACTTGTTCTCCTGGGTTTCTAATTCATTCACCCTTATGGAAATCCCAGGTGTTCCACTTATACTGGGGTACCAAAATACTGTCCAACACCCGGGCACCTTGTCTCCTTAAATGTGCTCTTACTGTATACGTTAACTTCTTTTATGTAACCTTGCTTTTGGAATATATCCTGTGACCTTATAAATTCAGGCTTGATTTCTTTGCCTTTGAGGACGATTTCAATATGTTTGACATTATGATAAAATTGTAGGTTTTTTGCCTTGATCTTGCTTGAGACGGTCCTTTTGGGCTCACGACTTGGACTTTGCATGCCTGGGTAATGGGCGGACCCCAGGAATTTCATACTGGGAGGTGCTGAAATATTTTGGAAAGTGCTGGATGTAAAGAAATTTTTCGAAGGCTGAAGATTTTGTTAGTGGAATATATGAGCTTTGATTTCTACTTGATAAAATCGACAGAGTCTATTAGCGTTACCCAGGGGATACCACGTGGAGGTTGACTCTCCATCCCCCAAAATGTTTTTTATTTTTATTTTTCAAACAAAAAGTGGAAAAAAGTACACTACAAATCTTAAATACACATATACCATTTCATAAAACACATGCGACTTTAAACTTTATTCGTCAAGAAAAAGATGTGTGAGACAAAATGAAACTGCTGAATTAAAGAGAAAAGAAACAAGGAAAATTCATGCTTCAAGAAAGCCACTGCAGTAAAATTTTAATTATTTTAAAAAATAAATCAATTTAATAGTAAAAAGATATTACTATGTATCCATGAATTCGTCAACGTAAACACATATAGGAACTGCACAGTTGAAAAAAGTTGAAATTTTTAAACTATATATTTATGCATTTTACAAAACACAAGAAATTTTAAACTTGAATAGTTGGTAAACCAAAAATGTGGCGTAAGTCAAGGAAAATAAAAAATCAAGAATCAGTCATTCTCTCTATATATTGAAGTAGGGTATTGAAATTTTCACCTATTAAAGAAATAACGGAATTTAACATCAAGTAGATATTAGTATGTATGGCTGAATGGGTCAACTAAAATTGCATGAGAATTCCAGATTTTAAGAAAAACTGAAATTCTAAAGTTTGGGAAAATACAAGTTTTTCAAAGGAGGCGGGTAAAAGTATACACTAAATCTGAAGTATATGTAAACGCATTTCAATAAATACAAGAAACTTTAAACTTGAAGTGAAATAAAAAAAATAATAAAGATCAAGGATCATTCATACTTTAAAAAAGCCGTTATAGTAGGATATACATTCTTAACTTTGGTGGGAGTAAAACTTCTTAACCGTAAAAAGATATCAGTGTGTATGAGTGACATCGTCAATTCGAACATATATACAACCTTCATGCTTCAAAAAAAAAAAAGAAAACTGAAATTTTTTAGCTTCGAGAAAAAAGAGCAATGTAAAATGAAGCAGACGTAAGCACAGTGTCTTAAATATATGTACAAATCTCGCGTAACACATTCCAACTTTGAACTTTAGTTATATATATATATATAAAAATGTATGTAACACACAGCCTTTAAGCGAAAAATACGCCAAAAACAATGTTAATAAGAGTATTAACAAATATAAATTCACATTTTAGGTAATTCCCTGCAGTTTGAATTTTCACATGACAGATACAAATTTTAAAGATGCATAAATCTCACTCAGGATATTTAAGATTTTATGTTTCGAGGAAACGGAGAAACTTATCTTGAAGAAAATATTAGAACCTTCGTCAACGTAGAAATTCTTACACATTTGACAACACAAGAATGATATAAAAATTTGAACTCTAGGCTAAACTATGCAACAAGCCGATATCAGTGTGTATACGAATACATGAGTCAACTTTATAATATGCACACATTTAGCACTTTAACGAAAACCGAGCAATTTTGAACTTTAAGAAACACAACACATTTTACCTGAAGCTTATATCAATACATATATACAAGTGTGTGTTTCAACCCCAAAGTTTACAAAGTTTCACACTTCAAGAGAGATATTGCAATTTCAAACTTTGAAAAAAATTACGACTTACCATGAAGCGAACATCACTTGAACCTATGAGCGCACCGTCAACGTAGATGTATACAGAAAGTTTACATCCGAAAAGACTGCAATTTCAAGCATTACAAAATGAAGCAGCTTTCCAGAATTATAAAGAATTTCTTTGATTAGGTAAACACCAGTTTGTAGGTAAAGCACGCAATCCTCTATACACCGTACAACATTTTTGTATTTTCTCTACATGTCGGCAAAACTTCCCTTAATGGAATGTTCTTGAGCTTTGAGAGTTCCTCGGCAACGTGTATTGCCATTCCTGGGTGAGAATGGGTAAAACGTTCCTTCATAATTTTAGGCACAAAATAAGGAGCATCAGTCTCTAACAGAATTTTATGCAACGGTAACCGCCGCACGGTTTCTCGGATATCTCTGGCCGACGGATATGACACTACATTAGTGATTCCAATGCACAAATTGGAAAATTCTTGTAGCCACTGATTAGCACAATTCCACTTTTCTGTGAAGCAGTGGAGGTGAATTTTATGGTCATTCGGAACAAATTTCTTCATGATTTCTATGCAGTCATCGTGCGCTTCCCTGCAGTGAATTACTAAAGGCAGTTGCCTTTCAAGTGCTAAGCGGATCTGACGCCTGAAAGCCATTTTTTGCTTGCCCACACTGCAAAAATTTTTCTTCGAGTAATCAAGGCCGATTTCACCCAATGCCACCACTTTTGGGTGTTCCAAGGCTTTCACTAATGCAGATTCCGTTTCTTCATTGTAGTTATATGCCATGTGGGGATGACAACCAAATGCTGCCCAAACAGCTCTTTCTCGGAGCACGGAGTCCCACATTGACTGCTGTGCAAAACTTACAGGGTTACAAAACACAGTTATGCATCTTTCGTACTGAGAAGGAAATGTTTCAGAGTTTATCTTTCGAAGTATGATGAAAGGTTTCTGAAAGTTCAGTTTGTTGAACAGGAAGTTAATATGACAGTGCGTGTCAATAAAACCCACAGGCTTCTGTAATGCAGTCTCTTTCGGTGCAACTGCTGTTTCGTTTGCCGTGGCGAAACCAACATAATCTCTCACCAGATCGTGGCCATGGTTTATTCGCGATGCAGAATTAGTTGGCTCTTCTCCAACAGAAGCCAAAGCCTTTTTGAATATACGCACACCGGGATTCATTCTCAAAACACTGTCGTGATCGCACAATGTTCAGTTGAAAACACAATGCAAACACACTGGAGCACTTCAATAAAAATAACTGACTAAATGAAAAAAATCTCCAAATACACGAGCCTTCAAGAAACACTGCGTAACTTTTCAATGCCAAGTGACAAGTGTGAAATTTATCAGAACTGTCTCATGAAAAGTTATCTCAGAAACGGGTTATACCAGCAAATAAAACGATCCTGTTCTCTCCATTGCGCATTCCTCAATAATCCTTTCATAATCTTCTTAGCCTGGATTAAGGACGGGCGCGGTCGGGATATTAACATCCGGATTTCCATAAAGCCTTAGTCAAGGTCATCAAAACTTCCTTATCAGACGGAATTTTGGGATGAGCAATATCTCCCAAGGTCGTCATCCCCCTCTGATCTCCTGTTTAGCTCTCACTGGTAATTAGGGATTCACGTCGGTGAAAAACAGATATCAATCATCTGTCAGTCGCTTTGCAAATGTAGCGAGTACTGAATACTATTGGTTCAAAATTTCGATGCATCGTTTAAATTATTGACTTTTTGTTAGTAAAAATGCAAAGTATGGTGGCAGTGAACTTACACCTTACAGGGTAAAGTGAGCCGTTACCGCTATTATGATCTAGGCAGGACCGAATTGTCCATTTCTGCTATGCCTTTTCTTTTATAAAATTCAATCCATTTCGTGGTATGGGCACCACGAGTAGAGTTGTTCTCATCGGTGAAAAAAATCGGTGATTACTCAACTACATCGAATATTCCATTTATCCAAAATTTCGATTTATGAAAACATTGTTTTTATTAAGAATGTAAGGTAAGTGGCGATGGCAATCTTACCTATTACAGTATAAACTGAGATAATGGCCACTGCCGTTTTTCGGCGGGCAAGACTAAACTGCCTATCTTTGCTGAAGTATTTTTCTTCGGATCCAACCCATTCGGTGAAATTCGGCGCTATAAGCACGCAGCGAAATCAAAATGGCCGAATGCTGTGGTCGCCAAGCAATATCCTATGAACACAGTAAACACTTTAAATTTTAAATAACATTAAAACGTGGTAAGTACGGTTCTTTTTTTAAAGTTAAATATCGACATCAGAAAACTACCTTACGGATTTATGTTTTTGAACATACAAAGAGGATTTAAAATTCGTGGCCTCGTGAGAGGTTCAAAGGTTCAATTACACGCTAAATTCATCGAATATGGCAATATTGATACAAAAGACGATAATGTAAGATTTTTTTTTCTCGCTGAACTTCCGAAATGTTCAAAATTTGCACCTAGAAGGTAAATAAAAGATCAAAAAAAAAAAAGATTCACTCTACCTAAATTGTTTTCTCAGAATAGGTGAAAATTACACAGGTTACAGAAAACATGGCCTATCAAACACCGATGTTTAACTTTTATCGTTTCTAGTTTGAATGTCCAATGCTTTGAAAATGTGCATCTGTAAAGGAAATACCAAAATTAAAATCACTTCAACCTAAACTTGTTACAGAAAAGACAGTTCAACCAAAACTTTTTACTAAAAAGACACTTCAACGTAAATTTGTAACGAAAGAGGCACTTCAACCTATATTTGTTACTCAGAACGAAATGAATTAAGAAACGTTGATCAGAAGAGGATTTTAGAAAATATATATTACACAGTATAACATCGATTTTTCACCGAGACCTGGGTGAGTAATGTATCCAGTGATAGTGAAAGACATCAATGCTTTTTGCATACCCTTACTGTTAATGTTTTCGTTATCTCTGCTACACTGATCCAGGAGATGGAACTGTTTTGGCTATAGCTTCAGCTATTTGCAGAACCAAATTTGCTTACCGACCGTCTGATAACGGGTGCCCTTTGCGGTACGTCCTAATTCCTGTTCATCTGAAAACAAATGTTACACAAAGACCAATGGTTGGATAGAATATCATAGAGGGTTTTAAGTATACCATGCAGGTTGCGAAGTTCTTCTTCTCTTTCAAATCTGCATATCCACAGTGTCCTTAACGATGGTCATTAAACCTGAAAAAAAATCAAAAATATAAATCTATATTCAACAAGCTAGTAAGAAGTTGTGTTTTCCATAAGAAGGAAACATCCGATTGGCCTGAAATTCGCAGCATGCGTCGCCCGCAAGAGGACATGCAAGCGATTAGCATTGCAGGGCACATGCAAATCATGTGCACCCGACACGCCACCGAGAAGTACTATCAGAAGGAGGGGTGTAAGTAGTGAAAGTGTGTTGTGCTGCCGGATCTGTGCGTGGGAAGCTTCCTGATGCCTCGTCACAGAATACGGCATTCATTCCAGCACGTTTCGGAGTTCGACAGAGGACAAATAATGCCTTATCGCGACAGCGGTTTATAGTACCGAGACATCGGCGCCCGTGTGAGACGACATCCAGCCACAATGATGCGAGTATTGATTCGGTGGGTGCAGAAGGGACGGACGTACCGACGTGATCGATTTCCATAGCCGCGGCACACCACCGAAAGGGAGTACCGGCATATTGTGCGGCGAGCATTGACGACTCGCACCGCCACATCACGAACGTTAGCGCAGGAATTAGGGTGTGTTGCGCAACAACCGGTGTCAGCACGTACCGTTCGATGTCGTATCCAGGAGCGGGGACTTGTCGCACGGCGCCCATAGCTCTGATTACCGCTGACGATTCACCACCGGTGAGTGCGGACGCAGTGGGCCGTTGAACGCTGCACCTAGACGACGGAATGGCACGACATTGTCTTCTCTGACGAATCCCGCTTCTGCCTGCAGCACCACGATGGTCGAATCCGCGAGTGGCAGCACCACGGTGAAAGACTGTATGACGTCTGCATTATACATCGCAATACCTGTCCATCGCCTGGCGTTATGGTTCGGGGCGTAATTGGATATGACACCCGCACTTCTCTGGTACGCATCGCCGATACGCTCAAAAGCCACCTCTACATCTCTGACGTTTTAGACCCTGAAGTCCTCCCTTACTTGCAGGACCTGCCAGCGGCCACGTTTCAACAGGACAATGCGCGCCCGCGCGTGGCACGCATCGTGCAACAATTCTTCACGGCCTACCAGGTGTCACTGCTGACGTGGCACGTCTGTTCTCCCGATATGTCGCCCATCGAACACGTCTGGTCGCTGATCGGCTACCGAGTGGCCCGGTTCATCAGGCGTAGCTACGGGAGGTGCTTGGCCCGGCAAGCACCGCCCGTGGCTACGCCTGATGAACTGTGGCAAAGTGGGGAAGCAGCCTGGACCGACATACCCCAAGCCCACATGCAAAGCCTCATTCGTTCGATGCCGCGGCGTGTGGTCGCAGTTATTTGCCAGCCATGGGGGCATCACGAACTGTGGATGTCTACGTGTTCCGCAAGTCACACGGGCCTGTAATCTCAATCGTTTCATCTTTGTATCTGTTGTTATGTGTCTAATAAATCTGGCTTTGCTATCCCGTGTCCTTTTTGGTGTTGCATTTTGGGTGGCCAGCAGTGTACTTAGGTTTTACTGCTTCGGTATCGTGGTATTGTTGGATAAGTGCAATATGTTTAGCATCACGAGTGACAAAAATAAATATTTTGGGTTGGGCGAAAACCCGATGGCTCGCCTAGGGCGCCAAGATTTCTTGCACCGTTTCTTAAGCACACTAATCTACAACTATCAGAAGCTTGAACTACAGCTAAACATGTAGTTTAAATGCTTTAACAAAATTTAGGGGAACGAGCATTTAACTGGACTCGTCTTTTTTGTTGAAAGTCTTCTAGATAACAGACAACTCATTTCTTTTTATATATACTGTATACAGAGTGCATTTAATAGGGACCTGCAGGACCGGGACCCACAGTTTCAAGAGTCCCAGAATTATGACAGATGCTTAAAGAATTGTCGGAGTCCTATAATTGTTTTTCTTTTTGCAGATAACACAGCAAAAACTATAAGAAACTGCACTGTGAAGAAAAAAATTATATTTCTTTCCACTTCTTTAGAAGAAGTCCGCAAAAAAATATACACTCCGGAGACCATTCTCAAATCTTTCGAAAGCATCACAGCAGTTTTCTTTGTACACATCTGAAATTGGGGGACATTTTCATAATTTAAGAATTCGTTTGAATTATGACATTTCGATCATGTTATTTTGAACGCTACTTCGATATAATTTCTACAATCTGAAACCTGGGATTGGGGATATTAAAGCAGAACTGAAATTACATCCATTTTTTCAACCATGCATTTTTACATTGTCTTGCTAACACTGATTCGTCCATGAAACATGGAATACAAACTTCAATACTGTGGAGATATTTTTATTGGTTCCTCATCATATTTTGGGGACTTGTTCTCCTGGGTTTCTAATTCATTCACCCTTATGGAAATCCCAGGTGTTCCACTTATACTGGGGTACCAAAATACTGTCCAACACCCGGGCACCTTGTCTCCTTAAATGTGCTCTTACTGTATACGTTAACTTCTTTTATGTAACCTTGCTTTTGGAATATATCCTGTGACCTTATAAATTCAGGCTTGATTTCTTTGCCTTTGAGGACGATTTCAATATGTTTGACATTATGATAAAATTGTAGGTTTTTTGCCTTGATCTTGCTTGAGACGGTCCTTTTGGGCTCACGACTTGGACTTTGCATGCCTGGGTAATGGGCGGACCCCAGGAATTTCATACTGGGAGGTGCTGAAAGGTTTTGGAAAGTGCTGGATGTAAAGAAATTTTTCGAAGGCTGAAGATTTTGTTAGTGGAATATATGAGCTTTGATTTCTACTTGATAAAATCGACAGAGTCTATTAGCGTTACCCAGGGGATACCACGTGGAGGTTGACTCTCCATCCCCCAAAATGTTTTTTATTTTTATTTTTCAAACAAAAAGTGGAAAAAAGTACACTACAAATCTTAAATACACATATACCATTTCATAAAACACATGCGACTTTAAACTTTATTCGTCAAGAAAAAGATGTGTGAGAAAAAAGGAAACTGCTGAATTAAAGAGAAAAGAAACAAGGAAAATTCATGCTTCAAGAAAGCCACTGCAGTAAAATTTTAATTATTTTAAAAAATAAATCAATTTAATAGTAAAAAGATATTACTATGTATCAATGAATTCGTCAACGTAAACACATATAGGAACTGCACAATTGAAAAAAGTTGAAATTTTTAAACTATATATTTATGCATTTTACAAAACACAAGAAATTTTAAACTTGAATAGTTGGTAAACCAAAAATGTGGCGTAAGTCAAGGAAAATAAAAAATCAAGAATCAGTCATTCTCTCTATATATTGATGTAGGGTATTGAAATTTTCACCTATTAAAGAAATAACGGAATTTAACATCAAGTAGATATTAGTATGTATGGTTGAATGGGTCAACTAAAATTGAATGAGAATTCCAGATTTTAAGAAAAACTGAAATTCTAAAGTTTGGGAAAATACAAGTTTTTAAAAGGAGGCGGGTAAAAGTATACACTAAATCTGAAGTATATGTAAACGCATTTCAATAAATACATGAAACTTTAAACTTGAAGTGAAATAAAAAAAATAATAAAGATCAAGGATCATTCATACTTAAAAAAAGCCGTTATAGTAGGATATACATTCTTAACTTTGGTGGGAGTAAAACTTCTTAACCGTAAAAAGATATCAGTGTGTATGAGTGACATCGTCAATTCGAACATATATACAAACTTCACGCTTCGAAAAAAAAAAAAAAAGAAAACTGAAATTTTTTAGCTTCGAGAAAAAGAGCAATGTAAAATGAAGCAGACGTAAGCACAGTGTCTTAAATATATGTACAAATCTCGCGTAACACATTCCAACTTTGAACTTTAGTTATATATATATATATAAAAATGTATGTAACACACAGCCTTTAAGCGAAAAATACGCCAAAAACAATGTTAATAAGAGTATTAACAAATATAAATTCACATTTTAGGTAATTCCCTGCAGTTTGAATTTTCACATGACAGATACAAATTTTAAAGATGCATAAATCTCACTCAGGATATTTAAGATTTTATGTTTCGAGAAAACGGAGAAACTTATCTTGAAGAAAATATTAGAACCTTCGTCAACGTAGAAATTCTTACACATTTGACAACACAAGAATGATATAAAAATTTGAA